>JAJOZX010002896.1:332500-594717 GCA_023014485.1 Bathynomus jamesi | reverse complement strand
AAGACTGTAAATTCACTTTCAATAACGAGTATTATCAACAAGTTTTTGGGATGGCCATGGGCAACCCCTTATCGCCCCTCCTCTCCAATATTTATATGGAGTTTTTCGAAATTACTTACATTCCGAGAATCCTGGGGGTTGGCATCCCTTGGTTGCGGTACGTCGACATTTGTGTATCTGGCCCATGAATCGTGACCTGGATAAACTTCCTCCTTCAGTTAAATGATCAAGTCCCCTCCATTAAGTTTTACTTTAGAAGTGGAACAAGACATTCAATCCATTTTTGGATGTGCGTGTACATAGGAAAGCCCAGGTTTTAAGTTTAGTATCTATCGGAAAACAACAAACAATTTGTCCTACGTAAACTTTTTACTCGGACATGACACCCCCACTAAGAAGACCATTTTTTCATCAATTTCTCCGCGCCCTTAGGATCGCCAGTCCGGAATACATCGATGCCGAATTAGAAAAAAATCAAACGGTATTGAAGTGATCTGTGTTATCCATCTGCGTTTATGGAATCTTGTCTCAACAAGGCAAAACGAAATTTCTATCGTGTCAATAATAACACTCGTACTTTGTCAAAAAATGTTTTAGTACTTCCATTTTTCCCGGGCTTTTTAGGCATTGCTAATGTACTTAAACTTTTGGATATTAATGTAGTATTTTCATATAACAATATTGTGAAAAATATCATAGTAAAAAATAGCCCTACCAATAATTCAGGCATTATCTATAAAATTGGTTGTAAACATGTGATCCTTTTACATAGGTCAGACGGGAAAGGATTGCACACACGTATATAAAACAGCATCAATATTCCGTTAGAACAGGACAGTTGTCAGTGCTCTTTTGTCCATTGTCAGAGTTATCCCACTGTATTGATTGGAATAATGCTTCAGTTTTATTCCACTCCAGCAACATTGTTAATAGAAATATTCTTGAGTCTGCCATTATCCAACTTTCAAATAATTTCAACATAAGCAAAGGTCTTTTTCAACTCTCTTTTTCAACTCGATCCTGTTGTTTTGAATTCCTTCAAAACAGATTTAGATAAGAAGGATAGAACGCTAAATCTTTGGTAAACTTGTATGCTACTTTATTAACTTTTAATTTTCATTTTATTTTTATATACATCGAAACTTAACCAAAAAAGGCAAAGTGTTAAAACCCGGGCAGATTTCCAGTATAAATTTGTATTTTTATAATTCATTTGATCTTGTGCTAAAAATCGATATTTTTTCCTTACAAATCTGTATGCCTCTCTGATAATCCTTTAATTTTTAATTTTTATTTTTACTTCTCCGTTTATTGCATATATAAATATATAAATAGATGTATATGTATGTATATATAATATATATATATATTATATATATATATATATATATATGTTGTGTGTGTGTGTGTATATTATTATTTTTTCCTTTTTTTTTCTCTTTCTGTAAACCTATATATAGGCTGTATCCTGTATGTACTTCAGTGTTCCTGAGGATGTCATTAGAAGAAAGCGCTTGAGCACCATTTTGTTTCCTTTCCTTCGTGGTTTTATTCATCATAAATATTTTTCACGTGTTACTTTCGTGAAATAATTTTCATATATAGATATATATATATATATATATATATATATATATATATATATTGAATGTCACATATGAACACGCCTGATTTTGCAGAACTCAAAATTACTTTATTAGGATTCAAACCCAGCACCTCTTGAGTAGAAGGCAATGGCGTTACCACCACACTATGAGAATGTAAAAGTTAGTATAACCTGGTGGATTCTTCAACATCTAAGGGAACACATAACTCTTTTGCGTCCAAAGGTGTTCTGCAGGCTAACCCCCTGTACTCAAGCCAATGGAATCATTTCATTCAAACCTTTTGCGTGACACTGGGGCTCCATAGATGGAATATCATGTACGAGGGTAATTCAATAAATATCCGCACTTTTTATTTTCACAATTTTAATTTCACATCTGATAGATTATAAACACATCACTTCTCAACATAGTCTCTCTGTTTCTCAATACACTTAATCCAGCGATCTACAAGCTTCCTAATGCCATCACAAAAGAATGTTTTTGGCTGTGTGCGTAGCCAGTCATGCACCGCCTCCTTCAGGTCATCATCGCTTTGGAATCGCTGACCTCTCAAAGCGTCTTTTATTGGTCCAAACAAGTAAAACTCCGAAGGTGCCAGGTCTAGACTGTAGGCTGGATGGTCGAGAACTTCAAATTTAAGTTCTTCAAGACATTTTCTAGTCTGTGCAGCGGTATGAGGGCGCGCATTGTCGTGTAACAGAATAATACCTTCCGACAGTCTCCCTCTCCGTTTTGTGCGAATTGCTTGCTTTAACTCATTCCGAAGCATGTCAGAATACGATGCACTTGTTACTGTAGTTCCACGCTCTAGATAATGTTCAAGGATAGGGCCTCGTGTATCCCAAAACAGTGTTAGCATAACTTTACCTGCTGACGGCTGCGCTTTGAACTTCCTTGCAACGGGAGATGTTGGATGCTTCCATTGCATGCTTTGTCGTTTGCTTTCTGGTTCATAGTGATGGATCCAGGTTTCATCTCCAGTGATAATGCGTTCCAAAAAGTTTTCACTTTCATTATGATACCGCGCCAAAAGACGAGAGCAGACGTCCAATACCTGGATCCATCACTATGAACCAGAAAGCAAACGACAAAGCATGCAATGGAAGCATCCAACATCTCCTGTTGCAAGGAAGTTCAAAGCGCAGCCGTCAACAGGTAAAGTTATGCTAACACTGTTTTGAGATACACGAGGCCCTATTCTTGAACATTATCTAGAGCGTGGAACTACAGTAACAAGTGCATCGTATTCTGACATGCTTCGGAATGAGTTAAAGCAAGCAATTCGCACAAAACGGAGAGGGAGATTGTCGGAAGGTGTTATTCTGTTACACGACAATGCGCGCCCTCATACCGCTGCACAGACTAGAAAATGCCTTCAAGAACTTAAATTTGAAGTTCTCGACCATCCAGCCTACAGTCCAGACCTGGCACCTTCGGATTTTTACCTGTTTGGACCACTAAAAGACGCTTTGAGAGGTCAGTGATTCCAAAGCGATGATGACCTGAAGGAGGCGGTGCATGACTGGCTACGCACACAGCCAAAAACATTCTTTTGTGATGACATTAGGAAGCTTGTAGATCGTTGCACTAAGTGTATTGAGAAACAGGGAGAGTATGTTGAGAAGTGATGTGTTTATATCTATCAGATGTGAAAATAAAAAGTGCGGATACTTATTGAATTACCCTCGTATGAACACGCATGATTTTGCATAAAGTGGTCAGCGCCTTTACCTTCTACTCAAAAGCGACTGAGTTCGAATACTGTGGGGCTAACTTCGCATTACATGTACGGTGCAAACTGACAGGAAAAACTGAAAAGTGAAATCGCTTTTCATTTTTCTCTCTGGGTTTGCATCATTTATCATTTTCGCGTGTTTAACTGGGAAATTCATTCCATATACCAGGTGTTCCCAAAAAATATCCCCATTTCTAAATAAATGTTTTAAGCTAAAAAAAAATAGACACAAAGACAAACGCAATAGGTATGTAAAACATAGGAGTTTATTAACTTTAATTAAACAACATGTTCAGTGTAATTGCCATTTTTTTTCCTGACACAGTATTGAACCTTACACAAATGTTTGACATAATTTTTGGAAATAGCTCAACTGGGATGTTGTTGATTACCTCATAGACATAGGTCTTTAGGTCTTCAAGTGTCAGGCTTGGTAGAATAGATCCTGTCTTTTATGTAACCCCACCAAAAATAAAAGCCAGCGGGTGTGAGGTCAGGTGAGTATGGGGTCCATTCCACTAGCCCATGAAGCGAGATTAGTCGCCTGGAAAAATGCTTCCTCGAAAAGTTGCAAGTTTCACAAACAGTGTGTGGAGGTGCTCCATCCTGCTGATGTAGTGTTTAACGAAGTATCGTCTTGAATAAAAAAAAATTTGCTTTAAAATTTTGTAATTTTTAGTAATGTTTGTCTGCGACAAATTGGATACAAAGTAGACTATTGGGAATTTTTACATTCACGTTGCATTTTTTTTTGTCAAGAATAAAACATAAGTTTCCCAAACAATATTCTGGATTATAATACCAACACATAATTAGTAGGGGGTGTAGTGTTGCGGGAGCGCACGGGAGCGCCCCTCACGCACCTCCATTCATCCGAATTTTATTTATTTATTTTTTTAGTTGCTACTTCGAAGTTGCGAACATACAGACTGAGATGAAAGCATTGGCTTCTAATTGCGATTTCAAATTTTTAATATTCCAAGTCTAAGTGAAGTATTATTATTATTATTACCGTATATATTCCTTAGAGCTCCTGAGTAGAATGGGCGCAAAATGGACGAGTGCAAGAATGTTGCAAAGGGGAGGGGGGTTTCAAATGCAATGAAGGGGGGAGGGGGTATGCAAAAACTCAATGCTGCATAGGGGGAGAGGGAAATGTTGCAGGTGCAACAAGGGGTCATGAAACTTGGAGGCGGCGTTATCCCCCAAGAGAAAGACAGGAGGAGAGAAAGGAAGAGAGGTGTTCACCTGGTAGGAGCCAAGTGCATATTAACACTTCAGCCGACCCGCCGCTGTTTTATTAATTGTAAATAAGCCAGTTGGTTTAGAAGGCGTAAATGGCTTGTATAAGTTGAGTTGCCAGGTTGTGCTATTTTTTTAATTAAAGCATATATTAGTGACTTAGCTTAGAAGGCGTAAATGGCTTGTTCAGGTTGAGTTGCCAGATTGTGCCATTTATTTAATTAATTCTTAATAGTTGGCCTAGAAATCCGTCAGTAGGTTTAGAAGGCGTAACCACCCATTTGGAATAATTAAGTATCGTTTACAACCAAAAGAATTAAATAAAAAACATTACATCATTCTGTTTATTTAGACAAAATATTGTAAATATATAGAAAATAAACATACATTGGAATGAATAAAAAAATAATAATAGTATAAGAAATATGAATTTAAGGAGAAATATATATATACACAATTATGTTAAATATATTGAAAATAAATACATACACTTTATCTTCTGCACAAAATAAAAAATAAGAAATACAAAACGTATTGCCATCAATATAGCTGTATAGGAGAGATATATATACACACAATTATGTTAATTAAATAAATACATACACTTTATCTTCTACTGCACAAAATCAAAAATAAGAAATACAAAACGTATAACCATCAATATAGCAGTACAAGAGAAATATATATACACAATTATGTTAAATATGTTGAAAATAAATACATTCACCTTGTTTTACTGCGCAATACACTAAACTCACACGTAATCGAGTCTACATTCACATCGTTATTGCTCTACATTACGCAGTATAAGCGGTTTAATAATATTTCACCGCTCAAGATATAGGGAAACCTCTATATAAATGGCCTTCATATCGTTCAGTACTATTTTTGTGCCCACTTTACATCCGGTTGGCAAATTATCTTTAAATACGCCTAGAATACAATCAAAAGCACGCACAAAGAGTTCATCGTTAGCCACAACGTCATTATTAAATACAAGTTTATAAACACGCCTTTCCAATCGAGAGTTTATTTCTACCGACCCGAGCTTTTCAATCGTGAACTCATCTTCACACTGCATAGTGGCAGTTGAAATAATCTTCTAAGTCGTTACGACAGCTGCTCATTATATAAAGAAATAGTTCTTCAGGGTGAACGGTGTAGGTAAGCTCAGCCCTGTACCGCTCAAGTGATTTGTACCAAAGCTCATGATATTTCAAAGAGTCTAAACTTTTTAAATAAGCGTCCAGCTCTAGACCATTCTCACCTTGTTCAGCCCTACACTCGGTAAACCCATCGAGCAGAGCGGTGTATGCGTATTCAAGAACCTTATCAAAATAAAGCATATCCATAACGCGCGCGTCTAATATAGGCTTCGGCTTGCGGAATCAGACGATTTCAAACATTCTGTTGAGGATGAAACGGTTTCGCGTAGGGACAAGAGCGTTATTATCAGAAGCATTCTTCCACATCAGCCGTATATCAATGCATGGCCGATCGTTATTTATACACAACGTACAAACAACGGCATATGAGGGGGTGTCACTAATCTGCTCTTCTTGTAACTACACCTGTAGGAATTTTATAACGATCCTCACTCCACTTCTCAACTATCACGAAGATTCTGTTCATCTCGACACTTAAATAAACAACATTCCGTCTGTTTGTTTGTCTACAATCCGTTTCCAGTACATAGTTAACGGTACCGGATTTACGCCTGAACACGCGCAACGACTTCGTCACGGACACATCGTACACGGCGTTGAGAATGCTGCTCAAAGGAAGTTCTATCGTATTCGAGGAGCGCACGTCCACTCGGTTCAAGCTCTGAGATAACTATGAGCCACATGCAACGCATCGGCTCGACGGGAGTGAATCACACCATAAGCTAATGAACGTGTACGGTGCTGTTCCAACATGAATCGTTGTATCCCATTATATTGGGTAGATGTTTTGAGAAATTTTCTGATACATAAAGTAATATCGGTTTTAATGTTTTATCACTCCCACTCCCCCGAATACGCACCAGACATTTTTGCAAAGGGGGATTTTCACGAACTAAGCACATTTTATAACGGTTTTAATGTTTTATCGCTCACCACACGTTCATTTCCACAAACTAAACATCTTCACAATCCGGCGACACTATTTGAGAGGAACATATGCCCATATTTTTTCCCTTTTGTTTAACAAACGATACTCGTTTCTAAAGTCTGTTGAAAACTCACTCAGGGCATTAGCCACAACCTCACTACAAACTTCGTCATGATATATATTAATATAGTGATAAAAATACTTAAGATTTTCCATGATGACGAGATTTACATTCTCAGTCGCAGGGCACGAGTACTCGGTATGGTGTAACATGATATAATATCGCTTATCACACCACTCATCAACAAGACTCACTATCCATAACCGATGCTTCTCTTCTGCACGTGTTGTTTCTTTTACTTCACGGTATTTGTAAGCTTTTATAAAGTTTAGTCCTACAAAATAGTTCAATGCATCACTTGTCCCACGAAATCCTACAATGCTCTCACCAGAATAATCATAGAGTATTTGTACATCTTGCTCCTTCGCACGATTCAATGTAGCCTTAAAAGCATCGAAGGAGGGTGGAATAGGGAGTTTTTCAGTATCCACCACATCTTGACACTGCAGAATACCATTTCATAAACGTCGAACACGCAATATTAAAGGTAGCCATTACTATTTTCTGTCTACGCGGGAGAATACACGTCTGAGGTCCAGGGCTTACTGCGATCAACTGAGCACGCAGGGAAGCCCAGGTAGTAGCATGACTCACGTTGCTGGTCTTACAGTAGGCGGAGCTTAGAACTTTCTCCTGTGTACACACACACACACACACAAAGGAGAAATTGAAACACGATTTATTTAATAAACAAAATATTCAAGGTGTGTATATATATTTACAAATACGTGTAATAAGTTAACAATAGACATCAAATATTATGGTATCCAAAGGGTACGGTATCATAGGTACCAGGTACCTGGTAACGTTTCCTAGAGGCGTTACGGCACACCTTTGTACCCCTAAGTTCCTTCACGTCCCCCAGCTTCTGCGTCCGAAAACTGTGGGTGCCTACAGTTAGTTGGAGCAGCCGGTCGCCCTCATCATCATCCAAGCACACTAGATCCTTCAACGATTCAAAGTTAACGACCCGCCGATTCGCCTGGTTGAGCGTGATACCCTTTGCCTTCACGATATATTTCATATCCTCCCCCACCCTCACCCGTACCCCATAAGTTTTTGGTCCTGTTGAGAGAAAAGAGTCGGCGTATGCGGTGTTTCCATACTCATCTTTGATCTCATCAGTCAACTCACCGAGGAATTCACCAATAGGAGGCATGTATTCACCCTCCCTCTCTGTGAATATCACACTATCTGTATCAGCGTACAATACCCTCCGCCCAAGAGAATGCAATAAGCTCCAAAGTTTGATGCATGCGTAGACCGTTGTGAAGCTGGCTACAGGTATGTTTGTAACCCGTGAGGTATCTGTGGCCAATTCGGTATTATTGTACTTTATTATGAAAGTATTACCTACATTCATGATCTCCATGACCTCTTTATCGGGAGCATTGGCATAATCCCAGACTTCACTATAACTTTGTGCCAAATGAACGTTCCCTTTGCCAGTATTCTGTGCAAATTTTCCCCATAGACTGTTTAGACAACTTTGCACTAAAGCGCTTGCCAGGGTTCTTTACAATTTTGGAACGGTCAAGCTGTATACCTTCACGGTCACGGTAACGTTGAATATAAGCCGACTTTTCATCTTCGGTATCAACTCCTCGCGGATACCCTGATGCTTCGACCTTATCTTTCAAAAAAGCGTTTATGTATGGCGTGAAAAGGTTGGGTAGCTTCTGAAACCTCCACACCTCATGTATCTTCAATATACTGTAGCCATGGCGAACAGCTAGATCCAGCTCTGGACTTGTATATACACTTCTAATCTTACGTTGGTCGGTTGTATGGTCACAATCACCACTGTTCTTTTCTGCGCACTTCACGCACAAGGGAAACATGAGCTTGTGATCGATAACGACGGGTAAGATCGGCATCCATAAATCGCGAGGGGGGAGCACGTCTACGAAAGAAAGGCCGAAATAGTACCCGTTCAAATTTGTTGAGAACTCGATGGTGGGTAGGTCAGGTCCCACCAGTTTCTCAGGCGCACCTACGGGGTACGGATTGTTCTTCATCACGTAGGCGTATAAAGAACAGAAGTCGTAGTAATGGAGTTTCACACTCTCCGTAGGCGGAAAGTATAGCTTGAAGGGATTTGTACTCCCTCCGAACAAGCTATCACCGCATTTGAGAGGATCCAGCACTATTAAACGCTTGATCATGTTTATTTCTTCACGGTACTGTCCATCTGTCTCCATCCGTGCATCATACTCATGCTCCCACAAAACTTTGTGAGTGAACTGAGAGCCTATAAGTTGATCGCGGGTGCGGGTTCACGCAAGACAGTCAGCAGGAGATCTACCGTGGATATCCTGCGATTCCACACTCAGGACGGGGGCATCCGTGCCACCAGCAACCGTTAAAGGAGTACAGTCTTTTCACCAGTGGCACGGTTTGCACTTAAACCATCAACCCAAAAAACACGACCATTAACCATAATGGGTACTTCGCCCGTGTTGCGGGCATGCTTTATGTATACACCTGTATTGTTTCTGTGAATAATGGCTAAGGTGTCTTTCGGCATGAAGTTATTCTTGAACACCGTAAAACATAATGAAGTGATGGTGGTTGCGACTTGCCACGGATCGCATTTGAAACGGCCTATGTACATCCTTCTAAAGGCCTGGAAACATACTCTAAGCACGTGCACATCATTCACGCAATAACGCTCACATTCATCAGCTATATTATAAGGATTACATTCATTAAAACTGTTGTAGTATCGGTCAAAATCTTCACGTTCATCTGTACTCATATATTCATAGTTAAAGTAATGTTTGGGTGGAGGTAGTCCTACGTAATTTAAAGTTTCGCTAGTGAGGAATGTGTAAGGGAAATATCCTTTTGAAACTTCAGCGGCTACGCCCATCACCTTGGGTAGCTTTGCTAATTTACAAGGTGTGAATAATAAAGTGTCTTTAAACTGTACATTACCTCTTATTTGCATCTGTATTAGCTTGTTGCCTCTTTTCAAGGGATCACCTGTAAATATCTCAGATGACTCGTGCTCAAGCAACTCCTTATAAAGGAACTGTGTGTCAAATTTTGCCCCGTTATGGGCGAGAATATACACAGTCATTTTTTTAACTTGTCCGCTACTTGACAATATAGGACACAAAGAGTTTCACAGGGCTATCGTAGGCATCGTTTTAAAAACGTTTGTACGTTTACCACATTTGTGACACTCATCACACTCGATCTCCATACACTCATCACAGATAGTCTGGCTTACAAGTAAATGTGGAATAACCTCTTTGGTTTCAGCGTTCGTGTATGTTTCTATATCGTAGTACACAGTTATACAAGGGCTATTTTTAGGCTTAGCATCTTTCATATAACATACATGCTTTACTCCATCCGCCTTATATTTCTCATGGCATGTAGACAGTGAATTTCATCACATTTATGCTTGAAATTCCCCCAATTATCCATCATATGAAACATACCACATTCACAGATTCTCATTTTCCTGCACGTGCCAATTGATTTATGGAGCTCAAAACAGTTATTATTGAAAAATGTGCGTCTACACACATCACAGTCCCTCTTCTCAGCTTCAACTACACGGCTTTCACATTTGGAGCTTTTACACTGCTCACATACCATGTGGCAATCTTTACAATGTTTCACTATATCATCCGCAAACTCGATACACCCTTACACAAATCATGATGTCGCCATATTTTCGACTTTTATCATAACTCGCGTAAAGGTCCCTTATATTACGGATGGGGAGATACGTTGTCCCTGACAGTCCTAAAATAAGTAGGGGCCTTGTACGATCTCTCACACTGCTTTTAAAAACATACACAGTCCTACGACGATCATCCATTCCAAATACAACTATACGAACATTCATTTCCTGTTCTACCCTTCTCAGCTCTTCAGGACCCATATTACAGTCAAACTCAAGTTTACAGTCTACAGCTAGTTTACGGGCACGCTCCACTACCGTAGGCAACCAAATGTTTTTGTCCGTGTATTTAGTACAGTAAACATACGGCAAGACTACTGCTATAAAGCCGCAACCACGATCGCGTTTATATGCCGTCTATAAATAGCCTGAGAATTGAAGTTAAGAGTATAAGGTGTGGCACTATGACCCGCAACACGGAATACACGGTCAATATTTACCGTGAAGTTGTCCATATTGAAGGCTATACTACTTTGAGAGGCCTGCATTATACGGCCTAATATATACTCTATATCTTCAGCTGCCAAACGTCTGAAGGTATTACTACCCAAAAATCATCTACATCTCCGTCATCTGACCCGAATCCAAGGACAGCCTCGTCCTGACTTCACGTTCGTCGCGGTTCTGAAGGGCAAACTCTACAATACGCTCAACTATGCGCCGTAGTCCGTGTTCAACACCATTGCTATACATGGATCTAGGATCAACCCTGACTATATACCGATTTCTAGTCAAGGCTGGGGTGGGGGTAGCGGTGCGCACCAACTCGAATGTTATGCCATCCTACAGAACGAGAAGCTGCTGCTGTGGAGGATGTACCCGGAATTGAATAAGGGGATATTTTTATTTGAGGAAGGTACTATTGTGGGGGTTGTGTCGTAAGACGTAGAGGGTTGGGGCTCTACTACTGGTGGTCTAACAACCGGCGCAATCCTGGCGCTTTATACCTGACGTGGAGGGCTCTTCATCATGCCTCCGCTTTGAATTGTCGCGTGCTACAGGTATCGCTGGTGAGGATTCGGCGGGGAGGATTCTGTGATCACAACTACACTGTCGTCGGGGTCATCTGTAATGTCGATGATGGGGTGCTGTACCTCATCGTCATTCACGGTTCTGTGGGAGAAGAAAAACAAGACTGTAGAATATAAGGAGCAGCACTCAAAATTTAATATTTTGTAAATGGCCCACTTAGGGGTGTGACGTGTTAGAAATGGATTCTGTAGAAAAATTCATGTTCACGAGCCCATCCACATGTATTATATCTGTCCCTACAGGATGTGGTAAAATTGTGTTTATGCTTAAAATCATTAAAGAAAAGGGAGAGATATTCTTAAAATTTGTGCATAAAGTTATATGGTGCTATTCAACGTATCAATCAGTGTTGAACGAGTACCAAAATGATATTTTGTTCCACAAAGGTGTATATGATGTTAATTCGTGAAAGGGAAATGAACATTGACGTAATTGACGATCTCATGTTGGAGATGGATAAAACGTTTGCCGAGACATTTACAGCATTCTCCCACCATCTTAACATAAGCGTCTTCTTCAATCAGAATCTATTTTTGAAAAATAGATACATGCGCGATGTGTCGTTAAATACACAATATCTAGTCATCTAGTCTTATTCGCGCAACGTAGAGATGTATCACAAATTGGGGTATTAGCCAATCAAATGGTCCCGAATCAGCGTAAGGAGTTTTTGGAAGTTTATAAAGAAGCTACAAGCACGCGTTACGAATATTTGCTTTGCGACCTTCATCCGCGAAACACGTTTAGGGTGCTTCTAAGAACGAATATATTTTCAAACGAGCCTCAAACGGTGTATATTCCAGAATGACAAAGAGACTAAAGAAATACCATGAATTAATAAAAATCTATCATCGACTACCCCGGGATATGCAGCAGATGTTTATTAAAAATATCGACTGACTTTTTAAAATGCATCTGTGAAATCTGTCTTAACGTTATAAATTGCAATGTATCAATGAATCCACCTCAGAAGGCTCGCTTACGCCGTTACAAGAACATAATACGTGCACTCGCTCGTAAAAGTCAAACTGTAGGGAAGAAAAGACGAATTATTGTACAAAGAGGAGGGTCATTCCTCCCCATCTTATTTTCAGTTTTGGGTCCTTTACTGACTAGATTAATATAATGAAGAAAGTGGTAATGATTCCACACGAGGTGTATGTTTCACTGCAAAGTTCAAAGAATTCAGACACGGGTCTAGATCCCTGTAAAAGCAGGCTTAAAAGAATGGAAAACGAATTGCTAGCCCTATTAAACAATGAAAAAACACCTGATGAGAAAAGAATCTTATACCAAGAATCTCTGCGGAAATTTCTTCACGAGTATGAAAATTATAAGAACCCGACAGAGATTCCGTGGGAACGATGGACATGGTGACATAGGACCTGTGTCCGACGATAGAGCTGACCAACCAAAGATTAATGGACTTGCCACACAACATATCGAGCATGTATTAAAAAGCACCCTACCACATACATTGAGGAATAAAGGTTTAAGTCTTTATAACCTATTGAATGAGGACCCCGCCATACAATGGACCGATACAGGCGAGATCATTGTGGAAGGATCAAAGGGACAGGGATCGAATATCGTGGACATTGTCCATGATCTGGTGAGAAAGTGGGATAGGCCCTCACCATCAGGATGGAAGCATATTAAAGCAAGACTACAACAAATAAATGTCCCCAAAACAATGATAGGAAATCTGAACAGGTTAAAAGACTTGGAACATGCGACGCACGTGACACAATTGAAGACGCCATCACCCCCGGCGGTAACTCCTTTGAAGAGGAGAAAGAAGAGGTTAAACAACGGTCAACCCTACCCACGTGCCTCTAAAATATGCAAATGGCTAACATATTAAGAAGACGTTATTATGACATTTCTAACTCAGCCTCCTACGGAGGCGTAGATAGACTGTACAGAAGTGTTTATGGAGTAGGGAAAAAAGATTTTGAGAGATTTTTGCGGGAGCAGGACGCTTATACACTTCATAAGCCTGTGAGAAAAAGGTTTAAAACAGCCAAGACAACAGCTGCCTCGATTTACTATTTGGCAAGCAAATTTAACAGACATGCAAAGATATTCTGTGTATAACGATGGTTACCGCTACATTCTATTCATAATAGATGTATTCTCTAGATATCTGTGGCTAATTCCTCTGAAAAATAAATCACCTGAAACAGTTGCCAAAGCCACCAAAACGCTGATGTTAAAAGAAAACAGGGTTCCTGGCTATTTTTGTACGGATATGGGGAAGGAATTTATAGGCCGTGCTTTTCAGAACATGTTGACAGAGTTTAATATCAGCTATTACACTACCAATTCTATACATAAGGCTTCTTTAGCTGAAAGAGTTCAACGTACCATAAAGGAACGCATGTACCGCTATTTTACACATAAAAACACACAGATTTCTAGACATTCTGGAATCATTGGCCTCATCCTACAACCACTCACACTATCGCACGATTGGGACAACACCTAACGAGGTTTTAGAAAGGTACGTTCCCAGAGGTGGGAAGAGATGGATCACCACCACACACTGCACGTTTCAAAATCACTGATTATGTAAGGCTGTCACGTTCGGGGAATAAATTTGCGAAGGGATTTGAGCAAGGATGGACACACGAGATTTTTAAAGTTAGGGCTACGAGACCTAAAGGTGAGATAATGATGTATTACGTTGAAGATTTGAATGGGGAAGAAATCTCAGGAGGCTTTTACCGCAAGGAGTTGCAGAAAGTGGCATTTAATTTAGGAAAAAATGTGTTTAAAATTGAGAAAATTTTAGGAAGCAAAGGTTCAGGAAAGAGAAAAATGTACCTGATGAAATGGCTCGGATACCCAGAAAGCTTCAACACCTATATAAAAGCTGATGCAATAATGAAGCTTAAATAGTATGCAACATGGCTCCTAACCATTTCTACGTCACACTTCCGTCCTCCTCGTCCCTGTCTGTACACCCTAACAACACACTAGCCAACTTTGTAACAGAGCTCCATGGACCCATTGAATTGGGGCGTGATTCGTATGAGGTGGGGATATGTGAAATTCAGCTGGACACCCTCTTTTTAAATATTAATTATAAATATACTGTTTTTACGATTCTTAGTCTGTAATGAGTGTGAAAAAGCCGGGGTAACTCGGGATGAAACTATGCGTACCGCCCAGACTGGGTATGCACAGTATTACAGTACAGAAGCAACACTAGAGCCGGGTCACTATGTTGAGGCCGAGGATGTTGTGAGAGACTTAAACGTAAGTTTAAAAAGCTCAAATCTTACAACTGATTTAGTATACGAAATCGTAAACAATGATCCCCATGCATGCACTGTGGCCCTAAAATCGCAGGCTAACCGAAATACCTTGGAAGGAAAGCGCTACAATCAGGTCTTAACACTGCAGAAGACATATTGGCTGGGGCTAAACTTAAAGAAGCTCTAAAAAAAACATTTAAAACGTGCACAGGACGAAATCGTCAAAGATGCAAAGAGAAAAATGCGTGGTGGCGGGAAGAAGAGGAGGACTGTCCGGAAGAGGGGATTACCATCACGTAGCATTAAGCGTAAAAGGATATCAAAAAAGAAGTATTGTAAGCGAATGAAGCCTATGGTTGATCATTTTTTTTTACTGATATAAGCTAAGGACATTGATTCATGAATCATAGTTTGTTTACTACTTGTCGAGAGAGGAGGTACTATTTCTAACTCGTCATGGCACGCTTCATCCATCCGTGTAGTTCATAATGCTGTAAATCGGAGCTATCCCTCTTTGAGATGCCCCCAACTCAAGTTTCTATTGAACATAGTGACTATTACAATTAACCCTTTAAACACAATTAGTTCCCCGAGTGCCCCTATAGAATTCGTGATACCCAGCTCAGGCCCTTACTTTTTTGATCCAAGCTGTGTGCATATGTACGCTAAACTACGTATAGCCCATTCTGATGGAACGGACTGCGATGACAAATATGCTGTATACCCTGAAACAAACTTTCTGCACTCCATATTCAACCAGTGTGACGTATATTTAAATCAGGTCAACATATCGGCAGGCACGGGGTACTATCACCTACGAGCCTATCTGGAAAATGTCCTCAACTTTTCCAAAGAAGCGAAGGATACCTTTTTAAGTGCCGAGGGGTACTATCAAACTAAAGACGAAAGTAGTATAAAGGACAAATTTAAAAATTCTAAAAAGAAGATATACGAGTGTTTTGGACGCCTGCATGCAGATTTCACATTCCAGGAGAAGTTGCTTGTGAATGGGGTGGATATGAAAATAAAGCTCACCCGCACGAGTCCTGAGATCTGCTTAAATCTGGATGCTGATCAAGAAGGAGCAAAACCCGTTGTGGTTCACATTATGGAGACATACCTCCGCGTACGGCGAGTGAAATTAAGTTCACCAAAACACTTAGAAATTGAGAAAAATTTACTAAACGCCACAGTAAAATACCCTATTAACAGAGTACAAATCAAACTATACACGGTGCCAGCAGGGTTAGCATCGAAACAGATAGAAAACATCGCCCTGGGAAATCTTCCTAAAAGGATATTAATTGGAATGCAGAACCATGCTTCGGTGAATGGAAAATATAAAAAGAGTGCCTTTAAATTCGAGAATTGCGTTGGGAGGAAAATTGAATACGGACTATTCATCAGATACTGTGTTACCTTTTTGCGCGAGAGCATATAGTAATCGCCCATATTGCAGGTGATTTTGATGAGCTCGGGAATGGGGTAACGCAGAAAGAATTCATTGATCAATTTAACCTTTATCTGTTTGATATCACACCTGACTTATCTGCTAGCATAAATACACATTTAAGTCCACAACAGCGGAAACATCTCAGTCAGGTTGGAATTCACCAAGCCTATAGACGCACCTATTAGTGTACTAGTATATCTCGAGTCACAAGCCCTAATAGAAGTAGACAGATTTAGGGGCGTTATCACTGACTTTTAAAATGGATGCGAATACACTTCAGAGAGTAATGAATAGTGAACGAATCACACGTTCCAAATTTATCGGTGTGTTTGCGAAGAATGAAACATTGAATTTGCCAACTACGCGAGATTGCCGTAGTCTTATTGTGAACACAGATGTCATTGGTAATGAAGGGATTCATTGGTTTGCATTCTATTTTAAAAATAGGGACCGCCTGTACTATTTTGATTCACTCGGGACTCAACCCTGGAGTGACCCTGTTGTTGTAAAATTTCTCGACCAGTTGCATATCCCCGAAGTTGTTTGGAACCCATTCCGGTTCAAGGATATTTTAGTAATACTTGTGGAATGTACTGCCTTTTTATTTCTCATGCATATGTCACGCGGTAAAGACTTTATAAATTTGTAAAAATTATTCGATCAGTGTCACACTCAACGAAACGATGAAATGGTATGCAGACAGATAAAAAGCCGCTTTCCAATTGTGCGTACTTGTTGTATAGTATGATGTTTTGTTCGTGTGTATATATATATATATATATATATATATATTTGTAACCAATAATGTTAATTTGTATATTCTGTAGTTTAAGATGGTTATTGTACTAAAAACATGATTTCTTTCATTTAATAAATTGATGAAATGGTATGCAGACAGATAAAAAGCCGTTTTCCGATTGTGCGTTCTCGTTGTATAGTATGATGTTTTGTTCGTGCGTATAGATATATATATTTGTAACCAATAATGTTAGTTTGTATATTTTGTAGTTTAAAATGGTTATTGTACTAAAAACACGATTTCTTTCATTTAATAAATTAATGAAAATACACTGTGTCTTCTTCACCCCCCAAAAAAGATCGAAACAAATAAAACACATTATTTCGTTAATGATGTGACATTCGTTGGGCTGATTGCTCGGTAAATCTTCTACCTCCGTATTCAGGTCCATGACATGGGGTTCTTCAAATCGAAAAGATTGTGTAACACGTGTCAAATCCTCATCGGACCTTAAAGGAGAAAGAATAATTCATTAGTTCATACTGAATCTTTTTTAATAAAAACATACACAGAGTATACATATAGTAAGAGTATTACAATGTGAAGATATCTTTGAACCGCTCAGAGAAGTTCCTTTAAGAGATAATTACGAATAACATTTGAATTTATATAAAAAACACGCAAAAGATTGCTATAGAAAAAATCAATGATTCAAAACAGGATTTTTAGCATAATTGCAAACTAATCTATAATTGCGGTTACCTAAATAAAATACTTTTAATGTGATGAGGTGAATTACTACAACCCTCCATATATACGACGAAATAATCCAGAAGAGTGCTCTTTCTGGCACGCACAAGTTTGTGAATAATTGACTCCAAAAAATAAAATTATAGGCATTACATTTCTACGGCAGTCCCTTGCGTCGGATCGTAAGGAGCGTCATTGCAAATATCATCAACGGTTTGCGTTGGAAATAATCCACCCCGGTCAGCGGCGTTAAAAAGATTAATTGTGGACAATGCTACAATGTCACCATCTTGATATAAATCTGGTAAACTATAAAGTTCTTGATTCATGGCGGAGGGAATGTTTATTCATTGGTGAAAATAATTACTGTGACTCCCAGCTGAAAATATTTCCTTTTATATGCACGATCCCCAAGCACCGCCCCAAAAGACTAAGAACGGTTCGTAAGTTTAATGGTTGGTTGTCAGTGTAACTGGGCGGGGATAAAATGGTACCAATCGTAACACCTATATTATGGGGTCCATGCTTTGGGCGACTAATGGTGTCTTTATATTCTCACCGTAGATTTAATGCTCACATCGTGTATTACCCCTTGCAGTCTATACCATGACAATATTTGCATTTGCGCCCATACTTTTCTTGGTTTTCCCCAACCCACCTCTTTATGCAATATCCCTCGCAACATTGCTCAACCATCTCTATCACAACAATATTTTATTATTTCGCGGCCATACTATTTGCTCCTCAATTTCTCGGATGCAAGTCGTTATAAGAATATCTTCATCAGAGTTGCTCAGCTCAGTACCGCAGGAAACAAAATTAGCGTCGCTACTCTTCATAATCCTGACATTACCAGAGACAGTACAGTAACACAAAGGTTATTAGGAAATAAGAAATCTAGATTTCTACAAGCAGAATGTGCATTATTATGTTTTGCTTTCAAACTATTCTCAGCTTTCCCAAGATTCCTGACTTGTGGATTTGGTTATATATATATATATATATATATATATATATGTGTGTGTGTGTGTGTGTGTGTGTAATTGCATTTTACAGTCCCTGCCACGATAATTTCAAATATTTGCAAAATATATTTTGCTGTCATACTATTCGGTCCTCAACGTTGATTAATGTATTCGGCTTGACTTTTTACTTCTCACGTAGGAGTGTGATTAATTTGTATTTAGTTCATGAATTTCTGCTTTGGTTGTTAGATAAATGGGTACCCTAGGTATCCTAGTGGTTAAGACGCTGGGGTGCTGGTTGAGAGCTCGGGCGATGACAATGTAATTCCTGCCCGCCCGTGCTGCAGCTTAGTTCGGTTTCCACGTTAAACTGTAGGTCTAAGGTGGAGTGCAAAGTTGATCTTTGTCAAAATGAACAATTGGGGGAGAAGAAAAACCGATTTAGCTATTATTATTACTAATGTAATTTACACAACGGTTAGGTACCAGTTACAAAGAGAATCCATGACTTGAATTTATTGCATATAATCCTCATATGTATATTTTTTTCTTCTCTAAAAGGTCTTTTGAAAATCTGTGTTAAATATATTCTCCACAAGAAATTATAAATATTTTTGTTTTTCTTTTAATTCCTTTATTTATATTTTTAAAAAAAATTTGCTATGAATGTTATATCCATATACAATAAACAAAACTTTCTTTCTGTGTGTGTGTGTGTGTTAATTTTGAAAAAATGTATAATAATAATATATCTTTCCATTTTTTTTATTCATTCATTTCATTTCAATAACAGAGACAATAACTATGAAGATGATACCATGCAAATTAAACGTAAAGAAAGACAACGAAGTTAATAAAATATAAAACATTTATATACAAGGAAGACAAACGCATGGAGATAGAAGCGACGGATGCGAGTGTTTTAGTGAAAGTTTCCCCACTATATTCCAATGTGTCCAGTTTGCGGTCAGCCTTGCGGTCAGCTCGAGGCAATTTGTATATTGTTTCTTCCAGAGACATTTTCAAAGAAGGAATGAAATGAAGTGAAATGAAATGAAAAGGTGTATTGGCAGACTATAGTCCATATGACAATAAACACTTTAGGTGAAGTTAGTTAAAATAATTAGCTCTTTCGCTATTTATTGTTTTTCTTATATTATTTTTATTTTTTATTTTTTATTATATACATAATACATCGTATGTATAGTTTATATTTATCTTCGATATATTTCCAATAATTCGTCTAAATAATCAGAATGGTGTAATGGTGTTTTATTTATTTCAGTTTAAATGTATTTCTTTTATTGTTAATATTGTGTTTCGTTTAAATAATTAATTCTCTTTCTGAATAACTTTAAGGAGAAAGTCGTTCTTGCTTTTAATAAATAAAAACATTATTTGGCAACTCGTGTGAGTTAAAATAAACGGCGATATCTGCCAACTCTCCCTAATAAGTTATACCTGAACAATTAAAATAAATGGTGGTATCTGGTAACCCCCTCCATATATAAAAAGTGATATTTGGCAACTCACCATCCTCTATATAAGACCTGCTTGGCTTCAGGACGTTCATAATGATGCGGACTCCGGTGGAATAAAGAACTCTCTCCTTCCTTCTTAGGTTAAGACTTAGGTTAGGTTTCCTTTTGGGGATGAGGACATCCCACCTTCTCCCACAAAGACCTCCGTCTCTCCTTTCTCTTCCTCTCTTAGGTTAAGGCAACCCCTTTGGGGGGAGATCATCCTCCCTTCTCCCCCCGAAGCTCCCTCCCCTCTCCTTCCCCTCTGCCCCCTTGGCACCATTGAGTTGTTGTATAACCCCCTTCATTGCATACCCCTCCCCCTTTGCAACATTGATCATTATCTTTGCAACATTCTTGCACTCGTCCATTTTTCGCCCATACTACTCTCCTGTACCTCAAAATTTGCTACTACACCCCTGATAATTAGTACTATGACTGCACAGTAAATATATGAAGGGTAATAACAACCTTCCGCAGAAGGGGTGCAGGGTGGTTTTTTTTTTTTTTTTGCTAGTACTGTATTTTAGTTTTAGTTTCGCTGCCTCAATTGGTGCAGTTTGCTGCGCAGTTGAACTAAAATATTGTAATAAACAAACAAGATTCAGGTCATAATCTTGTAGACCCACAGTGATATATATTACTTTTGTCGTTACTTTTGTTGAGTTTGAACGACGGTTCAGGATCGACCTGCGGTCGACCCCTCTGCAGCATCCCGCCTCATTTGCGGGACTTAGTGAAGAAGGGAATTGCTCTCTGACCTCCTCCTGCTATCGTCGTGGCTGGTCAGGGACTTTGCACAAGAATCTGTCCAGCTGGTTCTTGAAGTTATTCAGGTCGGTGTGCTGAAGATTCCTTACTTCTTTTGGAAGGACATTGAAAAGCTTTGGGCCCTGTTTTCTGAGGGTATTTTCCATCCTCGTTTTCATGGCTCCTTGTCCCACCGCAGCTGGGACCGTACAAAATCTGCCTCTTCTCTCATTCTAGTTTGTTTCTATTTCATTTCTGAGGTTAGGGACAGAGCCCTCAAGTATTTTCCATATGTATATTATTGTGTACCGCTCGCGCCTTCTTTCAAGTGAGTAGAGTTCCAGGGATTGTAGTCGAGACCAGTAGTCTTCACCTTCCGTTTCCTCTATTTTAGACGTAAAACTCCTTTGTATAGCTTCAATGCTCGCAATGTCTCTGTTTCTGTGTCGGCTTGTGAGTACTGAGCAATACTCAATTATTGGTAGGAGTAGACTCTTCCATAATTTGAGCATGATGTTTGCTTTTCTGCTGCGGAAGCTCTTCCAGATGATTCCCATTATTTTTCTAGCCGTTGTGATTTTGATTTTATAGTGCTCTCTGAATTCTGCATCCGACGACATTATTACTCCAAGATCCCTGACTTGTGGATTTGGTGTTATCTGTTTGGCTTGCGGAGTTTTGTACCCTTTTTCTGTAGCTCTTTGTTATTACCATATCTTAGAAGTTGGAATTTTTCTTCGTTGAACTTCATATCGTTGTCTTCTGCCCACTGGAATAATGTTTCAATGTCGTTTTGTAGTTTTCTTATGTCATCTTCGTTCAATATTTCCTTACATATCTTGGTGTCATCTGCGAAGCATGATACAATACCGTCCTTAATATCTGCATCAATATCTGCAATCATTATTATGAACAGCAAGGGAGCTAATACTGTCCCTTGTGGGACAGAGCTCACGACTTCCGAGACTTCCGATTTAACTCCGTTTACCACCACTCTTTGCGTTCTTTGCGTCAAGAAATTAAATATCCACCTTCCTAGCTTTCCAGTAATTCCTGTATCCTTAAGTTTGTGTGCTATGATTCCATGGTCACATTTATCGAAGGCTTTAGCAAAGTCAGTATATATTACATCAATGTTTTGTCCTCGACACAATGTTCCTAATATTTTCTCCTGGTGGTCTAGTAGCTGTGACAGGCATGATCTACCCGCCCTGCAGCCATATTGATTTGGGTTGTATAAGTCTTTTTCTTGTAGGTAGTAGGTAGTTTTGCCTCTAATTATGCGTTCAAAACACTTTATAAGGTGTGAGGTGAGAGCCACTGCGATAATTTTTGGGCATTGCTCTGTTCCACCTTTAAATAGGGGGGCAATGTTCGCGTTCTTTAAGGGGAGTGGAATTTGTCCTGTGTCGAGTGATTTCCTCCATAGTAAGTAGAGCTGTTTTGCAATACTCTCTCTGCATTTCTTCAGAAATGTGGCACTCCATGTGTCTGGGCCTGGCGCTGAATTGTCTCGCATCTGTGATAAGGCCGTAATTACATCTCCTTCCGTGAACTCGAAATCCATTAATAGGTTTGTGCCGGGATTTGTTCTTGGTTGATCTGTATCAATGTCGAAAAACTCGTCTGGGTTTTCCACTTCCATCTCGGACTTAGGGGTGTTAAACACAGATTTAAATTGTTCCCTAAGCAGTTCACTTGTTTCTTTCGGGTCATTTGTGTATTCGGCCTCCCCGTCTATCAACGGTCTAATACTCTCCTTACACTGCATTTCCTTTTCGCAAAAGTGTAGAAGTATTTTGGGTTATTTTTTATGTTTTCTGCTACCTTGTTTTCCTCCTTGTTTGTCTTATGTAAGAATGTTTGTTTTCGGTCCATTTCTATTTCGCCAAGTTTCCTCTCTAGTTTGAATCTCTTTGCATCAGTTCTGCATCTGTGGAGATGTTTTACGGTTTGTCTTCGTTGCCTGAATAGAGTCCTGATTTTCCTTTCGAGCTTGCTACGTTTTCTTTCCTGTCTCTCTGGAATATGTTTCAGTATTATAGGTTTGGTTTCCGTCTCTATTATACTTAGTATTTCTTGTGGAGTCTTCTTGTAGTAGCAATTTCCAATTTATCTCCTTTAAATCTTTATTTACATTTTCCCAATTTACTTTCTTTGAATTTATGTTTAAGCCTTCAAACATTCCATCTGCCTCTCTAGGATGCGTTTTCGGACCTCCGGGTGCTATCTTCAATTGTATGTCGATGAGGTTATGGTCGGAGAACTTTGTGTGCGTTACTTTTTTATTTATTATTATCTCATTGTTATTTGTCCAGATTAAATCCAAAACGTTCTCCTTTCTCGTGGCTTCACCAATTTCCTGGGTAAGGGCGTAATGTTCTATAATATCTAATAGCATTGTTGCTTGGGTTCTGTCATCTTTAGTAATGTTGCCATGAAACTTCTCAACATATATAACTTCGTCATTTTTCTTCCATGATATGAATGGGAAATTAAAATCTTCGAAAATTAGAATATTTGTTGCTGGAATTTCAAGTAATTTTAATATTTTTTCTATTTCATTTGTAGCAAATTGGAATTCACTTTTTGTGGTGTTTGGTGGTCTGTAGATGTTCATAATGGTTAGGTTCAGTTCTTTTACTTCTAATATAATAACTTCAACTGTGCTGTTTGATTTCTTTACCCTCACGTAGATACAACACCCTCCTCCTCGTCTAGTCACTCTATCTGCTCTGTATATGTTGTAGTCCATATTTTATATATATATATATATATATATATATATATGTTACGGTTTTTTGGCGAAATCGGTCTTTTTATAAATTCTTCGGTCGGTTTGCAAAGAAACCAAAACAATAGTAATTTTACAAAATGACCTTAAATGTTTGATCATTTTGCAAAAACACAAAAATCGGTCAATTTGCAAAGTCACCAATAATCTTGTCGGTGTATTTGCAAATCTCTTGTTCTAATACTGTAGAACATTCTAGCTCCTAACCTAACCTAACCTAACCAACAGTGTCATTGTGGTTAGTTAGGTTAGGTTAGGTTAGGAGCTAGAAGGTTCTACAGTATTAGAACAAGAGATTTTGCAAATACACCGACAAGATTATTGGTGATTTTGCAAAGTGGCCAATTTTTGTGTTTTTTGCAAATTTATATATATTAATATATATATATATATATATATATATATATCGACGCATGTATAGTTTAAGTGGAAGTACGAAGAGTTAAACATCTTTTTACATAGAGCATCATATATATATATATATATATATATACACACACACAGGGTGTTATCAAATTATGTTTCATAAATTAGTATACATATTCAGGACGTGAAAGTGAACCAAAAAGTTCGTATGAAGATGAATCGGCAATCGCTTCGTTTCCGAGATACATTGCTTTTTTGCCGAGGACGATCCAATTAAAATGAAAGTCATTAAGTTTATCGACAATTAATTGAAAGAAATGTAGGCCTCGATGGTAATCGCTATTAGGATACCTTTCAGCATACCAGCGTTGGGCAGCAGCTGCGTTGCCAAGCATTCTCTTAACACGAGATGCATATCAGCAAGTTCTTCAAAAGAATACTGCTCCATAACGCTCTGTAACATTACGTGAGAGTGACATATGAAATGAAGGAAATAATTTTGGTTTCTAAAATGACAACTAACAAAATACTATCAAAACAAAATGGCTATCTACAAGACAACTACGACTTTGGTAAACTTGAATGACTTTTATTTTAATTGGATCGTCCTCGACAAAAAAGCAAATGTACCAGTATCTCGGAAACGAAGCGATTGTGGATTTGTGTTCATAGGAACTTGTTTGTTTACTTTGACGTTCTGAATATGTATACTAATTTATGAAACATAATTTGATAACACCCTATATATATTTCTTTCTTGTCCCTGAAGATGTGAATATGTCACGAAAGCGCTCGGATTAAGTGTTTCTTTTTCCTTTTCCCTGTGGTTGTTTGCTTATTAATAAGATCACGTGTTATTCTGTGATTTTACTGTATATATATATATATATATATAATCACCAAATTTTTTCTATAGTTTCGTCGTTGGTTATTGGTTACATTGGCTCCTACGAATGATACCTTATTTTTTTTCCAAATTTGTAATCACTTACGCTTGCGTTAGGGTATCAAGGGGTCCCATTAAAAAGTTTTGAGGATTCGATTTTTTTACCATATATAATGATTTTTTTTTTAATTTCACTCGCGTTTGGATTTTAGTTAAAATTTAAAACTCAAAATCAAATTACTTCTACTTCATGCTACCTCAGGACTTTACACAGCCAGTTTTTGTCTTACTTTATTTTAGGTTAGGTTAACTTAACCTAACTTAACCTAACCTAAACTGAACAAAAAAATCACAGCTACAATAAAGTAGTAGCTATTTTTCGTGTAGGAGGAAAGTGGTATAATTAACTCTCCAGTCTCCAAGCAAAGCATTATATCTTACACATTTACTGTATTTGCTTTAACTTTAGCTTTAAGTTCACTCATATTCATACTTCACTTGAATTACTTAATTGACAAAAAAAATAATGTATAAATGTAATTTTTTTTTTTATTTAATTAATTCAGTTGAAGACTGTTAAGATACGAATCAGATTCAAGCTATAACAGCAATATATATTGAATAACCAATCAAAACTGAATAAGAAAATATATATATTATCTTGTGCAAATTTATATAAAATGTACTTTTTTAAAAAAAATATTTTCTACTTTCTAATATGTATGTATATAAATTTCAGTTGGTTTGTTTATTTTGGCTACCTTTTTTGGAGATTTTTCTTGGCTTTTTTTGGCTACTTTTTCTTGCTTTTGCCTACTTCTTTCTGTTTTTTGTTAGTGTGGTGATTTTCGTTCTACTGTTATGACGTGTCAATCTTGTGAACTTGATTTTGAAGACCTAATCCGCCTTGTTGGCCTCGATGAAGATAAAAGTTTAGATGTTTTTTCCAATCACGGCATAATTCCGACATCCGTGATTTGCCCTAAATGTAATACTGCCTGTATTTTAAGACAAGACTCGAAGGTGTTTAGGTGCCGTAAAAAAAATCCAAAAAATAAGCGTGAGTGTGGATTTACTGTTTCTATCTTTAAGGGCACATGGCTGGAACATTGCAACTTCTACCGGAAATATTTCGCACGATACTTGTTCCTGGCAGAACATCCTGACGACTCTACAGTTCTGCATCACTTCCTTACTGCAATTGCAGAACTATATCCTCCAAAATAAGGTGACTGGTTAGGTTAGGTTAAGTTAGGTTGTGTTTAGCACGAATGCAAACTTTTCTGGTCGATTTTGAGGTGTTTTGCACGAATCTGCCATCCGTTTCCTGTGCAAATGCGTAGTTTTCGAGATGACGATATCTCGAAAACTACGCATTTGCACAGGAAACGGATGGCAGATTCGTGCAGAGCACCTCCAAATTGACCAGAAACGTTTGCTCTCATTATAAAAAGAGACTGGGTCAAAAAACGAATAATTACCTAAGCCTATATTGTTTTAAAAATGAATCTTTAATGATTAAAAAAACAAATACAAGTTTGAAGTTACAAACGTACACGCAAAAATTTTACAGGAAGTTAGATACGTGTTCCTTATTAATTCCATTTCCTCTAAAAAGAAAATTTGTATAGAAAATATTAAAGTGCAGCATTCTATGGTAAACACTTTTAATCTCTTTAAAGCTATTTTCTTTTATTTAATATTAAACTTAGGTTATTAAGTGGGAAAATATTATAACTTCTATATCCTTCTTTTAAAAGAAAGAAATTAGGTACCCTTTCCTAATAATGTCCTATCACATACGTACATCAGATAAAATTATCTTAACAATACACTAAATAAATTAAGTTCAAAGGATACCCAGTCAAGGACTATTCCAAGCCAGTTTGAAAAATTGGAAAAGGATGCAGTGACGAGTCCCCTGCGCGTAATGCATTGAGGGACTTATTTTTCCCTGAAGGTAGCGTTACCCGTGTCTCAGAGACATCTGGTGGACTAAAGACACGAAAGCAACAACCAAGTCCAAAGGAAATAGTGATGTAGTGGTTAGCGTCGCTGACTACGAATCCATCGGCCCTGGGATCGAGACCCGGTGAAGGCAGCCGGCGCGCAGCTGTAGGTCTAAGGTGGAGTGAAAAGCTTGAGCTTCGTCGGAATAAACAATTCGGGCGGAAGCTAACCAAAGGTACCAAAGGTTATATATATATAAATTATTTCACGAAAGTAACACGTGAATAATATTTATGATGAAAATAACCACGAAGGAAAAAGGAAACACAGAATGGTGCTCAAGTGCTTTCGTCTAATGACATCCTCAGGAACACTCATTAAATGTTCCTGAGGATGTAATTAGAGAAAGAGAGAGTGAGAGAGAGAGGGAGATAACTTGTTCCTAATCTCAAAGTAAACCCTAAGGCCTAAACCATCCAAGAAAAACGGGAAAAAGAGAAAAATATGAAGTGTTCTTTGCTAATACTGTATACGGTATATATCTTGCCCTCGGTCAAAAATAAGTATGGAGACATTCTGTCCAGCAATAATTACAGGCCTATTGCTGTCGCTTCCTGCTTCTCGAAACTAATAGAAAAACCTCTTGTTACTCCGATTAAATGATTACCTATGGACCAGGGCCGGATTAACCATTAAGCAAAATAAGCCCGTGCTTAGGGCATCAAGGGAAGGGGGGCACCACAGAAATTTTCCATTGTCGGATTTACCATGGATTTATTATACTATTATAATCGCGGCTTATAGCCTATAAGCTGTTGAAAACTGAATTATATATATTCATATATAGTATTTATTTTTTTTCATTGTTTGAATTTGTAGTGAACAACAACATTTTATTTTATGGTTTATTTTTGTTTATATTTTGAATTACATATATATGGGGCACCAAAATCTTTTAAGTGCTTAGGGCCTCTAAAGGTCTTAATCCGGCCCTGCTATGGACATCTCCTAATCCTAATCAACTGACCTGTGTATCTATGTACTTAAAGAAACAATATCTAAATACATTGACAGTAATTCAACTATTTAAAGCTGTTTCCTAGATATAAGTAAGGCATATGATAGAGTGAACCACAATATTTTATTTAAAAAACTAGAAGACAGGAAGGTTCCCATGTACATATTAAATTTATTGAAATTGTGGTATTCCCACCAATCTTTTACCGTTAGGTGGGGCAATGTACTATCCGAATGTTTTGGCTCCTCTTGCGGTGAGACAAGGCTCCTTGCTCTCCCCCTATGCTGTTTAATGTGTATATTGACGGTTTAACTTTAATTTTAGGCAACTTTAGGCAACAGTGGGATGTTGTATAGATAACACAAGGATAAATAACTTAGTTTATGCCGATGATATGGTGTCAATAAGTCCCTCTGTTAAAGGTCTGGATCGGCTACTAAAAGTCTGCGAAGTGTATTCGCAGAAACATGATATTCTTTTCAATGTTACTAAAACTAAGATTATGCAATTTCATCCTAAAAGCTATAATCAGCCAGCTGACATTAGGTTTAAAATGAGAAGTAAAGTAACTGAGGAAGTACAAGAGTTTAAGTATTTGGGTCAAACTATCACCAGCTCCTTGAGTGATGACTTGGATATAAGAAAACACTCTCGAAGCCTTTGTGCTGAAGTGAATATGACTATAAGGAACTTTCGGTTCTGTACAAGTGAAGCTAAAGACACACTCTTTTGTACTTTCTGCAGTAATATATACGGACAGCAACTCTGAGTGAATTATAAAAAAGGTTCTGGCTGAACTCTAAATTTGCTGTACAGCAGGTCTTTTAGACTATTACATAAATTACCCCCGAGATGCTCAGCTTCGCAAATGTTTGCTACCCGCAATGTCCCGAGCTTCCCGGAGGTAACAAGACGTGCTCAATACAGTCTAATGCAAAGAATTAAAAAATCAACCAACCCGATTATCCAAGCTATCCATGAGTCCTGCCGTTTATCCTCTAAAGTCTAAGCTATGAACTTCTTGGTACGAAAACGTTTGTCTGTAGCTCCACTTAATTTTCACATTACTGTATTATTTCTAATCAGTTGTATATATTTCTGTCCTTAGTATATGAACTGTCATTGTATTAATAATATTTGTCATATGGACTATAGTCTGCCACTAAACCTTTTCATTAAGTTTTGGGAACACCATATTTTGGCGATCTGCCCATATCATCCATCGAGCCAGTGAAAATGAGTCTTACGTCAGAGTTAGGTTACACTTGGTTTGGTGGATGTTTTACGTTGGGTAGTTATTTCCCACGTGACCAGCTTTCGGCTAGTCAGGATCCTTGTAACAAATTTCGACACTGTTAAAAAAAAATGGTGTCCCGAAACTTACTATTTACCCTATTATTAAACTACAGGCTAGACGAGGAATATTCTTATATTCATGTGATAATTGTGTTTTCCTACACAAACACTGAATACTTGTTCGAAAATGGATTTAAAAATTCTCATTACCATACTATTCATGGTAATTTAATTTGTTTTAATTACAATTTGAGGATTAAGGTCATTTTACGCAAGGTTCGCAAGGTGGCGGGACTTTAACAAAATGTCTGGTCTATAAAAATTAACAGTATGCTGAACTGTAATGTAAATTGTAGTTGATGTTGCTTTTGTCATACGTACATTGTAACAAGCGTAATGTTCTTTCTCAGTTGTCTGGCATGCTCTTGTTCACTTGTAAGCAGGGCCGGATTAAGGCCAACTGATGCCCTAAGCACAGCCCAACAATGGTTCCCCCTCGACCCTTCCATTGTCTAACTGACAAGACATTAAGACTCAATAAGTGCTGAATGTGAAACAATAGATTAAAAATTCAGTTTTCTTCCAGGCCATCCCCCAGGCCAGACCCCACAACTATATTAAATATAACCTGTTTTTTAATTTTATTTATTAATTTTATTTTATTAAAACTCTGTGGTGCCCCCTTCCCTTGGTGCCCTAAGCACGTGCTTATTTTGCTTAATGGTTAATCCAGGCCTGCTTGTAAGTCACTTCTGTATCTACAGCCATATATTAATGGAATAAAATTGTTATGTGATATACTTTTGTGTTTGCGTTTTAATGAGTGTTCCTGAGGATGTCATTAGACGAAAGCGCTTGAACACCATTCTGTGTTTCCTTTTTCCTTCGTGGTTATTTTCATCATAAATATTATTCACGTGTTACTTTCGTGAAATAATTTATATATTTATATATATAACCTTTGGCACCTTTGGTTAGCTTCCGCTCGAATTGTTTATTCCGACGAAGGTCAAGCTTTTCACTCCACCTTAGACCTACAGCTGCGCGCCAGCTACCGTCACCTGGTCTCGATCCCGGGGCCGATGGATTTGTAGTCAGCGACGCTAACCACTACACCACTATTTCCTTTGAACTTGGTTGTTGCTTTCGTGTCTTTAGTCCATCAGATGTCTCTGAGACACGAGTAACGCTACCTTCAGGGAAAATAAGTTCATCAATGCATTACGCGCAGCGGACTCGTCACTGCATCCTTTTCCAATTTTTCAGACTGGCTTCGAATAGTCCTTGACTGGGTATCCTTTGAACTTAATTTATTTAGTGTATTGTTAAGATAATTTTATCTGATGTACGTATGTGATAGGACATTATTAGGAAAGGGTACCTAATTTCTTTCTTTTAAAAGAAGAATATAGAAGTTATAATATTTTCCCCACTTAAATAAAAGAAAATAACTTTAAAGAGATTAAAAGTGTTTACCATAAAATGCTACACTTTAATATTTTCTATATAAATTTTCTTTTTACAGAAAATGGAATTAATAAGGAATACGTATCTAACTTCCTGTAAAATTTTTGCGAGTACGTTTGTCACTTCAAACTTGTATTTGTTGTTTTAATCATTAAAGATTCATTTTTAAAACAATATAGGCTTATTAATTAATTAAAAAGTAATTAAAAGGGACAACAAAGTCACTACATTAACTATCGTTGCTTTCAGCTTAGCTTGAATCTGATTCGTATCTTAACAGTCTTCAACTGAATTAATTAAATAACAAAAAAAATTACATTTATATATTATTTTTTTTGTCAATTAAGTAATTCAAGTGAAGTACGAATACGAGTGAACTTAAAGCTAAAGTTAAAGCAAATACAGTAAATGTGTAAGATATAATGCTTTGCTTGGAGACTGGAGAGTTAATTATACATATCACTGAAAGGTACGTTCACTCCTATTCGGTGCTATCTTTTGTACCACTTTCCTCCCACACGAAAAATAGCTACTACTTTGTTGTAGATGTGATTTTTTTTGTTCAGTTTAGGTTAGGTTAAGTTAGGTTAAATTAACCTAACCTAAAATAAAATAAGACAAAAACTGGCTTGTAAGTCACTTCTGTATCTACAGCCATATATTAATGAAATAAAATTATGTGATATACTTTTGTGTTTGCGTTTTAAATAATAAAAAGTCGTGCTGTGAAGTCCAGATTCTAGTGGGCATTGAGAAGTGAAAACTATTGTAATAAAGAGTCCAGCTAGATGACCGGTCAATCCATAGTCCATACCCAGTGGCCTCCATCTTAAACCCGGCTCTGCCCGGAGTCTACAAATTGCTGCCCACAGTCCTACATCCGGCACTGCCGAAATGGTCTGACTTATATCACTCATGAAAACATCATAAAAAAATTACTTAGTAAATTAAATACTTAAAACCTTGACTCAGGACGGTACCAGATGAAATGGATATACCTAGTTATGCACGGTGAAGAGCGCAAGAGAATAATTCGCTCTTCCACCAAGTTAAGAGCCGCTGTGATGTCACTAGTTTGACTTTCTAACGGTTACAATAAAATTAGGATGAACTCAATAACATTACATGTAATGAAAAATATTAATAGTAACTGTTGTAATTAAACTCTTCCTTCAAAGAATTCAAAAAGTGCTTTGAATAGAATCTTTTATTTTTAAACTTTAATGTTTAAAGAAATTATCATTACTTATAAAATTTGCAATTTTTGGAAATTCGTTTCAGAAATTTTTATTCTTTTAAATAAATAATGGGAAAAGAAAATTTTAATGAATAGCTATTTTAAAATTAAACTATAAGTACACTTTCCCGTTTAGTTGTTCGTCGGCTTCTGTATATGGCTATGTATGATATGTATCAAAAGCACATTGGTGTTTTGGATGCTGACTGATGGAAGAAGATGGGCGGGTGAAAATAAAAAAAAGGTTCGTGAAATGTAACGCATCATAAGTGTTACAGAAACTCAGGACCTGAGTTGTAAAAAATTAACAAGTGTTACGGCCGCAGATTCACGCGTAGCAGCGTCGCAGACCGATAGACCTAAGGTGCGGGAAGTGCGTTGACGATAATGCGAGGGGGGGGGCATCTTCCGCAAGGAGTTGACAACCGGAACGATTTATTAAAAAAAATAACAACTGGTATGTACGGTCCTCAACGCAAGCCCTGTATAAACACCCTTAATTATAGTCAATCTAACAAAGATTATGTATTATTTGACAATGACATAGTAAAATTAAGAGCGTATATACTTCTTTAAAAATAATTTAGCGTATTTACTTTGAAGTGACGCAGGAACATTATTCAAAATAACAATGCAAAATTCCTTCCAAACACTAAAAACAAAGGAAGGTCTTCAGAAGATTTTTTAACTGAAAAATAATTTCATGACTTACGCTTTTATGGCGTTCTATCATACACAGAGAGCCGAAATTACATCATTTACGATGAAACCGCTTTGTTTGTCGGACGTTTCGAGATTTAGCAAATTATGTGGTACAGTATATAAACAAAACAACAAACAAAACATCTTTATTGCGGATCATTCACAATCCATAGCCACTTAACCTAACATACAAGTACAATCTTACGTATTATACACTGAAGTTAATACAAAAATACGGCCAACATCGCCACTTTACCAAGCATAATGGCATACTGTTTCATTAATTATTTATCTAGCAGTTTTATGTATATTTTTATTACACGAGACATCATTAACTGAAAAAGATCATTTGTATACGTAGGAGAAAATAATTGTAGCTTAATGAAGGAATCAGAGAAATTATGAAAACAAGAGAGTTTAATAAAAATGCTGATGAATTATGGGAAGCTGAGTTCGGATATGATTTTGTGGAAACTATATTTTAAATTATTAATTATATAACAAACAAAACATCTTTGTTGCGGATCATTCACGATCCATAGCCATTTAACCTAACATACAAGTACAATCTTACGTATTACACACTGAATTTAATCCAAAAATAAGGCCAACATAGCCACTTAACATACAAGTACAAAAATAAGGCCAGCATAGCCATTTATAATATTTTTATAAATAAAATGTTCGTATTTAAATGCTTATTTAGAAAGACACTGTAAGAACAGGTTGTTTTCGTAATGTAAAAACTAGTCAGAACATCAACATAATTAAGATGCTTGGTGCTACTAGGCAATAATATCGCTCTATTTTTCTGCTAATTAAGTGGCATAAAATTTAATTGATAAGCTTATCGATTGCTTTTAATTAGATAAAAGACTCGTAAAATTGTCAAAGTTAATTTCATTTGTTATTTATTTTCAATGGACGATCATTATTTGTAATTCCATAATGTGAAAGAGTTTGTTGCAACTGATACAACTCAGCGCTGACAATAAACCGAATGACAAAATAATAACATTAACGCTTAAGTCCATTACTTCTCAAGCTTTTTCGGTCCCCGTAACACATTTTACCACTCATCTTTTCGAAGCACCATCACTCAGTAAATAATGTGGTATTATACAGAGTGTTCAAAAAGTCGCACTACCGTTGGAAAATTTATTTATGTAGTGCGACTAATAAATAAATTTTCCAACTATAGTGGGACTTTTTGAACACCCTGTATAAATAAAAACTGTAAATATTAATATTTAATATTAATATTCTTTGATAAAATATAAAAATCTACCAAAATTATAAAAAAATCCATGGAATATCTACCAAAAATATATTATAGTGATACTATCTAACGATATTTACAACGTTGAATGTATATAGTCCAACGGTGGCCAAACCCCGGCTCGCGAGACAATTTTGGTTTTTATTTTATTTATCATAAAAGACAAAATTCATAATTCAAATATATAATTTTTTTGGTACTTACGTATTAACGGGGGGCCACCACATAGTGATGATTGGTTAGGTTAAGTTGTAATATTTTCGTTAGTTGAAAATTTCTAATACATCATATTTTTTAAATAGCAATATTTTTTTAAATATTTACAATGATTTATATTTCAAATATTTACAATGATTTATATTTCAAATATTTACAATGATTAATACATGTTACACATTAGAAACAACATTTGTTTCTGGAGGCCAAAAAATTTTAATAGCATTAAGAATGGAACTGAATGGATCGTGATCATGTATCAACTGTCGCTACATAAATTCAGCAAGACATGACTCTAGCTTCATCTCGTGACCTTTTTCACATATACGTTTAGCAGGTAGAATTTCTTTGGCTTGCCAAAAAGAGACCGCATCTTCTTCACTCTTTGGTAGATCCCAAATTTTCATCATGAATAAGCCTAAAAATTTTTTTTTTTTTTCAGAAAATTGTATAAAAAAATATTTTAAAAAATATTGCTCTTTAAAAAATATGATGTATTAGAAATTTTCAACTAACGAAAATATTACAATTTAACCTAACCAATCATCAATATTTGGTGGTCCCCCGTTAATACGTAAGTACCATTTTTTTTCACATAATAAAAAAAATATGAAAAAAAAAACAAGGAAAAATTGAATTGACAATAAAATGCGTCATGCGTACGACAATTTCTTTTGCGTGACAGGCACTAAGCGGGATAATTACGTAATTAACACCAATCGCCACTCACCAGTGTCCAATACCCCTCGAGCTACCCTGCGGGTCGCGTGTAGTAACGAGTGAGTGTGTTTTAAAATTGGCTTCTTAGATCAAATAGTGGCTATTTTTCTCAGCTATACAAGTGAAAGTTATACAACCCCTGTTGATTAAAGTGACTGAGCAGACAAAGTGTAAGAAACGGAAATAAGAAGAAAATAGAGTTTTTAAACAGGAGTGGGAGGAGAGCTTTGCCTTTACTGTTAAGGGTGGGAAACCTGCAAAGGTGGGCAGTTGCGGCGCAACATTTTTGGTTGCGCTTGCGCTTGCGCCGCACATTTTTACAGAGAGTTGCAGAATTGTTTGCGGCGCAACTTATATATGCAGTTTCAAGATTAGCGCGCAACGCGCAACATTTAATATTACTTCTCTGTAAAAATAACCCAAGCGAATGTAACTTAAATATTTTTATCTGGCAACACTGCACTTCAATTGTTTACATTCAGTCACATTCTCAATGCGCCAGTATCACTGTCTGACTTTCTGTTGTTTTCGTTTCTTTTTACTTTTTAGTACTAGTATTATGGATCGTTTTGTGGTGTCTGTGGCCGACAGCACTGATTCTGCCGACCAGGACATGGACAGAGAGGTTGAAGTGACTGAGAATGTTGACAGTCGTTCCCCTGAGACTGAAGCAAGTGTCAGTGAGGTTTCCGCTTCAGGATCGGGGGCCCCTACCGTTAACCCCTGGCCTTACTTGGCCGACTTTTTTGAGTTCAAGGGTCAGGCACAGGGCCACACGGACAACTTCCTGTACGAGTGTGTCCGCTGCAGGCCCAATAAGAAGGTCTTCTCAGCCAACAAGAAGTCAAGATACAGCCTCCGGAAGCATATGGAGAGTAAGCACGGCTACTGCCTTCAGAAGTTTTTGGACTGCTGTATGGACGGGACAAAAGAAGCCAAGAAACGCCATGCATCCTTGCACGAAGCTGCCACCAAGAGGCAGATGATGTGCCGCCAACCAACCTTGATGGAGATGGCAGGCCCATCCAAGTGTAGGCACAACATCAGCAAAGCTACCTTCCAACATAAGGTGAGTCAGGAAAATTTGATTTCAATAATTTGCTTAACATTTTTTTCAAAAATTAACCTACTGAATTAAATTTATGAATGTAACATTATAGCAAATTGACAAGAGATGTAAAATAAATTTTACTTTTATATTTAATTCTATAGCTCATCAACATGTTTGTGGACAACATGATCCCCTTCTCTGTTGTGGACAACCCCACGTTCATGGACTTTGCTGCCATGATACCTGGCGGCTACATGGAGAGTATGTCGCGAAGGACACTGACGAGGTGCATCGAGTCCAGGTTTGAAACTTAAATATTATAATCGAATATGCTTTAAAGTGAAATTTTAACGTATACGTGACATTATAAACTAAGAAATTTTATAGTTATTCCCTTTAATTTTCATTTTCTTTCAATGACATTAGAAAGTATGATGCTTGTATGGATATCTAAACTAATTTGTAATAAAATATATCATGAAATGGAGGTCTGGATAAACTTTGAATAAAGTTTTTTCCGTTTTTTTTACACATTCCTGCGTGCGCATATCCATAGAGGCCCGCAGCTTAAGGCTTAAAATTTTACATTATTCCATATTAGACTCTTTATTTAATATTTATTAACTAAGTGATTTGATTGATTTCATTTGCAATTTGTTTTTATACTTTAAGGTATGAGACTGACCAAAAGAAGCTGAAGGACATCCTCAGCAACCTGCCATCCGTGGCCACCACTGCCGATGCCTGGACGTGCAGAAACAGGTTTGTAAGCCAAATTTTAAAGCAAAAAGAAAAAAATAAGCAACAATTCCACAGAAACATTCTACCTTGAAAATCTGAAGTTGAAAATTAAAAAGTCAAATAAACTTTTATTCTATATAATTTCTAAAAAACGTTTTACATTTTAGATCATACTGTTATTTTATTTATTTGTTGGGTTCAAAATCCCAGCTGAGCCGTGAACGGCCAAATTCTAAAGGGCCAGTTCTATCTGAAGCCCAAGTTAAGCTAAATTAAAACTTACGGATTTGAGATCCTATTAGGTCCTACCTCAGGGTAACCTCAGGGTTGCTGACTCGATGCGGGCCTACCTTAGACCTTAGTTACATGAATTTAATGTAAACAAAAAGGGTACTATTTATGGTCTTCTTTCTCAACCTTGCAACAACAACGCAACCTGGACTATTGCACGGTGCAACAATCTTGTATCTAAACAACCAAACTGAATTGCAAGAGAGCTCTCTAATCTCTATCAGACCACACCCTGTACGTACGACATCCCACAAACGAGTAGAAAAGACGCGCAGCGCCCCAAAATGATGCCACCAGCGTCCCAAACACTGATGCCACAAGAGCCCAAAAATGCTAGCTCTTATTAAGTGAATTTTTCACTAACCTTACAATTATGAGATGGATATATATACACCTTAACTTAATATATACAAGCAATGCTGCATCAATCAGCTTAGTCATCATATCGCCTTGGGACAACAATGGTTCTTCCTCTTCTAGATTTTCTAACACATACCTCGGCATGACCGTTCATTGGATAGACCAAGAGACCCTCAAGAGGAAGAATGCTGTCTTGGTGTGCCAGAGACTGAAGGGCCGTCACACCTATGACATGTTGGCTAAGGTCATCCAGGACACACACTGGAGCTTTGGCATCGAGAACATTGTGGGCAGGACAACCACAGATAACGGGTCTAACTTTGTCAAGGCATTCAAGTAAGTTAAAGAAAAGTTAATTTTTTTCAAGCACATTGCAATACCAAAGAATAATTGCGAGAATGTCTTGGAAGTTGAATTCTAGGTTTGTAAATGTGATAGCGTGGGGTAGACACCCCAGTTAGGTTACTTAGGTTCTAGCAAACAATCAAAAGCACTTACCGGTGCGTTGAATTAGGTATTCCTTGAAGCCTACCGTTTTATTCCTGTGTCCCACAAACAGCCTACCTAACTCTCTCTTACATTACCAATTTAGAAGCTATAGACATTACCCCTAACTATACTTAAGTACGAACAACTTCCTACCCGATTTGTCACCTTAGATTCATCACCTAATTTTACTCAGCACCAAAGATTAGGTCAGATAGGAAAAAACATGTCTAGGCCAGACCAAAGCAATACGAACAGCCCGTTGGTTCGTTTATGACTTGCTCTTGCCATTCAGCTTAGATTTAGTGATATTTACCCTTTAGTGACTTTTAGACTATATACATATATATATACATACACGTCACCTCACTCCTCCCCTACAAGTTTAGTCTGTCAGGGGGATGAGGGACCCTAGACGACCTGCGGAGCGGGGTTGATGTAGTAGGATTAGGTGCAACCTGTATAGGCGGGCAAGTTGAACCATTTTCCGGAGGATCAGTTCTCTCTTCCGGAAGACTCTGGTCCTTCTGCACTTCACGTTCCCATATCTGGTCCTGATGGCGTTTAATAGAACGACCATCTTCTAGTTGGCACTTGAAGGAAACAGGGCCCGTTCTCTCCTGCACAGTTGCAGGAACCCATTTTGGTCCAGCTCCATAGTTGCGAATCACAACTGGATCATTAGGTTTCGCTTCTAGAACTCTCCCTCTTTTAGTGTCGTGGTACAACTTCTGTTTTTCCTGATGGCGTAAAACTCGTTGTTGTAACGTTTCGTTTGGACGTAACAAATCGAAAAATGAACGAATTCCCCGGCCAATCAGAAGTTTAGAGGGAGACACCCCCGTCGTGGTGTGTGGTGTTATTCGATATTTAAACAAAAATTTATCCAACACCACTTGCATTTCCTCCCCACGAGAATGACGCAAGGCCGACTTGAAAGTACGGACCATGTTTTCCGCGAGACCGTTAGTAGACGGGTGGAAAACACTAGACCGGACATGTCTAATGCCATTTTGGTGGACGAATGAACGAAATTCCTCACTGGTAAAACAAGTACCATTGTCGGAAACCAGGACTACGGGTAAACCCCATCGAGCGAAAACTGAACGGAGTAAGCGAATAGTAACACCCGAAGTCGTGGAAGTGGTTGGAAAAATTTCCACCCACTTAGAGTAGGCGTCCACAATGACTAGGAAATAAATATTATTTATAGGACCTGCATAGTCAACATGGATCCTATGCCACGGTATAGTAGGCCATTCCCAAGGATGAAGTGGACTTTTCCTTGGGAGATCTCTGTTCTCTAGGCAGCTTTGACAGGAACGAACCAATGATTCGAGTTCTCCATCTAAACCAGGCCACCAGAAATAAGCTCTCGCCAGCTCTTTCATTTTTGTTGCGCCCATGTGTTCAGCGTGAAGTTCCTTCACTAAATTCGACCTGCCTTTATTTGGAATAATCACTCTGTGGCCCCATAAGAGACAGCCATTTTGAATAGAGAGGCCAGACTGACGCTGATAAAAAGGCTGTAATTCACTCTCCACTTTAGTAGGCCAACCAACTGGCCAGAAATGGATGACCCTAGACAGAATAGGGTCTGATTTTGTCCACTGCTCTATTTGTACTGCAGATACTGGAGTGGATTCCAAAAACTCCACCAAGTGAACCCATTCTGTAGGTATAGGTACACAATCATTTGGATTTTCTAAGGGCAACCTACTTAGCGCATCAGCCGTACCTAGAAGTTTACCTGACCGATGTACTAAGTCAAATTTATAGGCTTGTAGAATCAGTGCCCATCGTTGAATCCTACCTGAGGCCATAACTGGAATATTTTTATTAGGTGAAAATAAACCTAAAAGAGGCTTATGGTTAGTAATTAGTTTAAATTCATGACCCCATAGATAGAAATGAAATTTTTTTACTGCAAATACTAAGGCTAATGCTTCACGTTCCACTTGTGCATATCGTCTTTCCGTCTCAGTTAGTGTTCTAGAAGCAAAACAGATAGGCCTATCTACACCATCAATGTGGTGAGATAACACTGCCCCAATTCCATAAGAACTGCTGTCTGCTGAAACTACGAGAGGAAGTTTAGGATCATAATGCACTAGGAGAGTGGACTTTAGTAGTACGTCCTTGGAAGCCTCAAATGCTCCCTTTTGAGTTTTCTCCCATCTCCACTGTTCCCCAGATCGTAATAGCTTATTTAGGGGTTCAAGGAAAGTCGATGCATTAGGCAAAAATTTCCTATAAAAGTTTAGGAGACCTAAATAAGCTTGTAACTGTGTGATGTTTTGTGGAGGTGGTGCCTTTTCTATTGCTTCTAGTTTATCCACCGTTGGATGAATGCCTGAGGCATCTATGCGGAACCCTAAATATGAAACCTCGTTAGTGACCCATGAACACTTTTCTCTCTTTAGCTTAAGTCCAGCATCCCGGAGTCTTTTTAGAACCGTGGTTAATCTAGTTAGGTGTTCTTTTTTAGTCGAACCTGAAATGAGGACATCATCTAGAAAGCAAAGTACCCCTGGAATGTGACCTAGAACTTGGTCCATTGTCCTCTGAAAAATACCCGGAGCCGATGCTATTCCATAGCATAGCCTATTGTACTTATATAGGCCTCGGTGCGTATTTATGATAGTTAATTCTTTAGAGTTTTCATCTAAACTTAGTTGAGCATAGGCTTGGGACATATCGAGTTTTGTGAAATATTTACCCCCAGCAAGAGAGCTAAATAATTCATCAGGCTTGGGTATAGGATAGCAATCTAGAAGGACGGCTCTATTTGCTGTTAAACGGTAATCCCCACATAACCGCACGGACTTGTCCGGTTTTAGTACAGGAACTACTGGGGCAGCCCACTTAGCGTGTGTGACTGGTTCAATAATTTTATCTTTTAGCAGCCTGTCAATTTCTAAATCCACCTTCTCCCGCAGTGCATGCGCAATTGAACGAGCCTTACAAAATTTCGGAGTTACATTAGGGTCTACTTCTATGCAGACCTGATGGCCCTTTAGGTTGCCTACTTCAGGCCCAAAAATAGAAGAAAACTCCCTCAACAATGAGTCTATGTCAGATGAATATGAGAGTGTATGCACATCTGCCTGACCCCTTGGCAAGATTTTGTCAATTGGCATTTTCAAAGCATCAATCCAATCACGGCCTAGTAGAGTAGGCCCTTGCTCATCCACCACTAAAAGGGTTAAGGGATGAGACAAAGTTTTCTGGTTGAGTGTAACTGTGACGTATGCTTCTCCACAAATAGGTATTTGTATGTCCCCGTACTTCTTCAAAATCGTTTTAGATGCATGTAGTTTAGGTGTGTTTTTGAAAATCTTATCAAAAACTACCTTGGACATGACCGTCCGGGCAGCACCCGTATCCAATTCTAGAGGAACTGTAATTCCATTTAGGCCTACCTCTACAATATATGGGCCTGTATTTTTCCCACTTTGCTGCTCATAGAATAGGTACTCCACTCCAATGTTCGAAGTATTTCCCTTTTGAGGATTTATACTAGAAATGTTAAAATTAGAATTTTCACCCTTTGTTTTCTTTGAAAAACACACACTAGCTATGTGGCCTATTTTACTACAGTTTCGGCAAACTGCTTCTTTAAAAGGGCAATCTTTCTTCCAATGGTGTTTTCCACACCCTGTACATGGCTTGGAAGGCTTAGTAGAATTAGTAGGCTTAGTCGTATTCGCCTCATACCTTTTATTTGCCTGTCTAGTAGGCTCGTTAGGTCTGCCAGGCCTAGAAGATTTAAAGCTATTTACGTGTTGGGCTTTACTACTATGATTTCCAAAAGCTCTAACATCTTTAGCAGCTGCTTCTCTAGCCGTAGCTATTTCTACAGCCTGACTAAAAGTTAGGTCCTGTATGGCTAATAGGGCTCTCTGGGTAGACTCCTCTTTGAGACCCATTACAAACCTATCTCTTAGCATTTCATCTAATTTGTCCCCAAATTTACACGTACGGCTATGGCTTTTTATTCCTGCAACAAACTCTGCAATGCTTTCATTTCCCGTCTGATGCCTTGAATAAAATTTGAAACGTTCATAGATGAGAACTACTCGGGGTTTGTAGTGATCGGTTAGGGCCTGTACCAATTCATTATAGGTGCAAGTTTCCGGTGCTTTAGGAGAAACTAGGTCCATAACTAAACCAAACGTTTTAGGGCCTATTATAGTTAAAAAGGTAGGTACTTTCTTAGCATCCGGAATGGAATTTGCCTCGAAAAACAACCTCACCCTAGTGGCATAAGCTTCGAAGTCCTCCCCATTGTCTTCGTAGGGGCTTATATGGCCAATCACCGACATGCTAGAGCAAAACCGAATTAGGCCAAATCACGTGAAGTAGGTTAGGTTAGGTTTAAATTTGGTCTAGTTACTCCCCAGTTAGGGCTGAATAGTGAATTTTATTAGAGTTAGGGCTGAGTAGTAATTAGTTTTAGAGTTAGGGCTGAGTAGGAATTAGTTTTAGAGTTAGGGCTGAGTAGGAATTAGTTTTTAGAGTTAGGGCGGCGGGACCTACGCTATAGTACGGTAGCTTACCCACACAACAAACCAAATCGGACGACCCACTAGGCTACATCCAATTTTCCAAACAACCACTTGAACCCAATAAGCCAAATTAACCCAATGAGCCAAATTTAACCCAATGAACAAAATTTAACCAAATGAGCCAAATCCCATCCTCGTCGCCAAATGTGATAGCGTGGGGTAGACACCCCAGTTAGGTTACTTAGGTTCTAGCAAACAATCAAAAGCACTTACCGGTGCGTTGAATTAGGTATTCCTTGAAGCCTACCGTTTTATTCCTGTGTCCCACAAACAGCCTACCTAACTCTCTCTTACATTACCAATTTAGAAGCTATAGACATTACCCCTAACTATACTTAAGTACGAACAACTTCCTACCCGATTTGTCACCTTAGATTCATCACCTAATTTTACTCAGCACCAAAGATTAGGTCAGATAGGAAAAAACATGTCTAGGCCAGACCAAAGCAATACGAACAGCCCGTTGGTTCATTTATGACTTGCTCTTGCCATTCAGCTTAGATTTAGTGATATTTACCCTTTAGTGACTTTTAGACTATATACATATATATATACATACACGTCACCTCAGTAAAACTTAAAAGATTTTACATGGTTCATATTTTATAGGGTCTTTGGTGAACCTGAACCTGACCATTTTGGTGCCGAAGTTGGGGAGCAACAGGATGACCCAGAAGATGCTGCTGAGGTGCTGGAAGTGGCAACTATTTTGGGAGGTGATTAATTTAGAATTTGTACCCGCTGTAAATCAAACTTTTTTTTAGAAAACTTATTTTTAGAAATTTATTATAATCGTACCCAATGTAAATCATTGTATTAAATATGACTTTATTTTTAGATCATGAAAAAGAGTTTAAAGACCAGCCCTCTTATCAGTCTTATGACCTGCCGAAGCATTCACGGTGTGCTGCCCAACCCTCAACCTGGTGGCCACTGCTGATGCTGAAAAAGCTTTGACCAAGAGCCCCCAGTACAAAAAGACCAGTCGTTCAGCCTTTGCCAAGGCCCAGGAACTTTGGAATAAGCAGCACAGGTAAATTAATTTATTGAACATTTCTACACTCCAATAACAATTAAAAATGAAATAAATTTAAGAAAAAAAAAATAAATTCTATTATTTTTGTTTAACTTAAATTTGTGTTATTTTATAGGAGTTCTCAAGCCTGCGACCTAATCAGGGATGAGGTCGGAATGCTGCTTATTGTCCCAACAGTCACCAGGTGAAACTCGGTGTATGACGCCGTGATCCGTCTGGTCGACATATTCAACAGCAAAGACGCAGCCAGGGGACTGAACAAGGCCTGTCACGCACTCAACATTCCGGCTTTCACGTCCGGTTAGTGATAACTACAATTTTTTTTTTTTTTAGAAATTAGTCAAGTTAGTTGAAAAAATTAAATTACAAATTGTATAACTTTCCATGTTAACAACTTTTACTTACAGAACTTATATAAAGTTATTTTTCCAGGTGACCAGGAGTTCTTCAAGGCCTATCGGCAGGTCATGGAGCCGGTGGCCAAGAGCCTAGACGTCCTGCAGGCGGAGGGGAGAGCCTACATGGGCGTCTTGGTGCCCACCTTGGTCCTCTGCCTCTCCAGTCTCAACAGGCACAAGCACAACGAAGAGTTGGCCGTCTGCCTCCCTCTGACAGAGGCCTTGACTGAGGGGTTGATGGGCAGGTTTGGCCATGTCTTTACAGACATGGACTGCCTCTTAGCTACTGCCTTCAACCCGCAGTTTAAGCTGTCAAGATGGCCAGAGCTGGTGCCAGGAAGAGACCCGGAGGAGTTGAGGAGGACGGTCACCAGCAAAGTTGTGTCGTTGGTGGACAGGGCCAGGAAGGATGAAGAGTTCAGCAGCAGCAGCAGTGATGCGGAAGCGGCAGACAAAGGGGACTTCCTCGAGCAGCTGTACGACACAGGAGTAATCAGCAAACAGAAGAAGGAGAGCACAATGCTGGTGAACAGTTTCCTGGACCAGAGGCCGGAGAAAAATATCGCGAGGAACGTGTTCACTTGCAAGGAACTGACAGACCTCTTTGTGCAGTATAACACACCCATTCCCTCAAGTGCGGCTGTAGAACGTCTGTTCTCTTTGGGGAAGGATGTTCTGAAGCCAAAACGGGCTGGACTCTCCGATCCACACTTTGAGATGCTGGTGTTCATGAAGGGGAACCTGGCTCTTATGTAGTGATTTTTTTGCATTTATTATATATTGTAATAAAATATTGATATTATCTTTTTCCGTATCAGATATATTTTGTTTAACTTGTAAAAAGGCTTTTTATTTTAATATTATTTTATTTATTTTTCAAAAGTTGCGCGTTGCGGTTGCGCTTGCGGCGCAACTTTTTGAAAAGGGTTGCGCTTGCGCGTGCGGCGCAACTATTTCAGCAGAGTTGCGGCTGCGGCGCTACAAAAATCGTTGCGCGTGCCCACCACTGGAAACCTGTGTGTCTTATCTGCCACGTGGCACTCAATCACTTTAAAGCTAGTAACTTAAAGCGTCTAATGAAACTAACCATAAAAATTTTAACGGAATTTCCTCCCAAATTAGAATTGCGGAAGACTAAGTTAACAATGTTGAAATCTAGCCTAGTTGCCCAACAAACTGTACTTTCATCATTGTGTAAGACAGCTGACTTAACTACTAAAGCTAGTTTTGTTATGGCATGGAATATTGCTCGTGCTCAACTTCCCTACAGTAGTGGAGAATTTGTGAAGAAGAATATTGCCGATGTTACTGCAATTCTCGCTCCAGATAACATAAAGATTCGAGAACAAATAGCAAGTATTTCTATTTCCCGCCACCAGGGCCGCATTTAAGGGATGGTGCACCGGGCAAATGTCCAAGGCCCCGCGCCCGATGGGCCCCGCAAATTTCAATTGAAAAAAATTAAACGTCACCTATTTGCTATCTGCGACGAGTTTTACTTTTTCCGGCAGGCGGCATGGCATCAAACATTTTAATATCCGCTTTCATGGTGTTTAATTTGTTGTTCTTGTTAGTGTTACTCATTTCTAATGTTGTTACTAACTTACTTCTTGTTGTTTCTGTTGCAGATTCATGATTTATGTTCTTATTGTTGGCATTGTAATACGTACAACATGGAAACGAGCCGTGACCGGGATCGAAGGAGGAAATATAAACCTGGTAGTGAGAAGCGTAAGGATAAGAAGCGCAGAGAAGAGTTTCATGCGACGGTGCCGAAACTGACTAATTGGATTAAATCATCAGCAACTAAATCAGCTCCTTCAGCAGGCCCACCAGCTGCCTCCGCTACTTCAGCAGCTGCGTTTTCAGAAGACGCGTCTACGTCAGTGCGTTCAGCAAGCCCAGCAGCTGCATTTTCAGGAGACTCATCTACGTCAACCCCTTCAGCAGGCCCACCAGTTGCCTCCGCTACATCAGCAGCTGCGTCTTCAGAAGACCCGTCTACGTCAGTGCGTTCAGCAGGCCCACCAGCTTCAGGACATGCAATTAATGACATTGGTTTGTGGCCACAAGTGCTGACCGATGACTTTAGAGAGTTCTGGATAGAGCGGGGAACATCAGATTGCCGAAATTATGACAGCGACTTCAGTAACTCTTCAACTACTGAAAGTGGTACAACACGCCGATGTACGAAGACATTATTTGTTAAGAAACATAGCCTGACGAATGAGAGGATTGAGGTGTCATGGCTGTGCTATTCTGAGTCCACAGGCTGTTTATTGTTTTGTCTATAAATTAATGTCGAGGGCGGACAGCAAGTTCACAATCGGGTTCAACGACTGGAAGCATGGTAGACAATCGGTCGAAGCACACGGAAAATGTGAGCAACATATGGAGTCGATGAGATATTTGTTGGTTAGAAAGTCTGTCTCCGGCCGTGTTGATTCGAAACTGGTGAACCAGTTTGAAAAGGAGTGCAACTACTGGCAGGAAGTTCTGCGGCGCTGTGTCGACGTTATCAAGTATATCACGTCACGAGGACTAGTAATTCGTGGACACGACTCCCGTTTCGGTTCACCAAACAACGGCAACTATTATGGAATTTTGGAACTTTTAAGTACGTATGACAGTTTTCTAGCTGCGCATATAAGCGAGCATGCCAACAAAGGTAGCGGACACACCTCGTATCTCTCTCATTTCATTTGCGAGGAACTCATACTGTTGATGGCCGATAAAGTACTTCAGACGATTATCCGAGAAATCCAGCAGTCAAAATACTACTCTCTATCCGTCGACTCTACGCCTGATGTTTCCCACACCGATCAACTGTGCTTCACCGTCCGATATGTGGTTGAGTCTGGGTCCGTCGAGCGATTTCTACAGTTCATACCTATGAACACACATACAGGGAAAGGAATAGCCGACGTGGTCCTCAACTTTCTGGAGACGCATGGCATTCGAATTGGCGACTGCAGAGGACAGTCTTATGATAACGCAAGCAATATGGCAGGGACATACAACGGCGTAAAGAGCCACATCAAGTCAAAATCTCCGTATGCTGAGTTTGTGCCATGCATGTGCCACTCACTAAATCTTGTGGGTAAATCAGCAGTGGACAGTTGCACAGCAGCCGTTGAATTGTTTATGCTCATTCAGAATGTCTACACGTTTCTCGTCTCCTCGACATACCGATGGCATCGACATGTAGAGGTTCTCGATAGTAGTTCCCGTAGTGGGAAACTAAAGTTCGACAAAGGTCTCTCCGATACCCGCTGGTCAGCCAGATCAGATGCCGTCCAATCTTTAACCGAAGGCTACGCCGAGAATATCGTGGTACTGGATGAGCTAGCAGCAGATACCAGCCAAACTGCGGAAGCCAGGATCGAAGCCAGGGGATTGTCTAAACAGCTTCAACAACTCGAAACAGCCATTTTATTGGTTTTATAGAACAGTATTCTCGAACGATTTCAAAAAAAGAATGCATCTCTGCAAAAACAAGGAATGTCGTTAGACTCAGCCACCCTCTTGCTGAAATCACTACTGCAATTTGTTGAAGATTTCAGATCAAGATTGGACGAATTCGAGGACCAGGGCATCGGAAAGTGTAGTCATCGAGTATACAAGGAATCGACTCAACGCACAAAGAAGAGAAAGCGCCATCATGACGAAATCGAACTGCCGAAGATACGAACCTGACACCAAGAGATTCATTTCGGACCACTGCATTTCTACCGATAATTGATAAACTGTGTACCACTCTGAACACTCGCCTAGAAGCGTACGCTGTCCTGCAGAAAAGATTTGGATTTTTGTATTTCCTTCTAGTCCTGGACATCGACAGTCTTTGACGGTCAGCTGAACATCTAGTAGAATGTTATCCGGCTGATCTGGAGAAAGAGCTGGTAACAGAAGTAGACGGAACGTGAAGACATGTGCAACAGATTTTATCGGCATATGATTACAAACGAACTGAAAGGAACATTCCCAAACATGGAAATAGCAATGAAAATATACCTGTGTATGTTTGTCACGAACTATTCTGGTGAACGTTCATTCTCGAAACTCAAACTGGTCAAAAATTACCTTCGCTCCACACTGGGTCAGGAGCGCCTTTCGTCCCTGGCGCTGTTGAGTATAGAGCATGAGGTGTTGCAGTCGGTGAGTTTCGAGGACACAATCACGCAGTTTTCCAAACAAAAAGCCAGGAAGTGTCCTATGTAATATTCATTACAAATCTACACTCTATCTACAGTACAGTAAGCTGTACAGTTTAGCTGTTTATTAAAGGCATTACAACTCTGTAGCTGTTTATTAAGTGCATTACAATAACTGTGTAGATGTTTATTAAGTGCATTACAACTGTGTAGCCTACTAGTGTAGCTGTATACACTGTATGTGTACGTAGTTAAGTTATAGTCTTTAATATCACATTAATAAGCCGAATGGCTTCCGCATGTGTGTTTTGTGTGTGTTAAAAAAATATATCTGTTATACGCACTACAAAATATTGTCATTCACTAACACACTAAAATCATACATCCCGAGAAATAGTTTGCCCAAGGCCCCGCACACTGTAAATGCGCCCCTGCCCACCACACTGCAGAGAGATGTATTTCCCAGATCAGTGCTGAAATTGCATGCTCGTTGCAGAGTGATTTGAAGAATTCTGTTGCATTCAGTTTGGCCCTCGATGAATCCACAGATATTAAAGATAACCCTCAACTGGCGATATTTGTTCGTTATGTTACTGGCGATAGAAATGTGAAAGAAGAACTCTTGGACTTAATGACCCTAAGAGAAACCTCCAGAGGGGTTGACATAAAGAACGCACTTGACGAGGCATTATCAAATGCTCAAGTACCATTGAATAATTACTTATACAGTAAGGTGTTATCTTAAATATCCTCCATAAATTACCAATATTATTAATATTATATATATATATATATATATATATTATATATATATATATATATATATATATATATATATATTTCAACTGCAAACAACACATAGTATAATTAACGTAAAGAACGACGCTTGTATAGAAGAACATTCCGCGCAAGATGAGGAGGGAATGTTCTTCTATACAAGCGTCGTTCTTTACATATATATATATATATATATATATATATATATATATATATATATACACAGGGCCGTGCAAGGGGGGGGGAGACACAGGGTCTTGAACCCCTGCCTTTTACCCTCCATGACGCAGAAGTGCCCTTTTTCCAATAACTTTTTTATGTATATAACTACGGTAAGCTTTTTTATCTGGCTTTAGTATAGTGAAAAAAGAAATGGGTCTTTCCTATCAAGGGGGGGTCACACTTCTATATAGGCTAGTAATTTAGGTTAGCGAGTCCGAAAATTTTCCCCTAGGAACGCATCCCCCATTATAACACTAAGTATATGGGAAAAATGTGTCCCATTTACAACACTAAGTATTTATCAACACAACATATTTTTTATTCCGGATCCCCAAAGAGGTGCCCTTTTTTGGCCTTGAGCCCCTGCCCCTTAAATGTTCTCTGCACGGCACTGTATATATCCGGATAACGTAGTGGAAGTGCCCCCTCTGTCAGAAAATCGTGTGGGGCTACTGCTTTACGGGGATCTTTTCTGTTTGGCGGACTGCTGTCTCCCAACCAAATTTCCTATACCGCCAATATCCTATCACCCCACCAAATTTGTTATAGCGCCAATATGATATCTCCCCACAAAATTTGCTATAACGCATATAACAGGATATAATTATTAGGTAAAAGTTGCTTAAAATTAATCGAAACCTACGGGAAAATTATTGAATGCCCGGTTAGGTTAATTGAATACCCGGTTATGTTAATTGAATGTCCAGTTCGGTCAACTGTACCTCCTTGACGATTGGTTAGGTTAAGTCGTGATATTTTAGTTAAAACTAACAAAAATATCACGATTTAACCTAACCAATTGTCAAGGGCGTACAGTTGACCTAACCGGACATTCAATTAACCTAACCTAGCATTCAATAATTTTCCCATAGGTTTCGATTAATTTTAAGCAATTTTACCTAATAATTATATCCTGTTATATGCGCTATAACAAGTTTGGTGGGGAGATAGCAGTTCGCCAAACCGAAAAGATCCCCTTTCGGTTAGCAGTACAACATGAGTTCTGTGTGCGAAGGTTGTTCCTATACGTTTTGCGAAGCTGTTGTGAAATTTTCTGTAGACGAGGGTGCAGCCTTTAAATTTTTCTGTGATCACGGGATTTTGTTAAGTGAATTATTGTGCCCAAAAAAGGATGATAAAGAAAATACCTGTGGCCATTTGTGCAATTACGACAAAAATATAAAAGCTAAGTTACATGATGGAGGTTAGGTTTGGTTTGGTTTGGTTTCCATAAATTATGCATTCATGGGATTCGTCTTTATATTAGAAACATATTTCTGGTAGTCTGAGGTTGCGCAAATGCCGTAAAACTGAAGTCATGCATAACATATCATAGTTTTGGGGCAGTTGCGCAACCTCAAACTATCAGAAATGCGTCTCTGATATAAAAACGAATCTATGAATGCATAATTTATGGAAATTTAACAGTTTGGAATTATTCTAAGCAATTACCTTCTTTTCAAAGAAAATGCATGGCGTAATTCGTAGTGATGTACCGATTCCAAAATTTAACCGATGCCGATTTCATGAAAAACTGCCGATACCAATGCCGATACTTTGCCTCTATCTAAAAAATCCAATTCCCTTCATAAATTTTACTAAATTAATGTAAAAACTTTCAATTTTCATATTTTTAGGTTTCAAATTTGTTTAAATACTTTTCCTTAGTTCACTCCACAATATACAGCACCAGAATGGACTAGGTGTACGTTCGAGAGTTCAGATTCTCTACAGCCTACTGCAACCAGAATATACAGCTAGCTGTGACATATAATGCCCAGGAGTAGTCTAAGCATCATCATCCTGTTTGCATATACGTTTTGTTTCGTATTTATCAATTATTACGAAAGAAATCTTTTATAACTTGAAGAGCCTAATCATTTTCATTAATCAATAAAGTTACATAAATATCATCAACTGTTGCCGCAAAATATAAGTCAACATCTTCCTTCCTTGAATAACACTAGGCAACAAAGATTTTGTTACAGAAGACCAAATAGGTGCTCCTAGCTAATTTCGGTATGCTGATTTCAAATCTATAATTAGATTTTTTCTATCACGTCTAGATTTTGTGTAAAATGCAAATCACTTTTAGTAAAATTTTCTACCACGTCCAGATTTTGGTTTTAATCGGCTTAATGCCAGTAATATGAAACTTGCTTTTCAAGGTTAAAGCAATTTTTTTTGCCAACTATATACAAATTCGAACAATTTTGATAAATAAAATTTATCCCGAGTTGGCAACACTGAGTCAAGAGCATAGTAACAGGCAACGGCCCAACGGTCAGTCGCTACGTGACAGTCAAGCAGAACGGTTGTTGAAGCTCTCTGCTGATGAGCAAGTGACAGGTTGTGGTGACTTGTGTGTTTTTATAGCATTGTTTTGTACTACGGTGTGTATTTCTTTTTATTTTGCACATCGTAATAATTACTTTCTACGTTTTTTCAGATATTGTATGGTAATTCAAACTGGCATCAAATAGACATGCTTGTGTAAATCACCCAGACAACTTCTGCTTTGTCTGTGGACAATATACACCTAAGCCACAACGTAGAAACATAACAACAAAGATTAAACTTGCCTACAAGTGTTATTTTGACTGTAAGTTAGGAGACCAACAGAGGGACTGGGCACCACATATTTGCTGTGCACAGTGCAATGCAATGTTAATAGCTTGGATGAATGGTAAAAGAAAAGCTATGCCGTTCTCAGTCCCCATGGTTTGGCGTGAGCCGAAAAATCACTTCAATGATTGTTATTTTTGTTTGACAAAGATTGCTGGTTTCACAAAGAAAAACAAATCAAAGATCACGTACCCAAACTGCGAATCAGCAATGAAACCAGTACCACATGATGAAACAAATCCACCACCAGTTCTACCAGCAACGATAACAGACAGCAGTTCATCTGAAGATTCTGCTAGTGATATAGAAACAGGGAAAGATGGCATATATGTTCCAGATGCAAATATTTCCCCACATTTGTTAAGTCAAGCGGAGTTAAATGACTTAGTGCGCGATTTGGAATTACCAAAAGAAAAGGCAGAGTTGCTTGGTTCAAGACTTCAAGAATTTAATCTTCTCCAACCAAACACCAAAGTTTCCCATTTCCGCCATCGCCATTTGCAGTTTTCATCATTTTACTTACAGGAAGAAAACGTTTGTTTCTGCCACGATATCAGTGGTCTGATGCAAGGGATTGGCTGTCGCTATGATCCAAAAGAATGGAGACTGTTCATTGACTCTAGTAAAGCTAGCCTTAAAGCTGTATTACTGCACAACGGCAATGAAAAACCTTCAATACCTGTAGCACATGCCACTGGCCTTAATGAGACTTATGAATCGATGAAACTGCTGCTAAGACTCATCAAATATAAGGACCACACATGGAATATTTGTGGCGACCTTAAAGTTGTATCATTACTTCTTGGGTTACAGTTGGGCTACACAAAGCATATGTGCTTTTTGTGTCTATGGAACAGCAGAGATGACAAGAACCACTACAAAAAACATGATTGGCCATCTAGAACTGAACATGTTGTTGGTAAATACAATGTGAAACACCCAGCACTTATTGACCCTCAGAAAGTACATCTTCCACCACTTCACATTAAACTTGGCCTTATGAAAAATTTCGTGAAGGGTATGGATCATCAAGGTAGTGGTTTCCAATATTTAAAGGATAAATTCAAAGGAATATTGACAGATGCTAAGCTAGAAGCTGGAGTTTTCACTGGACCACAGATCCGCAGTGTCATCCACGACTCATCGTTTCCATCTAACCTAAATGAGAATGAACTAGGAGCATGGACATCTTTCGTTGAAGTTGTCAAAAATTTTCTTGGAAACCACAAAGCTGAAAACCACCGTAAACTCGTCGAAAACATGCTTAAATCTTATGAAATAATGGGATGCAGAATGTCTTTGAAAATTCATTTTTTACATTCTCATCTTGACTTCTTCCGGCCAACCTTGGGGCTGTAAGTGACGAGCATGGTGAGCGCTTCCACCAACAGATCTCAGTTATGGAAAACAGATACCAAGGTAATTTCAACCCAAATATGATGGGAGATTATTGTTGGTTCCTGCAGAAGGAGAGCTCGTCATCCTACAAGCGACAAAGGAAGAGGACACACACCAAAGTTTCACTTAAGAACAGGAATTTGCCTTTCAGTAGTAACAACAAAATACTAACGCGCTTTGGGTGGATGGTTGGGCGCAGGGGTGGTAACTCCGCCAGCGGAATTCCGCTGTCTGTCTTAAGCCAGAATAAAGGAGGAAAGACATCCCTGTTCACTAATTATTTAAGTATGCTTAACATAAAACGTGGCACGGAAAAGTAGCTTAGACGGCTTTCGTAATAGAAGCGGGTGAGAAAAAAAATGAAAAATAGGGGTTTTCGGTTACACAAAATCTGGACGTGATAGAGAAATTTTGATATCAGATCTGAAATCAGCATCACCGCTTTAGTAGGAATCAGTAGTTCACGTGTCTGTAACAAAAACAAAGTTGAAATTTGTTGCCTAGTGTAATCAATTTTAAAATTAGAAAGAGCCGTTTTGAGCAGAAAACTGAGATTTGTTTATAAAAAACCTCTGAACAGTTAGCAAGAACAACGTGAAAAAAGTGTTAGCATCTGACGAGGAAGCTTCTAACAGTGGCTGTATCCTCCAGCGCGGGACACGTCAACGCGAAGAAGAGACGACGTCAAACCGAAACATGAACGTGCTGGTGGCCAAACTTCCTCAAATCTTCGTGCAGCGGCTGTCTACGGTTGGACAGACTGGCAGTCGACGGCCTGTTGCGTGGCACGGTCAGAGTGCCGATCGGCTCCCGGGGCCGGACCTATTCTCAGCGTGCTATTTTTTCATTTACCGGGAGCAATTGCGAGCTCCCCGGACTACTATTACTCTCCGGCGACATTAAGACTAATCCAGGCCCCACTACAACTTACACATGTCACCATACACAAAGACATGGATACAATAGGACCATGAGACACATACAGAAGTATAATATTAACATATTACAGTACAACGTAGATGGCCTCACAAACAAAATAATGCAGCTTAGGGAATTTGTACACAAACAAAACATCCACATAGCACTTGTACCAGAAACAAAACTAAAACGCACACACAAAACACCCATCATTCTTGACTTCACGGCGATCCGTCAAAATCGTACTGGGGGTCACGGGGGTGGACTCATCACTTACATACGTAAAAGCATTAGCTACACTGATGTACCGCTTTTGCGAACTCATGCGGTTTTATGAGAAGCTAGAGGAGAGGGTCCGGCGGCTCGAGTTGTCCAGACCGGCTGTTGGGGGTGCGGCGGTCACTGATGCGGCTGCGCCCTCCACCCTGGAGCTCATTGATAGGATAGCTGCCATGGAAAGGCGGTCCAGCGATGGACTGGACAGGGCTCGGGACCGCGGAGAAAGGATAGAGGTGCAAACGGGGGCTAGGGTACAAAATCAGTGTGAAGAATCGCCAGCGACCTACGTGGAATGCACCGAACCGCGGCGCAAGGTGGAGGGCGGAAAGAAGGGGTCGATAGAGAAGGGTGGGAAAGGGTCGATAGAGAAGGGTGGGAAGGGGCCTACTGATGGCCCAAAGAAACGGAAGGATGTAGCTGCCGGTCGGGGTGGGTCGGGTGGTGTAAGTACGTCTATGGGTGGCGAAGGGTATCGAAAGGTCTCTGGCAAGAAGACTGCGAAGCCGAAGCCTGAGACCCCAGTTGCCCCTGTCAGGACCTCCAACCGCTTTAGTCTCCTGTACTCGAAGGAGGAAGACACCGTTTTGATTGGGGACTCGCAGATCAGGGGCCAGGAGAAGTACTTTGCTTCTGCAAACAGGGACTGGAGGAACGGCGGGGAACGGCGCACTTAAGGAAGGAAGTAGAGAAGCTGCGCGTGGCTAGTCGGAGGACTGCGATCGTTGTCCACGCTGGTGGCAACGACCTGTTCCTCAAAGGCGGTAGGGTAGGTCTTACAGAAGGGATCATCACCGAGATCATGTCTCTTGCGGATGATCTAAAACTGAAGACAGACAGGGGAATGTTGATGGGTATTTTACCGCGGATGAATGCCAGTGACCACGTGCTCAGTAAGGTCATTGGCATCAACGAGAGGGTGCAAGACTTGTGCGTCCCGCTGGGCGTGAGGTTTATTGACCCGTTCGACGCATTTTCGGTAGGTGGGACCTTTACCAGAGGGATGGTGTCCACCTCAATGACAAGGGTAAAGGTGTGCTAGGCGCGCTGCTCGACCGGCACCTATACAGAATGGTGAGGTCGAGCCCGGGGAGAGATGACGGGCCCCACCGGGGAGATGATGTTGAGCCGGTGGCGGACGTACCTTCAACTGAAGGGTGCGTCCAGGTACAGGTGGGTGACCCTCCTTCCACGTTGGAGGGGGCTCAGGCTCCTGCGGAAGTTGCCCCCTCGTTGGTGAGGGGTTCTTCAACTCCCGACAACCCTGGCTGTTCGGGAAACGGGTCGTGCTAGGGGGCGGTCAGAATAGGGAAGGCTCCCTCCGTGCAATGCTTTTTAATGCTAGGTCGATTAGGAATAAGTTTTGCGAGCTACGGGCGCTCTTAGCATCAGAATACCAGGATATCGTTGCTATCACCGAGTCCTGGATTCATACTGATCGTAGGGACTACGTTGGGGAGTTCGAAATTCCCGGGTATAGAATGTTTCGCAAAGACCGCACCCGTGGGGAGGGGGGAGGGGTACTAATATACGTGAGGGACACGTTGAGTCCGGTTGACTGCCAGTTCCGGTCGGAACGGGAGCTGCTTGGCGTCGATCTGAACGTGGGAGGGACGAACTATAGGTTAATCTTGGTGTACAGACCTCCGCATCTCCTCCTCGAGGAGGATACAGCCCTGTACACCGAACTCCGTAGCCTGCTAGGGGATAGGGTGTGTGTAGTTTTAGGAGACTTCAACTGTCGCGGCATAAAGTGGGAAGACAGGACTGCTGATGCTGAAGGGAGGAGGCTAGTTGACTTTGCTGATGAGAACTTCCTCACTCAGTGGGTCAATGAGCCTACACGAGGCGAAAGCGTTCTAGACTTAGTATTCACGACCGAAGACAACCTCGTCACTGGCCTCACCGTTGACGAATCGTTGGGCGGGAGTGATCACGGTCTGATTAGGTTCCGTGTGTGCGTCCCTCGGGTGAAGCGTAGTAACTCGAGAGGCAGTAAGCTCGATCTCCGGCGGGCGGACTTTGTTAGCCTCAGGGATAGCGTAGGTGAGATGGGGTTAGAGGTCGGCGGCGATGTTGAGGGAGTGTGGAGTGCATTCCGGGACGAGTTTATGGTGCTGCAGTCTGCTGCCATACCCTCAAAACCGGTCACCCCTGCTTCAACGCAGCCTAAGTGGTTCAATCGTGACATCGCTTCGGCTATCCGAAATAGGAAAGTAGCGTATAGGAGGGCGAAGGCCAATCGTTCCCATGAGAACACTGAAGCGTATGTCCGCCTGTGTAGGGAAGTGAAGGCGAAGGTTAGGCTAGCGAAACGTAACGAAGAACTACGGGTGGCAAGCCTCTGCAAGGGGAACCCTAAGGAGTTCTTCAGTTATGTTAATAGTAGAAAGCCCATTAGAAGCATGATAGGTCCGTTAAAGGACCGAAGCGGCGTTCTGCGGACCTCCGACGCGGACATCGCCAATGTGCTTAATGAGTACTTTGCGGGAGTGTTCACCAGGGAGGACACCCGCATCATCCCCGAGCCAGGCGTCAGGCACGAAGGTGCTGGCCTGGATAGTGTTCGATGTACCGCGACAGTCGTTGCCGATAGAATAGACAAACTGAGCGCGTTTAAGGCTCCTGGGCCAGACCAGTTTCTCCCCAGTGTGTTGGGAGGTGCGCGACCAGGTGGCTCCCCACCTGGCTACAGTCTTCAACAAATCGTTGGAGACGGGCCAGGTGCCTGGTGACTGGAGGGAAGCCAACGTGACCCCTATCTTTAAGAAAGGGGATCACGAAAGTCCAGGGAACTATCGTCCCATTAGTCTCACTTCAGTTGTAGGTAAATTATTAGAGGGGATAATAGCGGATAGGATCGTTGACCATTTGGATTCCTACAAGCTGCTTGGGGACTCCCAACATGGGTTTAGACGGCATAGGTCGTGTCTCACCAACTTGCTCGAGTTTTTCCACGTCATGTTGAGTGAGTATGATAAGAGTAGGGCGATTGATATACTTTATCTCGACTTTCAGAAAGCCTTTGATAAGGTACCTCACCGCCGGCTAATGGCGAAAGTGCGCGCGCTGGGTATCGGTGGGGAAGTAGGTAGGTGGATTGAAAACTGGCTGAAGAATAGGCGGCAGAGGGTTGTAATTAAAGGGGCTAGTTCGGGTTGGGCCTCGGTCACTAGCGGGGTTCCTCAGGGTTCCGTTTTGGGGCCGCTGTTGTTTATCATTTACATAAATGATATAGACGGTGGCATCGTCAGTCGGATCGCCAAATTCGCTGATGACACCAAGCTTGGGGCCAATGTTGGGACGCCGAGGCGATCGAGCAACTGCGTGCGGACCTAGGTAGGATAGGAGAGTGATCCGAAAAATGGCAAATGCCGTTTAACTTGGGTAAATGGAAGGTGATATACATTGGCTACGCCAATCCCAAGTCGGACTACTCGATGTTGGGGAGTAATATCGAGGCAACTGATTTGGAAAAGGACTTGGGTGTGCTAATTAGCAGCGATCTTAAGTTTACCAAACAGTGCGCAGAGGTGGAAAAGAAAGCCCAAAAGCTGTTGGGTTTTATCAGGAGGCAATTTCAGTTTCGGAACTAGGAGATTGTGCTCTCTCTGTACAATTTCCTGGTTCGGCCGCACCTGGAGTATGCTGTGCAGTTCTGGTCGCCCACCCTCAGGAAAGATATTGAGAGGCTGGAGCGAGTGCAGGAGAGGGCCACAAAGTTAATCTCTTCCGTTAGGCATATGGGCTACAATCGACGGTTACGCGCCCTGAACTTCTTTTCGCTGGAAACAAGGAGGCAGCGCGGTCAACTGATCGAGGTTTTCAAGCTCTTACGCGGGTTCAACGATATCGATTTTAGAAGCATGTTTAGTTTAAATGATAACCCAACTCGCAACAATGGTTGGAAGTTGGATTTGAAACGGTTTAGGACTAGTGTGTGTGGGAATTACTTTACGTATAAAATCTGTAACACGTGGAACAGGTTACCTTCAGAAGTTGTGAACAGTTTCTCTGTGGATCAGTTCAAGAAAAGGTTAGACCAAATCTTGCACACTATTTGAGGGTGGCACCCGTTGCCATTGGTACCTCCTCGGTATGGGCCGCAAGGCCTTTTGAGGTACTTCTTTTCCTTTTGAGGTACTTCTTTTCCTTGTAACTCTCTCTCGCTATATATATATATATATATATATATATATATATATATATATAGCGAGAGAGAGTTACAAGGAAAAGAAGTACCTCAAAAGGAAAATATATATATATATATACAGGGTGGGCCGTAAGTTTCCATACATAGGAAAAATAAACATTTTTTTATGGACAACCATTTTTATTTATATAATATGCTCTACATGGTTGCCATTGTTTTGAAAACACATTTCAATACGTGTTCCCCACTGTTGATGAACACGCATTAGCACAGTTGACGTTATGCTTGTAATGGCGTTGGTGATACGTTCCTTTAGATGATTTATGTCTCGTATCTTTTCCTGATACACCATGGCCTTCAAGTGCCCCCAAGATAGAAATCAAGGGGGTGAGATCTGGGGATCTGGGAGGCCACTCCACAGGACCACGCCGACCAATCCAAGCATCCGGAAACTGCTGATCCAAATACCGACGCACGTGAAGACCATAATGAGGTGGAGCTCCATCTTGCTGGAAGTAAACTGGGAAGTTACCTTCCTCGTTTAGCAGGGATGGGAAAATCTCTTCTTGCAACATGTTAAGATACCTTTCGGCATTAAGATTTCCACTGAAAAATTGGTCCAATAATTCTGTCACCCCATATCCCGGCCCACACCATCACTTTACCGGCACCTTGCATCTTCGTCGGACTCAGCCAGTTAGGGTTAGCATTACTCCAATAACGTATGTTTTGCCGATTAACCTCTCCATTGACGTAAAAATTTGCTTCATCAGTAAACAAGATCTTACAAACGCATATTCTTAGGGTATCTGAAACATAAAAACAAACGTTTAAATTTTCCTATGTATGGAAACTTACGGCCCACCCTACTATATATATATATATATATATATATATATATATATTTTTTTTTAATGGTTTTAATTTGGGGTAATTTAGGGCAATTCCAACAATGGTCCAGGGTAATGAAAATTTTGGCTGTGGAAGCTCTGCACCAACAGCGTCCCTTCTACTTTATTGTTGAACTGATAGATAGTGCATGATCTTATACAGAGTTCTTTTGCAATTCTGTTTGGTAGCTAGATAAAGGATTCTTGTACTCTGCAGTGGTGTGGATTGTGTCATTATTGCAGGGTTTAGAAAGAAGATTGAGATGTGGTCTAGATTTTAAAAAATTTTAGACGTTGTACAAGGTAGATGATTGGTCGGTGAACCTTTGTGGTAATCGGATGTACCTAGATTTGCTTGTCAACAAAAAGTTCAAATTCTTTATTATTGAAACCAAGTGTGCTGTTGAAAAATTTTTAGGGGCTGCAGTTGAGATTGATCCTGCATTTTGGAATTATTTTTTGACAGGTATAAGATCACTCCAGTGTTTCCTGTACTTGTTTGTTAAAAGATCTTGGCAAGGCATAGGCCTTGTTTAGGGTTTGTTTTTGGTGATAACATAAGAACATAAGAAATTTTTATAGTGGGCACACTAGGGGCCACTTCGGCCCATCGAGGTGGCTCCACTATGTAAAAACTGCCTGTACATTGGCAACAACCAATTTTTACAAAACTAATTAATTAGTAATTTAAAACTAATTAGTTCTAAATTTAAAACTAGAGATAGAATCTCTGGATCCAGAGGATCAAAGTCATAATAGGCTACTATCCACAAATATGTTACACTCTTTATCTGTTTATAACTGACATGCAAATATATCGGATCCAAAGAATCCAGTCAATTTTATTACGGTACCCATCAATACCCTTACCTTGCCAACCAAAAATAAGTCATGGTCCATATCAATTGTGGACCAAGTCACAATTTACAACCATATACATTACAATATATATACTTAGGAGGAAAAGTGTAGGTGTGGCTGTAAAGACTGTACAGTCAAATGTAGAAATGTGTGTGCACTCATTTTGGGTCTCCCATTTAAAGGTGTTTGTGGGGCAAGTGAAGATCATGAGTCTTTCAATACCTCACAGTATTATGGGGGTACTGCTCAGCAGAGGAATCTCTTTAAATGGGGTGTGTAAGGACAGAGAGTATCCCCTAACCCAAGATGCAGCCTCCCTATATCCCACAACACTTGTGTTGAGCTGTGGGATTTATCACCTAAATGCACATAATATATATGAAATAAACTAGTACCATTCATGCAATAAAAATGGGCTTAAACACTATCACTAGATGTCTCTTGCAGACATCAAACTATCCAACCTTCTTTTGAAAGAATAAGTGTATCTGAAGTCACCACTACTTCTGTCACTGTTCCAAAACTTACTCTATTTGTAAAACTATGTTTTCTTAAATTTGTTCTACATCTTGGCTTAAATAATTTCATACTATGACCTCTAGTCTGGTTATTATGATCTTTAATGAAAAGAGAATCAAAATCTATCTTATCCAACCCTTTTATCATTTTATACACCTTTATCATATCACCCCTTAACCTCCTTTTTAATGAGAACATGTTTAGATATGTCAGTCTTTCCTTATATGTCAATTGTCTTAGAGATGGGATCATTCTTGTTGCTCATTTCTGTACTTTTTCCAGTTTTTCAATATCTTGTATCAAATAGGGATTATTAAATTGAATATAGTATTCAAGGAGGAGTCTCATATATGAAATGTATAGTTGCTTTATAATATTGGGTGATTTGTATTCACTGTGTGTCTGCATGAGATTGAGTCTAGCATTTGTTTTATTTCTGATTTCTATACAGTGATTTGAGGGTTTAAGTTCATTAGTTACAGTGACACCCAAGTCTTTCTCTTTATCATCATTTTTAATCCAAATTCCATTCATATTGTATTCAAATTCTGGATTTTTTGGCCCAATATGCATAACCTTGCACTTATCAACATTAAATCTCATCTCCCACTTATCTGCCCAGGCTGTTACTCTGTCTAAGTCTTTTTGTATTGTCATTGCTCCTGTGGTAAATTTATAGTATTACACCCATCTCCCTTTGGAGGTGAAATTTATATTTTTCCTATGGTTTTTGATGTTTTGAACGAATCTGACCTTCAAAACAGTTGGAAATGACTTGTTTTTGAGATCCCCCCCCCCCAGCTGGCAATGTGGGGGAAATCATAGAAAACGAGTCATTTCCGACGGTTTTGAAGGTCAGATTCATTCAAAACATCAAAAACCATAGGAAAAACAAATTTCACCTTCAAAATTGACCTAACCTAACCTATCCTAACTTAACTAAACCTAACCTATCCTAACCTAAAAGAAAAATAGGAATTACCTTTAAAATCTAAGACAGAATAATCACAGTACCATCTTTTCTTCGTTTTAAGCACAACGTAACTTTTTCTACAATGCCACAGTTTCTGGTCTTGACGATATGTGCACTCCATTTTATAATGTGGACACTTCACTACTGTCGGTAGAACACTGTGAGCATGCAGAAACTCAACACTTTTGGTACTATTATTCTACTATTACACCTGTCTAATGTCCAGCAATTATTATACGTTCATTAAGTAGATTTTTTAATTCTAAGACACTTTCCTTCTATAGCATTTCTGTCGCAAATGCTTTGTTTTCGAGATATAAACATTTTTTTGGTGTGTATCTAGTGTGTGTTCGTACGTTCGTTTGTATGTTCGTACGTTCGTTTGTATGTTCATACGTTCGTTTGTGTGTTTGTTTGTGTGTTCGTTTGTGTGCTCGTTTGTGTGCTCGTTACATGTCTGCCCAATCACTGCACTCCATCCATTTCGAATTTGAATTACTTTCGTACCGGAATGGAACACTCATTCCACTCATGGGTCATTCTCTGTCAGATCAACCAAAAAAAATTGAAATTAACACCCTCATCTCTCATATTTTGCTGAAATTTGGTTTATAGGGAGTTTGTGAGCCCTGAATCCATTTCTGAAATTATAAGGTCAATCTGACCAACGGTTCAAGAGATATGACCTCGGGCAATTTGAGGTCACTCGCGAGGTTACTAACATTTGGCGAGCCATAACTTGGGTAATAATTGTCATAATTATATAAAAGTATATATATTTAGAATCAGAAAACGACAAGGAATCCAAATATGCAAGTTTTAGAACTCTAAGTTGAAAAATAAAAAAGTTACACTGTAACCAAAATTTGAGGTCACGATTTGACCTCTGGGGTATCAAATGAGAATTTTTTTTTAAATGTAAAAAATGAAGGCATAGGCATTGGCTATTAGAATCAGCAAAAAAAAGTTTGTTTATGTTAGTATTTTTCATGTAACTAACATATAAGTGAACACCATATTCATAAGTTGTGCGTCAATTCTACCTATTTTTTCACACTTAAGCTCATAATTTGACCTATAGAAATTAAAATTACATTTTTATAGATATAAAAAACAAAGTCAGAGTTCTTGACTAATAGAAACAATCATAAAAAGTTTGTTTATGTTGGTACTTTTCATGTAACTAACTTATAAGTGAACACCATATTTATAAATTGCTTGTCATTTCAAGGAATTTTTATATCTTAGCTATCAATTTGACCTCAAGCTCCAAGAATTTAATAAAAATTGTATTTCACTGCTAATCTACACTGGCAATAATAGTTATAATAGTGAAAGGGGAAGACTAAGCTCACATGTAGCCTAAACAAACCTGTTGAAACATGTTGCTACTTGTCTAAGTGCAGAATCAACACAGATAGTTGCAAAATTCCTTGTCTACAGGTTAGTACAGTTCCAGCCAGCACTGTGGGTGGCTGGTGGGTATGGTGTTTTAATGAGCCTCAGAGACTATCAAGGCCTAAAATATTAAGTGTGTATAGCTATATATTTTCTAAAAAATATATATTACCTAATTGTAAATCCTATATCTTTACAGATCAAAATACAATGGTTCGGCACTTGAAATACTGCCAGGACCCTATTCAAAAACACAAGAAACGCATAACAATCAATCTTAGAAAAGTGACTGATGTACTTGTTGAAAAATGTACTGGAAGAGTGAAAAAAGACTCATTGTTATGTGTGAACTGCTGGACACTGATAATGAAAAACCCCACTATACTTAGTACCACTGAAAACAACGAGTCTGAGCAGGATTCAAATGAATCATCTACTATCAGTGGCTTGAGTAACATCTCTTCAATTCAAGATCTGGACAATGACAGTGATTGCTTGATAAAGGAAAATCCTTCAACTTCAGTTGAACCAGTTCTAGCATTTCTGGACCAAACACCAGTTAAAAAAGTAAGTAATAAATTAATATAATAACTTATACTTTACTACAAGGTCTGTTTGATCTACTATATAGCCAATTATATAGCATTTAAGGTACTATAATTAATATTTAATTACTAATATTCAGGTGTGTGAAACCTTTTTTTCTGTTCTTTTCAGAAGGGCTGTCATTAAGCCAGAAAAAGCGCAAGGCTCGTGGTAAGCTATCATCTGCTCAGAAACACCTGAAGGAGAGGCTAGAACTCAGTTATGGTGTTCAAATTACCGAGGAGGTAAGTGATACTTCAAAACCTGAAACTAAATCTGAAAAACATCTAGACAAATTAATGAATGAATTGAAACAGTCATTCCTGGAGAGCAAATGTCACCATCACAAACTACAAATATTGACACTCACACCATACACAATTGAAAAAACAGCTAGTTTCTTTCAAACTACAACATACATGGTGAAAAGAAGCCGTTCACTTAAATCAGAACATGGAATCCTTCCGAAGATTCCACTAATGAGCAAAGGAAAAGTGATATCTGAAGAACACAAAGATATAGTTAGAAGATTCTATGAGTCAGAAGAGGTTAGTCGTATGTGTCCTGGCCAAAAGGATTGCGTGAAAGTTATCAGTGCTGAAGGTGCAATGAAGGTGCAAAAACGATTGGTCCTCGGGAATTTAAGAGAGATGTTTGAACTATATAAAAATGATGAAAAGAATCCCAAAATAGGATTTTCCACATTTGCAAAATTACGGCCATCATATTGTGTGCTTGCCGGTAGTGGTGGGACTCATTCTGTCTGTGTCTGCACATACCATCAAAATCCAAAATTGCAGCTGGCTGCATTGGGAGAAAGAGGTCTTTCATACAAGGATCTTATGGATTACAGTGTCTGCAGTACAGAAAGAGAGACTTGCATGATGCAACTTTGCAATGATTGCCCAAGAGAAGAGGGTGTCCTGGATTTTCTTGAGTTACTTGACAGTGTGAAATCAGCTCCAAATGAAATATCTTACAAGCAATGGGTGACTGTTGACCGTTGTACAATGGTTGATAAGGTGGAGCCACTTCATGAATACTTATCATCCCTAAGCATGAAAATATCCCGCATGGTTCGTCATCACTTTGTTGCTCAGCAACAATCACAGTACTTCAAGCAGTTGAAAGAAACACTACCACCTCAGAGCGAGGTAGTTATAGTAGGTGATTTCTCTGAGAATTATTCTTTCATTGTCCAGGATGCTGCCCAAGGGTTTCACTGGGACAATTCACAGTGTACAGTTCACCCTTTTGTCATCTATTATAGATCATCTGCAGACCAGGAACTTAGCCATTTTAGTGTCTGTTTCTTATCTGCATCACTAAAACACAACACTATAATGGTTTACTCATTCATATTGAAGCTTATGACATATGTTAAATTCAGATGCCCACAATTGAAGAAGGTGCACTATTTCTCAGATGGATGTGCTGGCCAATATAAGAACAGATACAACTTCACAAATCTCTGTTACCATGAAGAGGATTTTGGTCTGTCTTGTGAATGGCACTTCTTTGCTACATCCCATGGCAAAAATGCATGTGATGGGATTGGAGGAACAGTGAAAAGAGCTACTGCTCATGCCAGTTTGCAGAGAACTACAGAGAGGAAAATTCTTACACCAGAACACATGTTTCAGTTTTGTGAAGAAAACTTGAGCAAGAAGATAAATTTTTTCTGTTTGTAACTACAGCTGATTTGAAAGATGCAGAAGAACGGTTGGAACATCGATTCAAGGATAGTAGGGCTATTCCTGGAACTCAGAAATATCATAGATTTGTTCCCCTAAACAAGGAAGAACTGATGGTGTATCCCATTTCAAGTGGCATTGGAGAAAAGAAAAGAATAAGGAAAAGTCATTTTACTAATGAACCTGCAATGCTTGGTAACCTAAAATGTGTCAAACCAGGAGAGTATGTTGGCTGCATTTATGACATGCAAGTTTGGTATGGAATTGTGGAGGAATATTGTGAAGAGTTTGATGATTTCACTGTGAACTTTCTACATCCCTCTGGGTCATCAGGATCAAGTGCATATTATTATCCATCAAACAAGGATTCATGTGCAGTGCCAGGACATCATATATTAACTGTAATGAGTTGTCCTACCCTAAGAGGAGGCAGCAGAATTCAATACATTTTTCCACAAAAAGAAATTGATGAGAGCATCGAGCATGCAAAAATTGTATTAGGCTAGCACATGAATCCTCTAAGTAGGTCTTCCCCTTTCACTATTATAACTATTATTGCCAGTGTAGATTAGCAGTGAAATACAATTTTACATTTTTTGCCTTTGTTTTTATATCTATAAAAAAATGTAATTTTAATTTCTATAGGTCAAATTATGAGCTTAAGTATGAAAAAATAGGTAGAATTGATGCACAACTTATGAATATGGTGCTCACTTATATGTTAGTTACATGAAAAATACTAACATAAACAAACTTTTTTTTGCTGATTCTAATAGCCAATGCCTATGCCTTCATTTTTACATTTAAAAAAAAAATTCTCATTTGATACCCCAGAGGTCAAATCGTGACCTCAAATTTTGGTTACAGTGTAACTTTTTTATTTTTCAACCTAGAGTTCTAAAACTTGCATATTTGGATTCCTTGTCGTTTTCTGATTCTAAATATATATACTTTTATATAATTGTGACCATTATTACCCAAGTTATGGGTCGCCAAATGTTAGTGACCTCGCAAGTGACCTCAAATTTCCCGAGGTCATATCTCTTGAACTGTTGGTCGGATTGACCTTATAATTTCAGAAATGGATTCAGGGCCCACAAACTCCCTATAAACCAAATTTCAGCAAAATCTGAGAGATGAGGGTGTTAGGCACTGGTTGATCTGACAGAGAATGACCCATTATATTTATCAGGAAATCCTGTTCAGTATGTTTCAAGTTATAGATATCTGGGAATAGTTTTGGATCAGGGTTTGACTTGGTCTAAGCATATTCAATACTGGAGGAAGCTTGTATGAAAGCTATTTCTATATTAAAATTTTTTTCTAATTCAGTTTGGGGTTTAAGTAGAAAGTAGGTCAACTTTGTTGATGTTATATAAATCCTTGGTACGTAGTAAATTAGACTATGGGCGTTTTTTGTACCATACATGTTCTAAAACCAATTTACTGAAGCTAGATAGAATACAGTATAAATGTATTCAACTGGCTTTGGGAGCTCTCAAATGCACAAGAGTTGATTATTTAGAAGCTGAAGCAAACATTATGCTCTTGCATTATAGAAGAAAACTGTTAGGTGCTAGGTATGCTACTAAAATGTTAATGTTTGATTCACACGCAACTAAAACTTGTATTAATAGATTTTATAATTTTTAATTTTATAGACTACGTCCATACCTAATACCTTTTAGTGGCTGGATCAAGGATTTTATTCACCAAGTGGGTTTAACTTTTGATTTGATAGCATCTCAGCAAAGTTCCTATTTAATTTATCACCCTGTAACAGTGAGTTTTGACTTTTCTATTCATACCACTAACAACAAATTGGCTTTTGCAGATGTGCTCCAAAGAAGTTTCCTGGAAAGGGTAGAAACTTACAAAGAAAGAGGATACTTACTTACTTACTGATGGATTTAAATCAGAAAGTGGCACTGGATGTGCATTTCTTTGGGATGGGGTGATTAAGAGTTTTTGCCTTCCAGAGCACTGTTCTATATTTACTGCAGAATTGTATGCTATACTACAGGCTTTAATATACAGTATATTTGTCATAACTCAGACCTTACTAAGTTTGCTGTTTGTTCTGACTCCCTTTCTTCCCTGAAAGCTATACAGTCCTTTTCTGGGCATCATATAGTCATTCAGATTATTGAATTACTCAATCAGTATAATCTTGATGTTATCTTTTTATGGACTCCTGGTCATGTTTGTATTTGGGGGAATGATACTGTTGATGAAGCAGCACGCATGGCTTGTAGTCTTGATGAAGTTCAGACCATCCCTTACTCTGTTGATGAATTTATGAAGCCCATTTCACATTTCATTCTCTCTGAGTGGCAGCAGGAATGGTCCCGATGCAATGGACTCCTTCCTCAGATGGAACCTGTCCTTTGGAAAAGGATACCAGAAAAGAATCGCAGGAGTGATGTCATATTGACCAGGCTTAGGTTGAATTGCTCTAAACTGTCCCATGGACATTTTTTTGATGCAACTTTATTTAAAAGATGTGGTACTTGTAATGTTCAACTCGCCCCAGAACATGCGATCATTCATTGCCCTACTTGTAATTTTCTTAGAACTGATTTGATTAACTATTGTAATGGCAAAGGAATTTGTTTTTCTTATAAAAGTGTTTTGGGAAATAAATTTCCATCATCCTTACTTTTGACCTTCTTAAAGAAAGCCAATTTATCTAACCTGATCTAGGTGTTTATCATTTGATAGTCCTTTTGTAGTAGCTATAGTATTACTCTTTTACTAACAGATTCCTTTTTCTTTTTCATCCTGTGTTGTAGAGTGGAACCCTACAACTGAAGTGGTAGAGGTCTTTTTTTCATTTCCTTTTTAGTCTTGGTGCCAATAATCCAGCAGGGTTGCAGCCAGGGCTGTGGAGCTGGCACCAAAATCTTAAGCTCCGGCTCCGGCTACAGCATTTTCAAATTTCTGGCTCCGGCTCCGGCATTTTTTTATGCCCAGCTCGGGCTCCGGCTCTGGCTCCAGCTCCTCTCACCATATATTAATGATTGATAAATCTCTTGAAATTGTACCTTGCTACTCATAGGCCATAGCAGGCAGCCACACAAAACATTTCATCACCATCACATGATTCATCAGGCTACTTTTTAAAATTTAGATCAAAGCCTGTTGCAGCTATTAATCTAAATTCTAATGACTATAGCTATGCCTTTGTGGCTTTTTTTTATCATTTATTAATAATAATATTACCTACACCTTTCATGACAAAAAAAAATGTTTTACAAAAAAAAAACCTTATTCGTTTGTATTATAGAATGTTTATTTGGAAAATGTAGCCTTTTAAAAAAATTAAAATAATTTTTATTACTTTTTATACATCTTCATTACATGCCTGTCCTCAGAAATAAAATGGCTTCTGCTAAGTCATCCTTCATTGATGCTCTTAAATCAGATTTCACTATTCTCAGTGCTGAAAAGAGGCGTTCTACACTGACTTGTGTGGGTGGTAGAGCTGATACAATACTAGCTACATTCCTTATAATCTTTGGATAGAAGGGTATGACATCGTCAACTGTCAGTTTAGAGGAGCGGTTGTATTTTTCTACTTCCTTTAATTCAGCATAGAATTTGTATTGGGCTGGAGCCGGAGCTGACATTTTTTATCAGCTCCAGCTCCAGCTTCCCAAAAATAACTGGCTCCAACTCCAGCTCCACTCACCAAAATTGCTTCAAGCTCCAGCTCCTGGCTCTGGCTCCAGCTCCAGCTCCACAGCCCTGGTTGCAGCACCTTAAACAGAAATAAAATAAAATAACAATGTAGGTGTATTTCTTTCAGAAGTGTTAGGAATAAACAAGATTAGGAAACCTTTGTGGTGGAATAGGGAAATAGCTGAAATGATTTAAAAAGGGCATTCAAGGAATTTAAAGGCAGTGATAGTATTTTGGACTAGGATAATTATAGGCAGTTAAGAAATAAGCTAAATAGTTTGATTAGGAAGAGTGAAAGGCATAGTAGGGTGGAGTGAAAAAATCAAAAGTGCCAGGATCAAAATTGAGGTGGTCTAGATAGTTGTCTTTTGTCCAGGATTAAACTTTAAAACCAATTTTGGGTGGTTGCATACAAAACTATGACTGCTACTGGCCAATTTATACAAATTGTATGTGCGTGTCACAACCAAAATTTGAACCCAGTGACCTATCTCAGGTTCTGGACATGATAGAAAGACAGGTAAATTTTTACAAATGTACATTACAGGCTTTGTAAATCAAAACTATGTTTTTCTGATGGTTTTTGATGCAGTTTGAATGAAGGTTAATTTCGTTCAAACAACAACAAAAGCAATTAGAAAAATATAGTGTTAGTATATAACCTAACTTAACCTAAAATTCCAAAATTCCTCAAAAGCCTGTAATGTACTCTTGTAAAAAAATACTGAAAGACAATTTAAAAACTGCTTATGATGTATTTCTTACCTCTGAAGCAGATCAAAACATTTGCAGAGGGCTGTAGGCTCAATAATGCATCAAAAAATCCATATTTATATTATTTTTGGCCAAAAATTGCAATTTTCAGCCTTTCTTGCAAATTTTTTAGACAATTTGGTATTTTTTTTACAAGAGCACAGTATAGGCTTTTGAGGAATTTTGGAATTTTAGTTAGGTTAGGTTATGTTAGGTTATATATTAAAACTATGTTTTTCTGATTGTTTTTGATATTGTTTGAACGAAATTAACCTTTATTCAAACCACATCAAAAACTATCAGAAAAACACAGTTTTGATTTACAAAGCCTGTAATGCAGAGGTGGGGAGTCGGAGTCGGGAGTCAGGGCTTTTTTGAAGAGTCGGGAGTCGGTAAAAACGACTGACTCCTGACTCTTTGATTCAATTTCTATATGCCAACAATTTACCAGAATACTACTCTGCCCTAAATAAATATCTTCCTGAACTAATTCTAGATTCACATTTCCACATTTGATTTATTGTTCTGGTAAATCTTAGCAAATGAATTTCATATTTCTATTTTAGGATACTAGGTACCATATAAAAATTAGCAATATATTAATTATTAATTTAATTAGCCCCTATTAGTAATGAGTCATGGGCCTAGTAGAAAATCAGCAGTCTTTCAATATTTTAAGCTAAATGAGGATGAAAGTATTTTTATTTGTCAAGTAGAAAAGGATGGTAAAGAGTGTAATGCAAAAATTAGTGCTTACACTGGGAAACATGCTAATGCTCCAACTAGAGCCTCAAACTTGAAATGCCATCTACGAAACAAACATCCCAATATTTATAAGGTTGTAGATCAGCATGATAAGGAAAGAGTCGGGAGTTGGAGTCAGTTTTTAAAAATACCGACTCAGGAGTTGGGAGTCGGTTGTTTTTGGCCGACTCCCCATCCCTGCTGTAATGTACACTTGTGAAAATTTACTGACAATTTGTGATAAATATGTACAATTCTCTACTGAAAATATTACAAATCAACATAAAATTAATCTAAAGTATCACTCATTAAACAAAGTAATAAAAAATAATCATTTAAACAGCTTCAGAATATTGTATTTTTGTATTAAACACTTTCATCAGTTTTCTTGATTTTATCTTTTGCCGAATAATGCCATCAAGATGTTCAAATCCTACCACAGTTGAGGAAGCCTCTGTTACAAATTTAATGTACCTCCTTACAGCCTGATTATGACAAGGCTGGTTGAGTTTCAGTGCTTCATTTCTTATGTTTGAGTTCTTCATTGGTTAGAGATGCTATGATAGGGGGCTCATGAATGTCAGGTGAATTTAAGTTTATCATTTTGAGATACCCTTGAGCTTTGTTATTGATTTTAGGCACCATGAATCTCATGACACTACCATCTCACAACACTCAAGTCAGGCTGTAACTCTGGGATTTCAATATCCTCATCTGAATCAATTATCAGGTCACCACCTTTGAAGTCATTGTCTATCACTGTTTCAACTGATTCATTCCCTCTGACTAAAAGTACCTTGTTAACTGCAATGTTGCGGATTTGTGGGTCTAAATCAGTAAGCATGGCAATTAATATATTCCAGGGTGAGCATACTATGCATTTTGGTAGAGGGTTTTTAGGGCTATCTACCTGGCTTCCTTGTGAGGGAGTTTCAGGATCCTTTGTAGCATATCACAAAAGTTCTTAGCACCATCTGTGCATCAATAATCCTTCTTGATCTGGAACCAACTTGGAAAATAGACCAAGATACAAAAATCTGCAAATGTGACCAAAACTTTGGAAGGCTTCCTTTGAGTTGTATAAAATCTGAGGATTTCTACATGCCAGAGTCAACCACCTTGAATGACAGATCAGTCCAACTTCAAGGAGCTCAAGATCAGGATCAACACAGCCAAGAATAACAGCCATAGAGATTCTGTAAGCATAATACTGATCAGTGCTGAGGTCCTCCAGTACTTCGTTAGGAATAACTGGAAATTTCGAATTCCTAATTGGCTTGAATGAAATCACATCCCATTGAGATACACTTCCACCAAGTTCAACCCCTATCTTTCCTGAAAATGAGTCTGGGCTCTGTTGTTCCATCCAGAGTAACAAAGACGTGATGAAGGGGGAGCTCATTACAGTGTAGTAGGCAAATGCTCCACTGCAAAGGTCAACCAAGCAGTTCTTTCAGGCATCTGATAGCTCCACCATTTAAAGTAGTTATTGTATTAGTCCCATCAGATCCTATCATGGCAAGTTTGGTTTGTAATTCAGTCTTTGAGGGGCTTGTATATCTCTGTTGCAATAATTTGACCCCTTGCCATTACTTGGAGTCACATGTGAGAGGTAGAAATCATCTGAAATAGTATTCAGAAATTAGAGAGAATTTTTTAGATATTTTAGGGTTTATATCTATTTTCTAATTTCTATATCCAAAATTCACCTTAATAAATATTTTGAATAATATCTGTTACAAAATGCAAACTAAAGCTCAAAATTTTAAATCTTACCAGGTTCTCCTACAATTACATAGTGCTCTTCTAGCTCAGTTCTTCTGTAATATTTGCCATTCACTTCAACTGTCACCATTGTTGCATCTTTGCAACCATCCACATAAATAGCATCCACCAATTCAAACCATTTACCCTCCTCTTTTCTTATAGCTTTGATATTTTTCACATTCTCTTCTCAGCTTGTTCCTGCAAAGTTCATAGTGCAAATTTACTCAATTTTAAAGTTATTTAAGCAAGCTCCATAGGTTTTGACTAATAATATTTAAATTTCAACACTTGTTTGAAACATGCCTTTTTGTGAAATACTTGATTTGAATCAGACACTAATGTAAAATATAATTTGACTGTTACCTGTCAATTACATTCATCTTATCAGTAGTTGTGATAATTCCATAAGTTCAGGTTTGACAACCTCTATAATTGGAAGGAATTGATATAGAAATATCTTATAGGAGGTTTTATTGCACTATAAGTATGTTTCTCTGTTCTGTTGTTTTTCTAAAACTTATCAAATCTTTCCATAAAACAATTCATACTCATTGCTTCCACTACCTCAACTGGTAAACTGTTCCAGTGGTCTACAATACAATAATTAAGTAATTTTCTTCCTAACACAGTGTTAGTTCTTGTTTTGAAGGTCTTGAATGTAAAGGCCTCTTAAAGCTCCTGGATTCCTGGATACATCATCCCTCCTTAAGCTGAAGAATTGATTGGGGTCTGTAGTAAAAACCTTGAAAAAAATCATAAGTTTTCATCATATCCCATCTCAATCATCAGTCTTTCAAGGTTGTAAGAGTTTTCAATCTTTACAAATACAGCAGGTTTCTTATACCAGGGCCTAACTTGGTGGCTCTCCTTTGTACTACTACTAACACTTCCATGTCTCTCTTTAGGGTTGGAGTGCAAGCTTGTATACAATATTCTAAGTGAGGTCTTGCATACACTTTGTATAATGTATTTAGACTTTCTTTTGTCCAATAAGAGAGAGTATATTTTAACAACCCCAATTTTCTATTAGCCATTGCTACTGCTTTATCTGTGTTCTTACTAAATTTTAAATTATTTGAGCTCACTACTCCCAAATCCTTTTTTTTCTTCTACAATCTTTAATTCATTAACATTCATATAGTAGTTTGCTATGCCATTTTTATGATCCAATATGCATAACTTTGCATAACTTTATCCATGTAAAACTTAGTAGCAGTTTATTGGACCAACAAAGTAGACAATCTAAATCCCTTTGCAGATCATGTGTGTCAGTCTCTGTGTCTGTTTTAGTGTAAATTTTTGTATCACCTGCAAAGATTTTACTTGCACTTTTTGATGCTATCTGGTTGGTCATTTAATTAAATCAAAGAAAGAGGTAATTATGTCGCAAATGACACCTCTAGAATATATGCCACCCAGCCCACTAAATTAATTTTCTTTTGTTCCTGCTACCTCTACTGAGGTCCAGAATATTATTGGTAAATTAAAAAATACAAAAAATAACATAACATTCATATACGTATATTGAAACTTGTTGAAGATAAGATATCTGTAACTTGGGCTAAAATTATCAATCAAAGTATTTCCAAAGGAATATTCCCATCAATGCTAAAAACTGGTTTTATAACACCCCTTTTTAAAGGGGGTGATCCTACACTAGCAACAAATTACAGGCTGGTGTGTTCATTATCTGTGTTTAGCAAAGTTTTTGAAAAAATTGTAAAAAGTAGAATGCAGCAATATTTAGAATCCTACAATTTATTATCTCCAAATGAATATGGTTTCTGTAATAATAAAACAACGGAAATGGCTATTTTAAATCTTATGGAAAATGTAAATATAGCTAAGGAGAACAAAGAAATAATGATATCAATATTTATGGATTTGAGTAAGGCATTTGATGTAATAGACCATAATATTCTACTTAATAAATTATATTGTTATGGCTTTAGAGGAGCAATCAGTGATTGGTTTAAAAGTTATTTGTCCAATAGATATCATTTTGTATCATAAATAAGGTTTGCTCAACTAAAGCACTTGTCAAACATGGTGTGCCATAGGGCTGAGTTCTGGGTCCACTGTTATTTTTATTATATATAAATAACCTTCCATGTTCATCTGATATACTGAACATCATAATGTTTGCAAATGATACAACTCTCTCTTTTTCTTGCAAAGATGTTAATGCAGCTAAGAATATATTTCATCCAGAATTCATCAGTGTAATGAAATGGTTGACCACAGTGGTGGCTCATGACTAAAAATTCTAGGGGTGCTGTCTCTAAGAATGGGTTGAAATAATTACTGAAATAAAAGGATGAGCATTGAGCAATGAATAAAAGTTTCAAAAGTTATTGAAAAAGTTATTCAGTGAGCTCATCCTTATATTGTTCTTGATTATTTCAATTGTAAATAAAAAATTTAGGGGTACTGCAGTTCCGCAGTGCCTACCGACGAGCCGCCACTGGTTGACCACCAATAAACTCTTCCTAAATACCAGTAAAACAAATTTCATGATTTTTACTAATAAAAGAAATGTACCATATATCTTGATGAACTTAATGTTAATGAAATCGCCATAAAGGAGTGTACTGTAACAAAATTTCTTGGTGTAATGCTTGATAAGAATTTGCAATGGAGTGATCATGTAAATTATATTGTGAAAAAGATTTCAAGGAGCGTTGCTATAATGTTTAAACTTAGAAATGTAGTCCCTAAACAAGTTTTATTGACTCTCTATCATACTCTTGTTCTTCCTTATATAACATACTGCACCCTTGTTTGGGGAAACTCCGCTAACAACACATCAAATGGTATCTTTGTCATCCAAAAATGAGCAATAAGGTTATTATCTGATGCTGATTTCCTTGATCACTCTAGTGCATTATTTAAAGAGCTAAACCTACTAAAGCTCAATGATATAAACAAACTGGCACATTTTATTTTTATTTACAAGTGTAAGAACAAAATCATTAGCTAATTTGCAATGGGTAAATAGATATTTTGTAACTCATCAAGAAATCCACTTGTATCAGACCAGAAATAGATCAAAGCTTGTTATACCTCAATTTAGATTGTCTTCATCTCAAAAACTACCCATTTTCATTGGATTGAAACTATGGAATGACTTGCATGCCGATATAAAAAATATTGCAAATGTAAATTTGTTTAAAACCAAGTTGAAATCCTGATTAATAATGGCATACTAACAAAAATCTAGGATTAATGTCCACTAATATTGTTTAATATTGTTTAATATTGTAATACATGTTTTAACTATTAATAATACTTATTTGCTTATTTATTTATTATTATTACCATATTTCCCAGTGTATAACACGCACCCTAATTTTGAAGAGAAAATTTAGGAAAATAAAAATTTAGGGAACAATATACCTCCTACCTCACTTCACATGTACAATTTTAACGAGTTAATTTTAACGCAGGGTGATTTTTGGGGTATTTTGGGGGAAAAAAAAGTGTGTGTTATACGCTGGGAAATATGGTAATTAATAACAACTAGCTGCTTATTTTTAATAAGAGCCCAGTAAAGCCTAAAGCTTAAGGGCCAAATTAAATAAAATAAATAGCTGAGCTTCACAATTATTCATGTCATTGTAAATTGAAGAAATTTATTTTATTATTATTAATAAAGGTTATTCTATTCTATTCTATTCTAAATTATTTTAATGAATACATTCATTAGGTTCAGTGTTTGAGTTCTTGTGTTCACATTTGCAGGAAAGGAGGGGAATAAAGTAATGTAAATATTCACTTTTCTGTAATTAGTGAATGTCATTTGTGTCATGTATCAAATTTTAAGATGAAATTTTATTATTAATAATAATTAATGATTATTTTCAGTGGAATTACATGTAATGTGTATTGTAAACAGAACTGTTGCTGTAGCCAACCAACTGTAAGTCTGAGAGACTTTAAAAATGCCCCGTTCAGGCAGTTTTTCTCACAGGATTATTAATGAGAGGATGTTCGTTGTTAAAATGCAAGTTTTATCATGAAATAAGTTTGTGCAGTTAACTAGTTCTCTCTCTCAATGATATATTGTTAAACCATGTATTCTCACTTGTTTTTCTATTCAACTTTTGCTTATTTTATTACCACAAAGATAATAAAGATGAAAGAAAGATGAAGATGAAATATGTGTTTGGGCCATGCAATGACAACTGTATTTCTGTTCATTTGCACAAGAAATGAAGGTCATATTTGAACAAAGCACACCAAAATACACTTGAAAAATGTATTTTTGACTACATTTTATACAATAAAGCATAACTTACAGAGGGTGATCAAATTATTAGAGCCCCCTTGAAAAACACATTTTCATTATAATATGGTGTTTTTAGTTTAAAAAATAACCTTTTAAGTATGCAGACAGTATTCCAAATTGTTAACACATGTAGTGTTCTCTACCTGAATAACAGAAACTGGGGATAGGGGTTAATTTGGGGAGTAGGGGGAGGGGAGTATGTGAAAAGTGGGTTCAGTAGTGTTTCAGCTGTGAACGTGGAAGGTTGTGTCAAGTGGTCAGTTGCGTTAAGTGTATGTTAAGTTAATGATAAGTTATTATATTTAAACCATTGTACGTGGAATATGCACTCATACACCCATATGATATTGTTTCTCAGCAATGTATTGTGATTCTTTTTATTAAATTAGTGTTTCTTTACAGGAATAACTTTTATGTACTGTAGGCTACCCAACATGGGTAAGAAATGTGATCTATTGCCAAAGAAGAAAGGTAGAATGCTCTCGCTGTTGACTGCAACTGATTATTCTCACAGAAAAATAGCCTGAGAACTGAATGTGTCACGTGTGAGTGTTGACAGGATCACATCAAAAATTAAAGTTGAAGGGGATAATCCAGAGCTGACTGCAAAAGGAAAGGGTAAATGTGGTCGGAAAAGGATAACTACACCTAGAGCCGACAGATGCATTGAAAAGAAACTAGTAAATAATAGGAGAAGCGCTACTAACAAACTTAAGTTGGAGCTGGAGAAGGAAAACATCAACATTTCGACAATAACTTTAAGAAGGCGTGCCAGGGAATTTGGATTGAGTAGTTGCCGGCCAAGGAAAACGCCAAAATTGACTCTAACAATGATCAAAAAATGCTTAAAGTGGGCTAAATACTACTCAAAGTTCACTGTAGATGATTGGAAATCAGTTAAGTCACAATATTTTAGTGATCTTGTATGCTTATTTTGAGTGAAATGTATTATTTTGATATTTGTATGACAAGGCACATTTCATTTTGGTTGCAATCATTTTTCTCTTTTCATTTGCAGTAGTGATGGGACGATTAATCGGAATCGGAATTGAGAATCGGAAGAATTGAGTATTTTTCAGGAATCAGAATCAGAATCGAGAGAATTGTACCATGATTTCCGATTCTTAAAACGATTCTTTAACTTTTAATTGAACCAGTTTTGCAATGTAAACTTTAAAATTTAAATGAAAGAGGATAACAAATTTTATTTTTATTGTATTGTAGCTATACATTAAAACATGTATATCCATGATGTGTAATCAAGAAGATTAAAATGAATTGTTACAACTTACAGTTGATTTTTATTTTTAAACCAATCTTTTATAATTTATATTACCATACTCATAATGTAAATAGTTAATCTTACCAGAGTAAAATATGACAATTTCCAGAAAAACAAGTATAGTATTATATTTAAAAATATTGAGAATCGAGAATCGTATCGGAATCGTTAAAAATTTTGGTATCGTCCCATCACTAATTTGCAGGTGTGTTTCAGTGACAAATCCACATTCCTAGTCATGTCTGATAAATCACAGTACGTTAGGCGATGTGTTGGTGAGGAATATCATCCAGACTGTGTCATAAGTATGGGTAAGCATCCAACATCTGTCATGATATGGGCAGTGATAAGCGGTAAAGGTACTGGATGAATTTACATTGTTGAGGGTACTATGAGGCAGGATCAATACCGAAAGGTTTTGGAAACAAGACTTATTCCACAGATTGCCGACTGGTTTCCAAATGGTGAGCCATTCCATTTTATGCAAGTTTCGGCCCCATGCCACACTGCAAAGTCAGTTAAAAGTTTTCTGGCTGTAAGGAATATTCCTCTCGTGGATTGGCCAGGAAGTTCTCCGTATATGAACCCTATCGAAAACCTATGGGAAATAGTAAAGCATAGACTGAAAGGCGAGGAAATAACAACTCAAAATACAGTTAATAGAACGAATAATTGCCATTTGGAACCATGATCCTGAGATACAGGCCAGCTGCAAAGCCTGTATAGAGAGTATGCCTAGATGGGTTGCTTCCTAAATTAAGGCCAAAGAAGGACCCACTGAGTACTAAATGTGTTTAATATGACTGTAGAGTGTATATAAATATATTCTGAAATAAAATAAGTGTTTAAATTAGCCAAATTTTACTATTATTAGCATTAGAAATAAACTTATACAAGAAAAACTATTTTTTATGTAGTGGTTCTAATAATTTGATTACCCTCTGTAACATGTCCATGTTACGAGATCTTGTAAACGACGCATTACCACAGGAAATATGGAGAACACCTCAAAATTAACCAGAAAAGTTTGCTCTCATCATTTTTGTTTAAACTAATGAAAATATCATGACAACCTAACCAATCATCAAGGGCGTTCAGTTGATCTAACTCAGGGTTCAGTTGATCTAACTCAGGGTTCAGTTGATCTAACTGGGCATTCAGTTGATCTAACTGGGGGTTCAGCTGATCTAACTGGGCATTCAGTTCTACAGATCTACAGAAGCTAAGGCTAACAAAGACCTTAAGATCCACTCTAAGGTTAGCCCGAGAGAAAGGAAAGAGTAGGGGGTGAAGAGAAGAGAAGAGAATAGAATAAGGGGTTAAGTAAGGAGGAACACCTATCACTCGTGGGTTAACATTCATTCAGAAAGAGAGAAAAAAAGACTCGCCATCATCATCCGCCGGCCACTGGCCGACAAGTCAGAAAAATAGTCAGAGAAAATAGGAGAGGGGTGAAGATGAAAAGAAGTAAAATAAGAATGCTTACAAACCATGCAAACACAGTCTTAACTCACTGTCATACCATGCAAACTACAAACATGCAAGAAAAGAGAGTTACAGACATGCAAAGTAAGGAGAGGATAAGGAAAAAAAAAAAAGTGGGTTAGTTTACGCTACGAGCTACATCTACGTTTGTGTTAGTCTAATTTTTTTTTTTTTTAAATTTTATTATTGCTGGCATCACACGCTGGCATGTCACAAGCTGGCATTCATCGTCAACAGACTCATCCTCGAGCACCACCACCAGAGCTCCTGTTGCTAACTTTGTTTTTTTTATTTTAAACAACGTTAATACTTTTGAAATGTCTGTCAAGACGGTTCTTAAACATATTAACGCTGGTAGAATGAATGACTGACGCCAGAAGATTATTCCATTTATCAATTACTTTAAATGTAAAGAAGTTTTTAGCGATATTAGTAATGAAACGTCTGCCACGCAACTTAAAGCCGTTATTGCGAGTATTACTATTATTGAAAGTGAACAATTTGTCAAAATTTACATTATCGATGTTATTAACGATTTTGAAAACTTCAATAAGCTCCCCCCTTAATCTCCTAGTTTCGAGTGAATACAGGTCTAGCTCTTTAATCCTATCTTCATAAGGCTTGTTGCGCAATGACGGAATAAGTTTTGTGGCATGACGCTGAACCCTTTCTAACCTATCAATATCCTCATGCAAATATGGGCACCAAAACCTGAATGGCATATTCTAAATGAGGCTGACTAGGGACTTGTAAAGGGGCAATATAATATCCTTCGATTTAAATTCGAAATTACGCGCTATGAAGCCTAACATCCTATTAGCTTTTGCGCAAGACTCCAGGCACTGGTTCCTAACCTTTAAATCCTTAGATACGCGTACGCCTAAATCTACTTCCTCGTCAATGCTCGCTAACTCCCTACCATCCATCGTGTACGTGTAATTATTGTTGCGAGAACCTATATGCAAAACTTTATATTTGTCTACATTAAATTGCATCTGCCACTTATCTGTCCACTCCATAATCCTATTTACATTGTCTTGGAGCCTATTACTAATTTACTATCATCCTCATTAACAACCTTACCACCTATTTTAGTATCATCTGCGAATTTTGACACGTTACTAGTCAATCTTACATCTATGTCATTAATGTAAATTACGAATAGCAATGGGCCTAACACTGAACCCTGAGGGACACCGCTACCTACATCTAACCACCCCGATTCACTACCATTAACTACGACCCTGTCTCCTAGCACGAAGCCATTCTTCTAACCAGTTAGCTACCTGACCATGTATACTGTGCGCTTTGACCTTCACAATTAGTCTCCTATGCGGAACTGTATTGAATGCCTTTTTAAAATCTAAATAAATAACGTCAGCTGCTCTATGCCTATCGTATTCATGCACTAGCACTATTTCGTTATAAAATTCTAACAAATTAGTTAAACAAGACCTATGGCATCGAAACCCATGCTGTTTGACCTTCACAATTAGTCTCCTATGAGGAACTGTATTGAACGCCTTTTTAAAATCTAAATAAATAACGTCAGCTGCTCTATGCCTATCGTATTCACGCACTAGCACTATTTCGTTATAAAATTCTAACAAATTAGTTAAACAAGACCTATGGCATCGAAACCCATGCTGACTACTATTAATCAAATCTCTACTTTCTAAGTGATCGATGATATGATCCCTAACTATGGATTCCAAAAGTTTACAGACAATTGACGTTAAGCTAATGGGCCTATAATTGCTAGGTACTGTGCGGTTGCCTTTTTTAAAAATAGGCCTGATGTTAGCTAATTTGAAGTCATCAGGAATAATCCCCGTTTCGAGTGACTGATTAAAAATCTTCGTTAAGGGGCCTACGATAACGTCTTTCAAATCTTTCAAATGTCTGGGATAAAAAGCGTCAGGACCTGGAGCCTTGCTAACGTTTAGCCTATCGATATAATGCGCAATCTCACCCTCGTAAACAGTTACTTCATCCAAAATAGTCTTGCTACTAAATGGAACGATATCGTCCACATTGGGGACATTATTTACGTCTTCTATGGTAAAAACTGTCACAAAAAAGTTATTGAAAATACCCGCCATTGCCTGAGTGTCAGAAGCCAAAGCGCCATTAACATCCACTAGAGGGCCTATGTTTTCTTTTACTGGCTTATGATTATTTACGTATTCAAAAAACTTTTTGGATTATGTTTACTATCCGCAGCTATAAGTATCTCTAAATTACGCTTGGCATTCCTAACTGATATTTTAACCTGACGCCTAAGCTCGATATATCTATTAAAGTTAGCTGCCATGCCATTGCGCTTACTAAGTCTATACGCTCTATTACGCTCATTTATGAACTCGCCTATTTCCCTGGTCCACCACTTCGGCCTACCATGATTTCTAGCACGCTTAGGCCTACAAGGAATAAACTTCAATATTCCTAAAACTTTCTTTAAATGCCACCCAATGCACATTTGTGTCATTGCCCATAAATAAGTTATCCCAGTCCACTACTCTCATCCTATCAGCAAAACTATCAAAATTAGCCCTACGAAAATCAGGGACTTCTATTATGTTACTATCCTGTGTTTTTTATCACTAACTTAAACCTAAGAATTTGATGATCACTACATCCTAAACTCTCACCTACTTCTAAACCTTCGACTATATTCTTGCCGTTTGTCATCACCAAATCTAAAATATTGATCTAACTGGGCATTCCGTTGATCTAACTGGGGGTTCAGTTGATCTAACAGATTATTTCACCTAAATATCTTTTGATCTTTTCGTATTAGGCACTCACTGTCACATATCAGGCAAGTTAAGGATGAGAGATTAATGCTGTAATTGATGATAACATTCAATGCTTTGTCTTCATCTAGGGCACATGATGAATCAAGTTTTCAAAGTCGAAACCACATGAATGGCACGTCATAATTCTATCGCAAACACCACCAAACTGAATCTAATTACAAAAAAAAATAGCCAGAACAGAAACTAACAAACTAATTAAGTTGCAGAATAATGAAAAAATAGCCCAAAATTATACTCGTCAGACCAAAAATGTGTATTTATATATATATATTATTAGTATCATAATTTTCACCATTAATATGCATTTGCACAAAAAATGAGTGACAGATTTGAATAAAGCGACTAAAACTACCTCCTAAAAAGTTAATTTGATTTACAGGTCCAGCCCATGTCATTTAAAACATATTAACCAAAAATAGTATAGATCGTAATACTGAACCTTGAGGAACTCCACTTTACATGCTTTTCCATGATGATTCAGTTTGATTTAAAACAATACTCTGCTTTCTACCATTAAGGACATTCTCTGTCCACATCATTAGTTTACCAGAAATTCCAAACTTTTCCAACTTAAACAGGGTGAGCCAAAAGTCCCTGTCTATTTTGCTGAAATAATAGCATTTTAGGATAAAAATGTAATAACATAATTAGATGTACAGGTAGTTGCCGCTTTACGGATTCCCGTTTTACGAATTCCTGGCTTTACAAATTTTTTTTAAATGATATAATATCAAAAAAATCTATCCGGACTATGAGAGTTATTTCAAATGTCGCGCCAAGCTGTACTTCTGTGTGTGCGTTTATGCGTTCAGGCAGACAGATTCCAATTTCCAGTACTCTCTTGGAAGCAAACCACTATCACAGCATTTCTACAGAAAGGTACTGCGACTAGTTCTGCCTCTAACGAACGAAAAACGAGTGCAGTGGAACCTTCATTGAGTGCGGCGGAGCCTTCAACGATTGTGGAGCCTACAACAATTACTGAAGCATCGAGTGTGGCGCAGCCTTCAACAAGCGCTGGACCATCGAGGGTGGACTGTGCGGTGAAACCTTCAATGAGTGCAGCATATTTAGTCATTGAGGATGATGATGATGATTAAACAAGTTTTAAATATGTATTACTGTACCTACAACGTATATTTCTTTGCTATATTTTCATTTTGTATTGTAAATAAATCATTGCTTATACATTAGTTATTGTTTTATTATCCTTTATTTAACATTATTAAGGTTTTCAATGGGAAAAATTAATTGTCAGGAACGGAACACATGTTTATTACATTGCGTCTATGGGAAATGAGTTCTCACTTTATTCTCACTTTATGAATTCTCACTTTACGAATTCTCACTTTACGAAAGAGGCATCGGAACGAATTAATTAGTAAAGGCGGGAACTACCTGTATATTTATTTATCAAGCTTACATCTAAGATTCAATGTGAGTACCATCAGTGTCTCTGCAAGGCAAATCTGTCCACTGCATTGTGAAACACATTCTCCAAAAATCTGGTGTTACTTTAGAGACTGCCTCAACAATGTGGGTTTGCAGGTACTTAAGTCTTGTAAGCCTCAGACTTCATAAAGCCCCACACAAAAGTCTAATGTTGTTAAATCCAGAGGTCATGCTGCCCACAGCCTGTTTTCACCATGTCCAATCTAGTGATTTGGTAAGATGGAGCTCCATCTGAATGAAGCTGTGGTTCAAGAAACTGCTGAAGCATGTCAAAATAAGTTGGCCATGTTACCATAGCTTCTGCAAAGAAAAAAAGGTTGTAAATCTTTGATCTTGTTATACCCAACCAGACATTAACTTCAAGAGAATATCTCTCCCATTCATAGAACTCTTGGTTTTTCACTAGCCCAGATGCAGCAATTATGTCAATTCACCTTTCTGCATGTATGGAATGTTGCCTCATCACTGAAGAGAATGTGGTTTAATAGGTTTTGGTATGAATTTTTTCAATCAATTCTGTGCACATGGTGACTCATCTTAGATAATCCTGTTTGTGTAACTTGTGTAGCACTTGAAAGTGGTAACTTTTAACTTTTTAATATTTATTTTTAAAATCCTTAGAACAGTTGTTTTTGGTATGCTCAGTCTACATCAGTGGTTCCCAACCGGTTTTGGCTTATGGCCCCCTTAGGAACCTTATTTTTTTCCTGTGGCCCCCATAAGCATTATTTTCAGTAGGTAATATGCAGATTTAACTCTATTTTACAAAATAACATTTTCCTGTGGCCCCCTTCAAATGTGCCATGGCCCCCGGTTGGGAAACACTGGTCTACATAATGCTGTGCGAGTTAACATTCTAGAATGTTTCAAAGGCATCTCTTACCAATTCAACATTTTCTTGAGGTACCTGGTTCTCCAGATCTTTCTTCTTCATGAACAGATACAGTTCTTTTAGATTTATTGACCAGCTCACAAATTGCTTTGTCTATAGGTCCTGGTTTGTAAAAAAATTTTCAGAATTTTTCTCTAATTTCTTTGCACTTCTTCCTATGGATACATAATACTACCATCATACATTCTTGTACATCCATCATCATCTATGGCCTGTAGAAAATAAAAAAGAAATATTATTTCAGCAAAATAGATAGGGACTTTTGGACCACCCTGTATAATAACCTTAAATAAGGAACTGTCAAGTGCTTCATGAAAATCTAGAAATATATGTCCATTGGGTGTCCATTACCATTGGTTAGCTCCTGCCCAAATTGTTCATTCTGATGAAGTCAAGCTTTTCACTCCACCTTAGACCTACAGTTGAACATGGAATCTGATTCATGCCCCACCAGCAGCCCAGCGTCTTAACCACTAGGCCACCCAGAGTACCCATTTATATACTAACCACTTTCTTTATTGTGTGGAAGGATAAACAGCTGGGTTTTGCTGCATGCTGGCTGCTGTCACTGGATCTTGATCCCAGGGCCAATGGATTTGTAGTTAGTGACACTAACCACTACACCACCAAGGTGCATGATCATACATTTCCATCCACTTAAACATTTCTGGTAAATTTGTCAAATAAGATCTTTCTGATGTAAATCCATGTTGATTTTCACAAAGTAGATCTATTTTATTGATGTTCAAGTTGGCACCCTATTTCAGGATGAACTTTTGAAATTATGGAAATAAACAAAATTTTATCAGTACAGACCTGGGCCCCAATCAGTAGCATATCCAGAGGGTGTATCTAAGGATAAGTAAATTTCCATAACACTCAGCAAGCTAAGACAGGTAACTAGGTTTATTTTGTCGTTAATTAATTGCGTGATGAAGTAAAATGATTCAGTACTTTTCACCATTTTTAGTCCATGATTTATGCACTTTAAAAGAAAAATATGGTAAAAATTACTTCTCTCCCGGGGTGGAGCCCTGGACCCCACTGGGGGAGCTCACAGCACTCCCCCTGACCCCCTAGCTGTATTGCCTTGCTATGCTCAGCAGCACTACTTTGCATTTTGCCCCCCCCATTTCAGAAATCCTGGATACGTGCCTGGCCCCAATGATTACAATACTGGGTAAAGACCAATAGATAGGGATACTGTATGGTTGTTATATTATTTTCAGAGGAATATTTTGTCTTTCAGAATAATGAACCATTAACTAAAGAGAACCACTTTTGTTGAGGAAATTAATATTTTCATCACTTATTTGATATAAACTTCAAAATGGAAAAAAGTGAATGTGATCTGAAAGAAGAAAATTTTAACATTAAAGATGAAGTTGATATTAAAGAAGAAGATTTCAGTGAAGCAGATTATTGCAAAGAAGATACAACTGGCCATAGAAACATCTATGATAAATGGGAGGTAAAGAATAGATTGAAACCATGTTTTCTTATTATTTATATTTTAAGTAGATTGCCATTCATGACAAGAAAAAGAAAATATAATTACCTTTTTGAAGCGAGTCTTTTGATGAAGAGAGATTACTGACTAAGATTTGTAATTTATTTGTTAACAGCTGCATACCTCAAAGAATTAAGCTGATCGAACTAATTTTTAAAGCTTTAATAGATTATAAGGCACTTATCTTAAACTTAAAAATAAATTGAACTAGGACATTAATTATTGAATGTGATGAAAAGAGAAACCACTTTTCAGTGTGACCATATCAAAGATGAATGGATGAAAGATATTTCTTTTCGAGAAGACATAGACTTCACTGATTATAAACTCAATATTAAGGTAAATATATGTACAGGGGGTCCTTGTTATCTAAGTATTCATTATCCAAGTCCTGACATTTATGTGGCCAAATAATTGTAGAACCATACAGGTAAATTCCCTGCACTTAAGAGGTTTCTGTGGATAATGTATGTGAAACATGGAAGCACAACTGAAAACCATTTAAATTTCCCTTGGACTCGCTGTCTTGCTCATTTTCCCCTACCTCCAACACTCTACCATGCTCCACCCCCAACCCCGACCCCAGGCGCACTCAGTCTCTTGCTAACCATTGCCAGTGCAACCAGACAGCAGTAGATGACCCCCTAGTCTTCCTGCCTCTCCCTCCTCCTCCTCTCCTTTGCCTAATCATCTTCCAGCATCCACCTGCATCCATCCATTGAAGCCCAACTCCTCTACTTTTCAAGGTAAGACAATAAAAATTTGCTGTTTAACATAGCTTATTAACATTTTTATAAGGTAAGGTACATAAAAGGGTTTAAAAAGTGTATTTTACAAATGTTTTACCATAATTTTGACTGTCATTGTGTTAAGGTCTTAATTAAACTTTATTCTCATTATTTCTTATAGGTTTTAGGTTCTTGTTTTAAGTGGATTCACTTAAAGTGGTGATTTCTTAGTCCCCATTATCCTTGGATAATGAGGACCCCCTGTATACTATGTGAGTATGCTTGTGATAAAATAAGCCACTGATATTTACCTGCTTGGTTCTTGTATACTTTCACTGAATGAGTCAAAGCAGTAATGGTAGTTATTTTCTACCACAGTATTGATAGGCATCTTATATTGTTGTCTGCCTGCCTGTCTGACTGTGTGAACAACTCAGTGTATGAAATCTGTTAAATCATTATTTTCTAGTTTCTCATTTTCAGAATGGGTGAGTATGAAAAATGTGAATAGTGTGTAGTCTACCCTGAAATACTTCAAAGTAGTATAAATGCTTCAGAATGAGGCATTAGATTTTCATTAATGTAAATTAGTAAAGTGTCAATGAAATTTTGAATTTGTATGTTTTCTCTTCAATTATTAGACTTAGCCTTAAAATATTTCCTTGTAGTCTAGGATCTGGCCCAGAGTTCGTATAAATTTCTGGGTGCAGAGGTTTTGATGACTGATCTAGACTAATTTTGGGGTGCAGAATCCAAATTTTTCTATGCCGCGAAAGTGGCCAAAATGGCAAAAAATTGGCAAAAAATGGCAAAATTTTATCAGTTTTTTGTATTTTTGTCATATTCTTGATTTGAAAAATTTTTTAAGGGCAATTTTTTGTTTGAGAATCTGTTTTTGTAACATACTGCTGCCTGAACCAAGAAAACTGATAAAAATGTCAAAAAATAACAGTAAAAATAGTAAAAAATTAAGTAAATATTGTCAAAAAATCGCAAAAATGAAATTTTTGGCTATTTTGGTGCATAAACTAGCTCTAACCAATCATATCAAACTAATAGTCAAGAAATTAGATATTAATAGCTCTGCAAGAATTTATTAAAACAAAGTATGGACAAATGTCTAAATTTTGGGTATAAATCAATAAAAATGGTTGTAAAATACTTGAAAAAATAGCCAAAATATAAAAAAATAGTACTAATTTTGTTATTCTTAGGCTTGCTTGTTGTAAAATGCTTGAACTACTTATAGAATTGATCTATTTGATTTCTTTAGAGTAACTAAGTCATATTTATTGTTTCAGGTTTAGTATTGGTAGTAGCTACAAACTGAGGATCCCTGTATTCATTATGTGATTCAACAGATGATAGATCATGGTAAGTAATAATCAAATTGAATATTTAAAACATAAATATAAAGACCAATGTGTTACAAATGAATTTTTATATGAATAGAATAGAACCAGTTTATTATAATTGCAATTGCAAGAAGTCTTAGTATATTTTATTTTTTCAGGATGTATGTCAACTTGTGCCAGAAAAGAAGCATAGCTCAAACCTTGGTAAATGTATCTTGTGCCAGAAGAACAAAAGCCCAAGTGGAGAGAAATATTTGAGCAGCGGAGAACATGGAATAAAAAATTTGCTTCAGTTGGCTTCTGCATACCCAAATGATGACAGAAGCAAGCATTTGAAAGCTCTTACTGAGAGTCAGACTCCTTATATCCAGTATCACAGCACTTTGTGCTGTGCAACATATAAAAAGTTTGTTGAATGTAGCCAGAAGTCTAAAAATGCTGAATCTGAACCCTCTGATCCCTCCTTAGGGGAAGCATTAACTCCTCCAGAAAATAGTTCAAGCAAAAGGATTAAAACACAGCATATCAAGGATATGAAAGTGTGTGTATTTTGTGGTTCAGCTCGAGTCAAATTGAAAGGTGGAAACATTGACCATGATATGTTTCGGATATGTACTCCAGGTCGTGCCCAAAAGTTATTGAGTTATGCTCACTTGTTCCAAGACGATGTTTTTACCAGAGTAGTGATGTTGAACGAATACAAAGATGTATTCTATCATAATAATTGTATAAAGAAGCATTTTGCAGCCTATGATTGCAGAATAGAGACGATTTTCCATGAAATTACACCTCTTCCATTTTTTCTTGTAGAAAGTGATAGTTTTTTGAAGAAATCTAAGAAATCAGAATTGGGATTGGAACTTGAAAAGAAACTGGGTGAAGACCTCCCATTGTTGTTAGAAGGGAATGATGCAATGATCATAGATTTTATGGCTCAAGTAAGGAAATTCCCAGTGAAAAGAGCAATGTTAAAAACATTTGGTGAATTTGCACAATCACTTTTAATAAATATGTTTTTGAGTATGGGATCCAAATCAACCACAATTCATATCTTATTTGAAAATTACAAGGCTTCAAGCATCAAGACTGGAGAACAGATGAGACGATCAATTGCGCATTCAAAAATGCAAATTTCCATAACATCACTTGAGCAGAGGCTTCCAATTGACTTCAACAAGTATTGGAGTTCCATAGATAACAAGGCAAACTTCCAAAAATTGTTTGTCAGCTTTTTCATGGAAAACTACCATGCAGATAAAGTAATTGTACTGGGAGGTGGTACTCTTGAAAAACCTGAAGTTTGTGTCCAATTTCAAAATGGGAAGGTCTGCAAAATTCCTGAGCTTTGTTCTTCACAAGAAGAAGCAGATGACAAAGTGATGTTACATGTAAACTTTGTGGTGGATGAAGCAATGCCTGGTGGTGGAGCTACAGTTTCAGTAGCTACCAGTGATACTGATATATCTGTGTGCCTCATCTACCATTTAACAAAATGGATTGAGCATGGCCTGAAGGAATTATGGTTTGTTAAAGGCTCTGGAACAAGTCGCAAAATCATTCCTCTGCATGTCTTGCATCAAAAGCTTGAAAACGATTTGATCCAAGTTTTACCTGCCTTGCATGCTTTAACTGGCTGTGACAGTGTCAGTAAAGTAGGCACAAAATCTAGTGCACTGAAGCAGTCAAACTACTTCGATGAAATTAAGGACTTTGGCAAGGAACCACTTACAGAGGAAATAATCGAAGGTACTGAAAACTTTCTGGTTCATTGCATCAAACCCAAGTCAAAATCCATATCATTTGATCAACTAAGATCTGAGCAATACTACAAAACTGGGGACAAAATCGATTTTACTCAGCTTCCTTGCTTTTCAAAAAGTATTAGACTGCATATTAAATGGGCATATCTTCAGTGCAAACTTTGGCTTGACTCTCCATATGGTTCCATATCTGAAAATTTAAATCCACTTGACTATGGTTACGTAAAGTCTGATGAGGGACTTTTGGAACCTTAACTAACCGATTACCCAGATAAACCTCAGATTTGATTGAACCTTGCAGCTGCAAAACCTGTACTAAGAGGTCAAAATGCCCTTGCACTGCGTCATCCATACCATGCTGCTCATTCTGCAAGTGCAATCAAAGAACATGCCAAAATCCTAATGCCTGAATTTCAGCAGGTAACTGAATAAAATTACAGATGAACAAATCTGTACATTGTACTTCTTTTTCATTTTCATGGTGTCGGAAGATACCACAAAAGCCATAGTGCTTTTATTTGTAAATAATGTTTCAATAAAAGTTTCAAATAAACAAAAAAAAGAACAGGAAAAAACAAAAAAACACTGGGGCCTCATCATTAAATGAGGTCGTTCCCAGTAAGTTAGCTATAACTTAGCCCATTGCCATGGTGCTGTACTGGGAAGATGCACCTGAGTGACGGTAACATCTTTCTCAATCACATAAGTGGCCTTCATAGTTTTTGTCATTTTTGCCAAACTCTCTGCCACTTTTGCAAGATTTTCAGTCAACTTCATCATCAGAAATAATACATGATCTTATCTCAGTCTTTTACAATATGCAAACCTATTTTTTTATATTTTGTCTATTTTTTCAAATATTCTACAACCATTTTTAATCATTGGTAACCCAAAATTTAGACATTTGTACATGTTTTTGTATTAGGAAATTTTAGTAGAGCTATTAATATCTAATTTCTTGACTATTTAGTTTGATAAGATTGGTTAGAGCTAGTTTATGCACCAAAGTAGCGAAAAATTTCATTTTTGCGATTTTTTGATAATATTTACTTAATTTTTTACTATTTTTGCTGTTATTTTTTGACATTTTGGTCAGTTTTCTTGGTTCAGGCAGCAGTATGTTACAAACACAGATTCTCAAACAAACATTTGCCCTTAAAATGTTTTTCAAATGAAGAATATGACAAAAATACGAAAAACTGATAAAATTTTGCCATTTTTGCCAATTTGACCACTTTCACATCAATTTGGTGTGATGGCATAGAAAAATTCGGATTCTATGCCCCAAAATTAGTCTAGATCAGTCGTCAAAACCTCTGCACCCAGAAATTTATACGAACTCTAGGCCAGATCCTGTACTATTGGAAAAACCTTCATATTTGCTTGTATTAGGGTCTCACTATGAAAATTAAATGGTGATTTTTTTCATACAAACTTGATTCATTCAGAAATGTTACATAATGTGATGTCACTGACAACCATATTTACAATAACTTTTAATTCTGAGGGGAAGTACACTAAAATCTTCATTATCTGGCAAGCTCAGGGATTAGGCCATTCTGGTTGTCTAAATTTTCCAGTTATCTGAGGGTACCATTAACCTAGGAAAAACCAATGGACAATCATAGTAAAACTCAAATTTTGGCTCTGCTGCACTGTACACCAATGGAAACTATATTGTAATCAACATAAACAATATGCTAAGGTATGTATGTGACAATTGAAACAAGTAAAATTGTCTTATTTTATTAATGTTCTAGATTTTTCTGGATGGCATTGGAAAGCTTCCCAGTTTCTAGATTGGTGAATTTGTATTGGCCTAATATGAAATTTGCCAGTTTTTAAAGTTTACTGGATAGTTGATTGCTGGATAGCACAGGTTTAACTGTATATTAAATGATATTCCTGTTCATTCTTTTAATGAAAGGAATATATCAAAGAAATCTATTGTTTGTTAAATATGAAACACTCAAGTATTCTCATGATACTGAATTTGTGTTGAAAACCACATAAAGAGGCAGAAGCAATATTGCTTATGCATTTGTGTGTATTTTCAACACCTTACTTAAAGCCTAGTCTTGAAGAGAGTTTGATTTTAAAAAGCAAAGTATATTAATATTACATGCATTGATAAAGTGTTTGCACTGACAGCTGATTGAGAAGTTAAATGATCAGAAGAAAGATTTGTGTCTGTGTGTGTGTAGCATTTGGACTATGTGATTAACCATGGGTGTTAAAATGTGTATATGAATGAGGTAATACAAGAAATGAAACCAAGAATGTGAGAAAGAGCAATACCTTGTTAACCTTATTGCTGTTCTGTGCACCTGTGTTTTGGTACCTGTACTTGCGTGAGGATATTGATAGGTTAGAAAGGGTTCAGCATCGTGCCACAAAACTAATTCCGTCATTGCGCAACAAGCCTTATGAAGATAGGATTAAAGAGTGACACCTGTATTCACTCAAAACTAGGAGATTAACGGGGGAGCTTATTGAAGTTTTCAAAATTGTTAATAACATCGATAACGTAAATTTTGACATTGTTCACTTTCGATAATAGTAATACTCGTAATAACGGATTTAAGTTGCGTGGCAGACATTTCATTACTAATATCGCTAAAAACTTCTTTACTTTTAAAGTAATTGATAAATGGAATAATCTTCCCGCACCCGTCATGAACTCTACCAGCATTAATGTGTTTAAGAATCATCTTGACAGACATTTTAAAAATATTAACGTTGTTTAAAATAAAAAAAAATAACAATTAGCAACAGGAGCTCTGGGGGTGGTGGTCGAGGATGAGTCTGTTGATGATAAATGCCAGCTTGTGACATGCCAGCGTGTGATGCCAGCAATAAAATTATTAAAAAAAAAAAAAAAAAATTAGACTAACACGAACGTAGATGTAGCTCATAGCGTAAACTAACCCACTTTTTGTTTAACTTTACCTACTTTTTTTTTCTTATCCTCTCCTTACTTTGCATGGCTGTAACTCTCTTTTCTTGCATCTTTGTAGTTTGCATGATATGACAGTGAGTTAAGACTGTGTTTGCATGGTTTGTAAGCATTCTTATTTTACTATTTTCTCCGACTATTTTTCTGACTTGTCGGCAGTGGCCGGCGGATGATGGCGAGTCTTTTTTCTCTTTTTCTGAATGAATGTTAGCCCACGAGTGATAGGTGTTCCTCCTTACTTATTTAACCCCTTATTCTCTTCTCTTCTCTTAACCTCCTACTCTTTCCTTTCTCTCGGGCTAACCTTAGAGTGGATTTTAGGGTCTTTGTTAGCCTTGGCTTCTGTAGATCTGTAGATTGTAGGAATGTAATATCCTTCTCCAACACATGAATGATGGTACTGGATATTTTGTCTTTCACTGGCTATGCAAATGCTCACTCATTGTTATAGTCCACCAACACCAAACATCCAATAAAACCCTGTTGAGTCCATGGAAACATCTCAATATCAACTGCCTTCAATTCATAAAGTTCAGTCTCTGTCTTCCATGTTACATGTATGTGGTTGTGGTGTCCAATCTTATAAGACTGGCATGCCTCACAGGTGCTACAAACATCATTTGCAATTATAGGAACTTATTCCATCCTATATACACCATCTCACATTGAAAAGTCAGTGTCATGTTGACCAAGAACTTGTCATTTTGGTGGACTATAATTCTATCACTCAAATCCTTCCAGTGCTGACAGAACCTGTTGAGTGCTCATTTATTTCCTGGAAACTCTTGTGACTGGGATAGCAATCCATATACTTGTCTCAATAGCTGATCACATCTTTGCATCAACATTACCAAATCTTAATAATCTATGCATAATTTTCTGTCCTATGGTTGACATTGTCCCTCTATATGTCATCTTTGATTAACATAAAACAATTTACACTATCAGGATCCTCATATTCCCATTCATTTAGATCAAACTTCAGTTCTATAGCTGCAAGATCCAAATACTAAGACCCTCAACTGAAAATAGTAGGGCAAGTTCATTTCTGGTACAATCACAAATGGTAGTTGCATTTCTCTCTACTTACCACAACCCCATTTAACTTTGTAACTGCTGAGCTTACAATTGGTTTAGATCCCACTCCAGTGAGTATGACATTGCAAGGTTGAATTTCAAGTTCTACTTCACAGTTGTCTCTTAACTTATCAGCCACTCATTCAGATTTCTTAATCCTTACTTTAACCAAATCCAGGCAATTTGACCTACTGGGTTTCCACATGTAGGTAACTCAGACTTACTCACTAGTGATGGATTCTATAACATCACTTTACCCTCATACTATTCAAGTCAGAAACAATCTCATAGTGAAATATCTTTATGAAGCTTTCTTGTGATATAATTTCTTTGTTCTTTTTATAAAATGAACAAAATACAGTAATCATTTTGATACATCAAATATTTACATGTAAAGTTCTTTAAAATAATTTTTTTACATGTTTCAGAGATGTGAAAATTCCTGTGCAAAAGAAAACCCTGAACTTTTTGATGATTCAAATTCGGGGGGAATTTTAAGATCTCAGAATCAGAAAAAAGATTCTGATGTGTCATTGTGTGAGCCTATTCTGTTCAGAAGAATTCAGTGTTCCAAATACCCTATGGTTAAGCTTAAAAAACTGAACATTAATAACCATGAAATGAGGACTGTTGGAAGATCTTTAAAGGAACAGGTGAGATGAATGCTTTTTCTCAGTTTATTTGAAAGAAAAGAAATCTACTGGCAGTACTAATGATAGTCATACAGTAAAGCAGAGTGGAACTTGGAAAAAATAAAAATGATATTTTTTTGTATTGTTTTTTAAACTACTATGACTTTTGGGATTGAAAAGTTAATATAAAACTCACTTTGGTTAGAAATGAAGTACAGTAAAATCTGCGCCATCCAGCAATCAACTATCCAGAAAACTTAGAGAAACTGGCAAATTTCATATTAGGCCAATACAATTCACCAATCTAGAAACTAAGGAAGCTTTCTGATGCCATCCGGAAAAATCTAGAACATCCTTAACATTTTTAATAAAATAAGAATAAATTTTACTTGTTTCACTTGTCCCATACATACTTAGCACAGTGTTTTTGTTGATTACAATATAGTTTCCATTGGTGTATAGTGCAGTATAGCCAAAATTTGAGTTTTACTATTATTGTCCATTTGGTTTTTCCTAGGTTAATGGTACCCTCAGATAACTGGAAAATTTAGACAACCAGAATGGCCTAATCCCTGAGCTTGCTGGATAACGAAGGTTTTATTGTATTTGAATTTGCTTATTCATCCTTTCCTTTGCAAGTACAAGGGTAATTCAATAAGTGTCTGCACTTTTTATTTTCACATCTGATAGATTATAACACATTACTTCTCAACATAGTCTCCCTGTTTCTCAATACACTTAGTCCAGCAATCTACAAGCTTCCTAATGGGTCATTCTCTGTCAGATCAACCAAAAAAAATTGAAATTAACACCCTCATCTCTCATATTTTGCTGAAATTTGGTTTATAGGGAGTTTGTGAGCCCTGAATCCATTTCTGAAATTATAAGGTCAATCCGACCAACGGTTCAAGAGATATGACCTCGGGCAATTTGAGGTCACTCGCGAGGTTACTAACATTTGGCGAGCCATAACTTGGGTAATAATTGTCATAATTATATAAAAGTATATATATTTAGAATCAGAAAACGACAAGGAATCCAAATATGCAAGTTTTAGAACTCTAGGTTGAAAAATAAAAAAGTTACACTGTAACCAAAATTTGAGGTCACGATTTGACCTCTGGGGTATCAAATGAGAATTTTTTTTTTAAATGTAAAAAATGAAGGCATAGGCATTGGCTATTAGAATCAGCAAAAAAAAGTTTGTTTATGTTAGTATTTTTCATGTAACTAACATATAAGTGAACATATTCATAAGTTGTGCGTCAATTCTACCTATTTTTTCACACTTAAGCTCATAATTTGACCTATAGAAATTAAAATTACATTTTTTATAGATATAAAAAACAAAGTCAGAGTTCTTGACTAATAGAAACAATCATAAAAAGTTTGTTTATGTTGGTACTTTTCATGTAACTAACTTATAAGTGAACACCATATTTATAAATTGCTTGTCATTTCAAGGAATTTTTATATCTTAGCTATCAATTTGACCTCAAGCTCCAAGAATTTAATAAAAATTGTATTTCACTGCTAATCTACACTGGCAATAATAGTTATAACAGTGAAAGGGGAAGACTAAGCTCACATGTAGCCTAAACAAACCTGTTGAAACATGTTGCTACTTGTCTAAGTGCAGAATCAACACAGATAGTTGCAAAATTCCTTGTCTACAGGTTAGTACAGTTCCAGCCAGCACTGTGGGTGGCTGGTGGGTATGGTGTTTTAATGAGCCTCAGAGACTATCAAGGCCTAAAATATTAAGTGTGTATAGCTATATATTTAGCTAATAAAATATATATTACCTAATTGTAAATCCTATATCTTTACAGATCAAAATACAATGGTTCGGCACTTGAAATACTGCCAGGACCCTATTCAAAAACACAAGAAACGCATAACAATCAATCTTAGAAAAGTGACTGATGTACTTGTTGAAAAATGTGCTGGAAGAGTGAAAAAAGACTCATTGTTGTGTGTGAACTGCTGGACACTGATAATGAAAAACCCCACTATACTTAGTACCACTGAAAACAACGAGTCTGAGCAGGATTCAAATGAATCATCTACTATCAGTGGCTTGAGTAACATCTCTTCAATTCAAGATCTGGACAATGACAGTGATTGCTTGATAAAGGAAAATCCTTCAACTTCAGTTGAACCAGTTCTAGCATTTCTGGACCAAACACCAGTTAAAAAAAGTAAGTAATAAATTAATATAATAACTTATACTTTACTACAAGGTCTGTTTGATCTACTATATAGCCAATTATATAGCATTTAAGGTACTATAATTAATATTTAATTACTAATATTCAGGTGTGTGAAACCTTTTTTTCTGTTCTTTTCAGAAGGGCTGTCATTAAGCCAGAAAAAGCGCAAGGCTCGTGGTAAGCTATCATCTGCTCAGAAACACCTGAAGGAGAGGCTAGAACTCAGTTATGGTGTTCAAATTACCGAGGAGGTAAGTGATACTTCAAAACCTGAAACTAAATCTGAAAAACATCTAGACAAATTAATGAATGAATTGAAACAGTCATTCCTGGAGAGCAAATGTCACCATCACAAACTACAAATATTGACACACTCACCATACACAATTGAAAAAACAGCTAGTTTCTTTCAAACTACAACATACATGGTGAAAAGAAGCCGTTCACTTAAATCAGAACATGGAATCCTTCCGAAGATTCCACTAATGAGCAAAGGAAAAGTGATATCTGAAGAACACAAAGATATAGTTAGAAGATTCTATGAGTCAGAAGAGGTTAGTCGTATGTGTCCTGGCCAAAAGGATTGCGTGAAAGTTATCAGTGCTGAAGGTGCAATGAAGGTGCAAAAATGATTGGTCCTCAGGAATTTAAGAGAGATGTTTGAACTATATAAAAATGATGAAAAGAATCCCAAAATAGGATTTTCCACATTTGCAAAATTACGGCTATCATATTGTGTGCTTGCCGGTAGTGGTGGGACTCATTCTGTCTGTGTCTGCACATACCATCAAAATCTAAAATTGCAGCTGGCTGCATTGGGAGAAAGAGGTCTTTCATACAAGGATCTTATGGATTACAGTGTCTGCAGTACAGAAAGAGAGACTTGCATGATGCAACTTTGCAATGATTGCCCAAGAGAAGAGGGTTTCCTGGATTTTCTTGAGTTACTTGACAGTGTGAAATCAGCTCCAAATGAAATATCTTACAAGCAATGGGTGACTGTTGACCGTTGTACAATGGTTGATAAGGTGGAGCCACTTCATGAATACTTATCATCCCTAAGCATGAAAATATCCTGCATGGTTCGTCATCACTTTGTTGCTCATCAACAATCACAGTACTTCAAGCAGTTGAAAGAAACACTACCACCTCAGAGCGAGGTAGTTATAGTAGGTGATTTCTCTGAGAATTATTCTTTCATTGTCCAGGATGCTGCCCAAGGGTTTCACTGGGACAATTCACAGTGTACAGTTCACCCTTTTGTCATCTATTATAGATCATCTGCAGACCAGGAACTTAGCCATTTTAGTGTCTGTTTCTTATCTGCATCACTAAAACACAACACTATAATGGTTTACTCATTCATATTGAAGCTTATGACATATGTTAAATTCAGATGCCCACAATTGAAGAAGGTGCACTATTTCTCAGATGGATGTGCTGGCCAATATAAGAACAGATACAACTTCATAAATCTCTGTTACCATGAAGAGGATTTTGGTCTGTCTTGTGAATGGCACTTCTTTGCTACATCCCATGGCAAAAATGCATGTGATGGGATTGGAGGAACAGTGAAAAGAGCTACTGCTCATGCCAGTTTGCAGAGAACTACAGAGAGGAAAATTCTTACACCAGAACACATGTTTCAGTTTTGTGAAGAAAACTTGAGCAAGAAGATAAATTTTTTCTTTGTAACTACAGCTGATTTGAAAGATGCAGAAGAACGGTTGGAACATCGATTCAAGGATAGTAGGGCTATTCCTGGAACTCAGAAATATCATAGATTTGTTCCCCTAAACAAGGAAGAACTGATGGTGTATCCAGGGCCGGATTAACCATTAAGCAAAATAAGCCCGTGCTTAGGGCATCAAGGGAAGGGGGGCACCACAGAAATTTTCCATTGTCGGATTTACCATGGATTTATTATACTATTATAATCGCGGCTTATAGCCTATAAGCTGTTGAAAACTGAATTATATATATTCATATATAGTATTTATTTTTTTTCATTGTTTGAATTTGTAGTGAACAACAACCCTTTTGAGAGAATAAATATATTTCGTTGTAATCACACACTTTACGCTTTGCGTTATTATTTTGTTTATATCAAATCTTTGAGCGCCATATTAAAAATACATATAGATTAAATATTTTCGTGTGCTATAGGAAGTTATTCTGAACGTGTGATTTGTGCATATAATATTAAATATATATTTTACATAATCATTTGGTATTGTTTTACAGAAAGATTTAGGTTTATAGAATTGTAATATAAATTAATATTAAAATAAAAGAAACTATAAACTCTCTATATTGCTGTTGTATCAAGTGATGTTTATCACGGCCATTATAATAATAAGATATACTGACCTAAGTTAATTAGCGTTGAAGAAGTTTATCTGTTGCTCCTCTTCTTCTCTAGGGTAAGTCTATGAAGTGTACTTTATTTGTATATATAACAATATTTTATCATACACGTATCTTTATTTTATAATTTATTTATCTATTGTCATAACAGTATAAAAGAATTTAGATTGTAATAACCAGAGTGAATAATTTGTAATGTATATATAACATCAAACGTAGTTAGGACAATTTAGGCCCTAAGCAAATGTTCATATTTCCTATAATTAAATATTGTGTTTTAAATAAATAAATAAATGTAAATATAAAATGTGGCTCGTTAATAGTGAAATGTTAATATTGATATTTTTATAGATTGCGTATTATTAATTCTAATGTTAAGTATTTTTATTTTATAGGTTTCGGTTCCTTCTTTCGGTTCCTTCTTTTGGTTCCTTCTTTCGATTTGATTTGTATTCAACATTTCGAGTTGATATTTCGGTTGAGTTATATTTAATTGCCACTTATATTTAAATTGCCACTTTGGTTGTGTACGGTTCCCATTTTGTCTTTCTGAGAATAAAAGAACAAAGCCAAGATTGTGATATGTGTAACTGTGTTGATTGCCACATAATATACAAATAAAATATTCTTTTTATTTCTGTATTTTACAGACCCCAAGAACCAAGATGAAACGTGTTCAGTTAAGTGGTGCACAAAAGCGAAAACTATCAAAAGAGAAACAAGAGAAGACTTTGGATTTAGAGTCCAAGACTGCAAAGCTGACTGATTTCTTCACACAAGTTCCACGACCACAACGTCAACATGATATACCGATTCTGAATCAAAACCAATCTCCGTCATCAGAAGTGGACACAAATACCACTTTGATCACTTCAAAATCAAAATATGATGACGTTGGAATCACCGAGGTGTCACAAGCAGGTTCATCTACCACATGTCTCACTACTGATCTCACTTTGCCTGTAAATTCTCTTGATACCTCTACTGCAAATGTTGATTCAAGTTGCTTTACAAGACATTCTGGGGTTGAAATAATTGCTGAAAATGAAAGTTTAGTGGACCATGGTGATGGTGGTGAAATGAATCAGTCTGCAGAAGATGAAGTAAATATAGCAAAAGATCCAGGGTTGTGGCTTGATTTCTCTGCTGATGATGTGGCTTATTGGATTGCTTGTGGACCCAGTGACTGTCAACACCACAATGGGCCATTTGACAAGTCTTACCGGCATTTCAGTAGTGGCAAACCAGCAAGATACTGTTCACAAAAACTTTTCGTTGGGACAAAAGCCAATGGTGAGAAATACAAGAGAGAGTGGTTATTGTATTCACCATCAACAGGATCAGTTTACTGTTATGTTTGTAAACTGTTTGCTCCTAAAAATGTCTCACATTTTGTTATAAGAGAAGGGTTCAGTGACTGGCGAAATACTATTGTAATTGATCATCATGAAAAAAGCACTACTCACCGAGACTCTATGCTAACATACTTAACTCGCAGACAAGGTGCGGGGTTGGGACAACAGTTGGAAAAACAAATTCAGGAAGAGTGTGATTACTGGGAACATGTCTTGAGGCGTGTCATAGCTGTTATTTGTACGTTAGCTGAACGTGGCTTGTCTTTTCGAGGAACAGAAGAAAGATTTGGATCATTGCAGAATGGGAATTTTTTAGGGCTGCTTGAGCTCATAAGCCGGTTTGATCCATTTTTAGCAGGTCACATTTTGAAATATGGAAATTCTGGCAAAGGAAATCCTTCTTACCTGTCCAAAACCACCTGTGAGGAACTCATTCAACTAATGGCTCAAAAGGTCCACGCACTCATTGTTGACGAAGTAAAATCTTCTGGTTATTTTAGTTTGTCAGTTGATTCAACACCAGATCTATCACATATCGATCAGTTAAGTGTTGTACTTAGGTACTTAAAAGATGGACAGCCTATTGAACGCTTTTTAACCTTTCTGAAAATGAAAAGCCATACTGGTGAGGAAATGGCAAATCAGGTGTTGCAGTACTTACGTGAAGTTTGTAAGCTAAACTTTTCAAAATGTAGGGGTCAATCTTACGACAACGCTGCCAACATGTCTGGGCGTTATAAGGGGATGCAGCAAAAAATTTTAGAAACAAACAAGTTTGCTATATATGTGCCCTGTGCAGCCCATTCACTAAATCTGGTAGGCCGAAGTGCTGTTGACTGCTGTCAAGAGGCGGTTAATTTCTTCTCTACAGTGCAGTTGCTCTATACCTTTTTTTTAGCCTCAACCAGCAGGTGGGAAATTCTTAAAGGTTGTATTGGAAATGAAAGTGTCTTAAAATCCCTCTCTGATACCAGATGGGAGGCACATGCTATGGCAACAGCAGCAATTTTGAAATCTTTCCTTAAAATTTTAGAAGCGTTAGAATGTATAGCTGAAGACCAGTCACAAAAGGGAGACACTAGAAGAGAAGCAAATAATATTGCAAATAAGATGCAAGAGCTAGAATTCGTTTTTATGTTGAATTTTTGGGATGAGATTTTGCAAAATTTTCATAGAGTAAGCAAAGTTCTACAGAATAAGGATGTGAACTTAAAAACATGTGCAGATCTGTATGGATCATTAGCTGACCAACTGTGCACTTCACGAGATGAATTTGAAAGATATGAAGCAGCTACAAAGGAAATGCTACCAGATGTTGATTACAAGGCAGCTCAAACTCGCAAACGTATCAGAAAGAAGGTACCCAATGACGGAGATGCACCAGAAGTATATCTGAATGCCAGAGATAAATTTCTTATCACCACCTTTTACACAATTGTTGACAAACTTGAAACTGAGATGAGAAGAAGAGGAGAGATATACAAAGAAATAGCAGAGAGATTTTCTTTTCTAAGTGATGTGCCACATAATGTCACCACTTCCATCTACTGAAATTGAAAGGTATTCTCAGGGTTGTAAAAGATGATTGATGCTTACCCAGAGGACTTGAACACTAATTTCTCTGCTGAGCTTCAGCAGTTTCACTCATATGTGTGCCATAAGTTCAGTGCAAAAAAAAATGTAAAACAAGATTCAGTCATGCTGAACTTTATAAAATAATTGTAGAAGACATATTGAGTGTGCCTTCCCAAATGTAGAAATTGCCTTTCGTATATTTTTAACATTAATGGTCACAAATTGCTCAGCTGAGCGTTCATTTTCTCAGTTGAAGTATATTAAAAATACCAACAGAACAACTATGCAACAAGGAAGGCTGGATGCCTTATCTCTACTAAGTATAGAAGCAGATGTGTTACGTAAGATTAGTTTGAGGATCTGATCAAAGACTTTGCAATTAAAAAAAGTAGGAGAAAACTTTTCAAATATAAATGAAGTGGAAGTATACAAAAATAAACAATATTTTCCATCTTACTGTAAGTTTTGTTTCATTTCAAAAAATAAAATTTTATTTTATGGTTTATTTTTGTTATATTTTGAATTACATATATATGGGGCACCAAAATCTTTTAAGTGCTTAGGGCCTCTAAAGGTCTTAATCCGGCCCTGGGTGTATCCCATTTCAAGTGGCATTGGAGAAAAGAAAAGAATAAGGAAAAGTCATTTTACTAATGAACCTGCAATGCTTGGTAACCTAAAATGTGTCAAACCAGGAGAGTATGTTGGCTGTATTTATGACATGCAAGTTTGGTATGGAATTGTGGAGGAATATTGTGAAGAGTTTGATGATTTCACTGTGAACTTTCTACATCCCTCTGGGTCATCAGGATCAAGTGCATATTATTATCCATCAAACAAGGATTCATGTGCAGTGCCAGGACATCATATATTAACTGTAATGAGTTGTCCTACCCTAAGAGGAGGCAGCAGAATTTAATACATTTTTCCACAAAAAGAAATTGATGAGAGCATTGAGCATGCAAAAATTGTATTAGGCTAGCACATGAATCCTCTAAGTAGGTCTTCCCCTTTCACTATTATAACTATTATTGCCAGTGTAGATTAGCAGTGAAATACAATTTTACATTTTTTGCCTTTGTTTTTATATCTATAAAAAAATGTAATTTTAATTTCTATAGGTCAAATTATGAGCTTAAGTGTGAAAAAATAGGTAGAATTGACGCACAACTTATGAATATGGTGTTCACTTATATGTTAGTTACATGAAAAATACTAACATAAACAAACTTTTTTTGCTGATTCTAATAGCCAATGCCTATGCCTTCATTTTTTACATTTAAAAAAAAATTCTCATTTGATACCCCAGAGGTTAAATCGTGACCTCAAATTTTGGTTACAGTGTAACTTTTTTATTTTTCAACCTAGAGTTCTAAAACTTGCATATTTGGATTCCTTGTCGTTTTCTGATTCTAAATATATATACTTTTATATAATTGTGACCATTATTACCCAAGTTATGGGTCGCCAAATGTTAGTGACCTCGCAAGTGACCTCAAATTTCCCGAGGTCATATCTCTTGAACCGTTGGTCGGATTGACCTTATAATTTCAGAAATGGATTCAGGGCCCACAAACTCCCTATAAACCAAATTTCAGCAAAATCTGAGAGATGAGGGTGTTAGGCACTGGTTGATCTGACAGAGAATGACCCTAATGCCATCACAAAAGAATGTTTTAGGCTGTGTGTGTAGCCAGTCATGCACCGCCTCCTTCAGGTCATCATTGCCTTGGAATTGCTGACCTCTGAAAGCGTCTTTTAGTGGTCCAAACAGGTAAAAATCTGAAGGTGCCAGGTCTGGACTGTAGGCTGGATGGTCGAGAACTTCAAATTTAAGTTCTTAACCCATTAGTGCCAAAAGTTGATCTACTGGGATGATTTTTCTGAAAATTCAAATGTAGGCTAATAAAAGGGATGTAAATGACTACACAAAGTTTTATTTTCAAATCTTTATTAGTTACCAAGATATAAGGTGTCTGTTTTAACAGACGCCAGGCACTAGGTGGATAGGAACTAAATAATTGTCATTTATGCTTAGAAGATGTTACAATTCTCTGTTCATAAAAATGATTGTACTGAAATCGCCAAATGCAGTGGCTGATATTTATGCACACAAAAATATATTTATATAATACATATAATACATACATACACAAAATGCAGTGGCTATTTATTAGTATGATATTGAAATTAGCTTCAATTAGTAATCAGTAGCATTTTTGTGCTACTCGACATATGCTTTGAAGCAGTTTGGGTGAAGCCCTATGTCGCACTTTTTGCACTGAAAGTTACTTTTTCCAGCGCAATGCTTGCATCATCTTTCTCTTTCGATGTATGCTATCCAGTGTCTAATGTTATCATAGCGACCTATATTTGCCAAATGTGAGGACAGTCTTTTACCTTGAAGCTTTGGAATAACGTGTCTTCATTAGAGGAAAGGTTACATTTTCAATAAATTGAAAGAGAGTGATTGTGTGTCCAGCTTTGTTCATCAAAATGCATGCATTATTTATGGAAATAGATATCATGTAGGAGAATATCAGCCACCACCACTTCCTCTGTCTAATCTGAATTTGGTGTCTGCCAACATTTTGATCCATCTGATCAACAAATCCCATGTACTTATTATAATTTTGAATGGATTCAGCCTGTGGCACTTTAACATATTTCTTCTCCATTCTATCCCATCTTTCTATTGAACTTATTTTCTCAGTTTCAAAGTTCAACACCAGAATGATGTCATTATTATCCTTCCACTTTATAATGATCAAGTTATCTGATACTCTGTAATCAGAGAAGCCTCGTACGGCCTTCTTCATTTCAGATTTTGATTTCAGTGGACACTTCTGTTCTGTTTTCTCTGCAAGTTCCCAATGCACAAATACCTTGTTTAGATAGCTCATCAATGAGGCTAGGACCAGTAAAGTAATTGTCAAAGAACACTTTATAACCAGCATCATTAGGCACATGAGCTTGAGACACAAGCTGCAACACAACATTGCCACCAACGCCAATCTTTTTGTCAGTTGTTGATGTTTGATTTGAATTCTTTCCCCATGTAGATATCAAAAGAATGCAAGTATCTGTTCTTTGAACACAGGGCCCACATTTTGAAGCCAAATCTGATGGGCTTACCTTTGATAAATTGTTTTGCATAGTGTTTACCGTAATAGGGTATCATGCTCTCATCTACAGATAGATGTTCTTCCAAACCACCATGCTGAAGAAACTTTTCTTGCAAATGATCAAACAATGGCCTGAGCTTATAGGCTCAATCATCAGTTTGGTTTGTATTGTCAGCCAAATGAATGTTCCTAAGTATTGCTTTGAATCTCTCCCTCCTCATATGTTTGGACAGTACTTTTGGTACATTGTCCTCAGATGACCAATATTTTCTTTTATTTGGGAGAGGGCAGTGCGTAGAGAGCAATAAACCTGCAATAAATACAAATAATTCAGACTGATAAATTTAGATTACGATTATTTTGAGTAGCGTAACTATTGCTTTGTTCAATTAGTAATGTGATCAAATCTTTGTCAAAAAAAAAGCTGAAAAAATTTGATGGGAGAAGAACAAGTTTTTGATTGTTCAGATATTTCTTTTGGTTGACAATCAGTTGTGAGGGATATTGCAGGTTTAATTTTCCTCCATTTTCTAATCATTATCTTTTTCGAGGGTTCTCTTTTACTAAATCAGATGTGCTTTCATCATATGTATCTAATACATTTTGATCATTTGAATATAGAGTATGAAAAATTTCTACATTGGCTTTCAAGACTCCTTTCTTCAAACAGATTGAACTGTCAGCAGCTTCATCATCTGAATGGTCACTGTCACCATCTGACAATTCATCAGTATTGGGAAGTCCCATGTAAACATTACCACCTGTAAATGCAAAAAACTTCACTTTTTTCTATGTGAAGGTCAAAATATGATAATAAAAACCCACTATAATAGACAGAGTTTATTTCTACAACAGTTTCAATGCCCACTGGCATCCTCTTCGGGTGGATACAGAAAAATGAATGAACTAAAAACAAGAGGGAAAACAGTCCAGAGACCTTTAAGAAATTTGCACCTAGATTAGATCCCATTATCCCGACACTGGAAGCGCATTTTTATTAAAGGGACCCGCTTATAAGTATATTTGCATAAATTTAAAACTATCTTCTTGTTCTATTCATATAGATTCTATTATTTTACATAATTATTACATTTATTATTAAATTTTTTACATTTAATATTGTATTATTATTTATTAGAGAAATTATAAATTTATTATTACATTGTTGTTTATTATACAAAAATTATAAACCGAAACACAAATGAAAGAAGGGCAAGGAGGAAACAATCAAGAGACCGTTATGGATAGATTAGGTCCTGTTCTTCCGACACTGGAAGGGCAGTTTTTTTTTTTATTAAAAGGGATCCACTTATAAGTACATTCGCATAAATTTAAAACTATATACTTGTTCTGTACATACAGATTCTATTATTTTTTTTTACATAATTATTACATTTATTATTCAATCTATTACATTTAATATTGCATTATTATTTATTATGGAAATCATAAATTTATTGTTACATTGATTATTACATTATTTATTATACAGAAATTGTTCTCCTGACACCAGAAGGGCATTTTTTATTACAGGGTCCAGCTTATAAGTACATATGCACAAATTAAAACTTATTATGCAGAAAGTGTTCTCCCGACACCGGAAGGGCATTTTTTTTTTTTTCTGTAATAAATAATGCCATATTAAATTGCAATATTAAATGTAATACAGGGTGTCCCTTAAGTCTGGAAACAAGTGCCCATGATGTCTTTGAGTAAGAAAGAATGCATCCAGGTAATTCTGCTCATAGGAAATTGGAGTCAGAGGGAGGTTGCTGAGGAATTTAACAGATTGCATCTGGACCGTGCGCCAATGAGACACAGCTGTGTCGGCAAACTTGTAGCAAAGTTCAGGGAAACGGGATCCATAGGAGATAAACCACTCAGTGGACCTCGGAGGACATCCACCAACGATGATGCAGCTGCTACCATCCTCGCTCATTTCACAAACAATCCCCAAAAGTCTCTTTGGCAGTTGTCTGCTGAGACAGGAGTGTCGAAAAGCAGCATCCACCGCATTCTTCAAGCACACAAATGGCATCCTTACAAACTTCAAATCCTGCAGAAATTAAGCGAAGATGATCCAGACTGACGGAAGTAATTTTGTCAATGGGCTACGGAACAATGTGCTCAAAATGGCAATTTCCCATCCACCATTCTGTTCAGTGATGAGGCTGTTTTTTAAGCAAATGGTGAGGTGAACCGACAGAACGCCCACTACTGGTCGCAAGACAACCCTCACTGGTTTACTGCTTCAAAGGAACAAGGTGTCACTCGTGTGATGGCATGGTGTGGCATTTGGAAAGACCTATCATAGGCCCCTTCTTTTTTGATGACACTGTCACAGGAAATGCCTACTTGCGTATGCTCAATGAGGAAGCATTCCCCAGTGTCTTGAAAACAGATGGGGATTTCCCAACATGGTTCCAGCAGGATGGTGCTCCTGCCCATTACAGCATCCGGGTAAGAGAGTGTCTGCACCGACAATTCCCTGGTCATTGGATAGGACGTTGAGTGGCTGGTGAGGAGCCCCAATCTCACCCCATTGGATTTTTATCTCTGGGGTCACTTGAAGGCGTTGGTCCACGCGGAGAAAATTCAGTGTGTTGATCATTTGCGGGAGCGCATCATCGATGCATGTAACACCACCACTCCTGATACCATTCACTGTGTGCTTGCTGACTGGATATCTCATCTGCATTCGCGTATCAATAATAATGGTGGACACATTGAACACGTTCTGTGAATAAAAGCCATTTTTATTGCCATTTTTGTCATTTTGCCCTTTGGTTCCAGACTTATGGGACACCCTGTAGATTGAATAATAAATGTAATAATTATGTAAAAACAAAAAATAGAATCTGTATGTACAAAACAAGTATATAGTTTTAAATGTATGCGAATGTACTTATAAGCAGGTCCCTTTAATAAAAATACCCTTCCAGTGTCGGGATAACGGGATCTAATCTAGGTGCAAATTTCTTAAAGGTCTGGATTGTTTTCCCTCTTGTTTTTGGTTCATTCATTTTTCTGTATCCACCCGAAGAGGATGCCAGTGGGCATTGAAACTGTTGTGGAAATAAACTCTGTCTATTAGAGTGGTTTTTTATTATCATATTACCACCTGTATTCAGGTCCTCTAGAATAGCCAAAGCTTCAGCAGTTGTCAGTCTGAAAGAAAAAAATGCAAATGATGTCACAAAAGGTAAAAAATTAACAAATAACTAATAATTAACTAATAAACAAAATAGTAATTAACTAATAAACAAAATATCAATTTAGTTTCCCAAATTTAACAGAAAATATTTCTTGTAAGTTGTAGAGTTCATTGAAAATGGACATTTGAAGGTGAAACATAACAGCACTCTACTGCTGAGTGTCCGTTATAACTGACACTGATTTTTGAACAAGCTATTTAGAAAATATAACAGACATATTCGATATTATGTTTCATCATCTAGAGCAACTTATGAACTTAATGAAACTACATTATAAAACTAACAAAATATTCACTTTTTACTAACTGTGAAAATACTTCGATTTGCGCAGCCATCTTCATGTTATGATGCTAGTGAAAGAAATGTTGCCAGATGATGATTTTTTTTTTTTTTAAATGTAATCACAAAACAATAATTATCATGCTATTATAATGAAATATTCTAAAAAATAAATGCACACAGAAAGTAATGCACATTTTTCAGCGTCCATTTAAACGGACACCAGGCACTAATGGGTTAAAGGCATTTTCTAGTCTGTGCAGCGGTATGAGGGCGCGCATTGTCGTGTAACAGACTAACACCTTCTGACAATCTCCCTCCATTTTGTGCGAATTGCTTGCTTTAACTCATTCTGAAGCATGTCAGAATATGATGCACTTGTTACTGTAGTTCCATGCTCTAGATAATGTTCAAGGATAGGGCCTTGTGTATCCCAAAACAGTGTTAGCATAACTTTACCTGCTGATGGCTACGCTTTGAACTTCCTTGCAATGGGAGATGTTGGATGCTTCCATTGCATGCTCTGTCATTTGCTTTCTGGTTCATAGTGATGGATCCAGGTTTCATCTCTAGTGATAATGCACTCCAAAATGTTTTCACCTTCATTATGATACTCCGCCAAAAGATGAGAGCAGACATCCATACGATTACGCTTGTGCTCTTCTTTCACAGAGCATGCAATGGAAGCATCCAACATCTGGTGCCTGTATTTGCGTAAGGATATTGATAGGTTAGAAAGGGTTCAGTGTAATGCCACAAAACTAATTCTGTCATTGCACAACAAGCATTATGAAGATAGGATTAAAGAATTAGACTTGCATTCACTCGAAACTAGGAGATTAAGGGGGGAGCTTATTGAAGTTTTCAAAATTAATAATATCATCGATAATGTAAATTTTGACAAACAGTTCACTTTTGATAATAGCAATACTCGTAATAATGGATTTAAGTTGCATGGCAGACATTTCATTACTAATATCGCTAAAAATTTCTTTATATTTAAAGTAATTGATAAATGGGATAATCTTCCTGCGCCCATCGTGAACTTTACCAGTGTTAATATGTTTAAGAACTGTTTAGATAGGCATTTTAAAAATATTAACGTTTAATATAATAATAAAACAATCTCCCTTTTCCCTCTCCCTCGTTAGAATTATTAATGTTTAATATAATAAAACCATTAGCAACAGGAGCTCTAGGGGTGGTTATTGAGGATGAGTCTGTTGATGATAATGCCAGCTTGTGACATGCCAGTGTGGGATGCCATAAAAAAAAAAAAAATTTGAATAACACGAACTTAGATGTAGCTCATAGGGTAAACTAACCCACTTTTTGTTATTCTTTCTTCTTTTTTTTTCTCTCTCCTTATTTGCATGTCTGTAACTCTCTTCATTGCATGTCTGTAGTTCGCATGGTATGATAGTGTTGAGTTAAGAATGTGTTGCCTGGTTTGTAATGCATTCTTATTTTACTTCTTTTCATCTTTCACCCCTTTCTGGCAGAGTGGGCTGCATCCTCTACCTCCCTATGGAGTGGAGGACTGGTCTGCATCTGGGAGTCTGCTGAACAGCTGGAAGTATTCTCTTCGACTATTTTTCTGACTTGTCGGCAGTGGCTGGCGGATGGTGATGGTGTCTTTTTCTCTCTTTCTGAATGAATTTTAACCCATGAGTGATAGGTTTTGCTACTTACTTGACCACTTATTCTCTTCTTTTAACCCCTTACTTTCTTCTTTCTCTCAGGCTAACCTTAGAGTGGATCTTAGGGTCTTTGTTAGCCTTAGCTTCTGTAGATTCTGTAGATCTTCCATTGCAAGGAAGTTCAAAGCACAGCCATCAGTAGGTAAAGTTATGCTAACACTATTTTGAGATACATGAGGCCCTATCCTTGAACATTATCTTGAGCGTGGAACTACAGTAACAAGTGCATCATATTCTGACATGCTTCGGAATGAGTTAAAGCAAGCAATTTGCACAAAATGGAGAGGGAGATTGTTGGAAGGTGTTACTCTGTTGCATGACAATACGTGCCCTCATACCACTGCACAGACTAGAAAATGCCTTCAAGAACTTAAATTTGAAGTTCTCAACCATCCAGCCTACAGTCCAGACCTGGCACCTTCGGATTTTTATCTGTTTGGACCACTAAAAGATGCTTTGAGAGGTCAGTGATTCCAAGGCAATGATAACCTGAAGGAGGTGGTGCATGACTGTCTACATGCACAGCCAAAAACATTCTTTTGTGATGGCATTAGGAAGCTTGTAGATTGCTGGACTAAGTGTTTTGAGAAACAGGGAGACTATGTTGAGAAGTGATGTGTTTATAATCTATCAGATGTGAAAATAAAAGTGTGGATACTTATTGAATTACCCTCATAGTTTACATGCATTTTTTAAAAGAAGGAATAAAATTTTCTGGTTTCTCCTGGATTCATTAATAAAGTTCTGCCAGTATAGTATGCATTCCTTAACTTCCAAAAATGTCATGTGAAAATGAATTTGAGAATTAAGAGTAATTTCAATTTTTTTTTCTTTATTACCCCTTTAATTATAACAATAATTTGGACTTCTAATGAGCCTTAAAAATGAGATTGATTACATGATGAAACAAAGGTGAACACAATAGGAATGTAGCTATTGGGTATCTGACTCTGGCTCAAGCAAGCAGGAACTTCAGTGCATTTCTCAAATATCCAACTCTGGCAAGATGTTAAATGAAAATCATGCTCTAGCTGAAGTTTACCTCCTAAAGTTTTGGATTACATGATAAAGCAAAGATGAATGCAGACCTACTCCAAAGGTTTACCTGATAAATGAATTAAAATAGTAGACCTTATAAAATGAGTGAGATTGAAGTGGAATGAATTTTTTTATAGTGTTTTTCCTTTATTTTGATTTTCAGTTTGGAGTTGCATCATGAAATAATTAATTAGGAAAAGCATAACTGTTAAAAATTTGGAGTTAAGAAGTGGGATTACAAATACGTAACTCGAGAGCAAACATATGGTTCCATCACTTATCATGCAGGCTTTGACCTGATAATGTAGTTCATATGAGAGCTGTTATATTAAAAGCACATTAGTTCTTGATTTTTTTTTATATACAGGGTGGGCGGAAAGTAGCTCCCTAATTTAAATTACATATAAATTATGTATAAATTGTGATTGTATTGTTATATTGTTATGGTGTGTTCTCTAAAGTGGTACAATTGTAACGGTAATCTTTTTTTCTCTAAAGTGTTCTCTTTGTGTTCTCTAAAGTGGTACAATTGTAACGTTCATTTTTTTTTTTCATTTCAGATTGAAGGGTAACATGGCTGAGCGTTTAACATTGCAGGAGCGTGCCCAGTTGGCGGCACGGTACGAAGTTTTGCAATCTGTCGTTCGAGTTCAAAGATGGTGGCGGGCCATTCACAGACCACGTGCCCAAGTGGACCCGAAAACAATCAAGAACTGCCACTCGAAGCTCATGACCACGGGGTCTGTGGCAGATGTTCGAAGATGTGGTCGCCCTTCGACATCCAGGGCCCAGGAGACGGTGCAGGCAGTTCAGGAAATGTTCGCACGGAGTCCACGAAAGTCAACTCGCCAGGCAGCTCGGGAAAGTGGACTCTCCCGCTACTCAGTGCGAACTGTGCTGAAGAAGGAGCTGAACTGGCGTGCGTGGAAGCCGCATTACTGCCAATCTATCTCAGACGAGGACTGCGACATTCGCATGGAGTTCGGGGAAATCATGCTGGCTTGGCATGAAGACTGGCCCCATCTCTTCCGCAACATCCTCTGGAGCGACGAGGTGGTGTTCCACGTTGGAGGCTTTGTCAACCGCCACAATTGCCACTACTGGGCAGGAGAGGATCCCATGGTTACCGCTGAAAAATGGCAGAATCGGTTCAGTGTAACGGTGTGGTGTGGTATGACCTCAGATCAGGTTGTGGGCCCGTTCCTTCTGCGCAACACCATAAATGCTGAGCGGTACCTTGCTATGTTGCGAAACGAGGTCTGGCCGTTGTCAGCACATGGGAGAACATCGACGATCTGATATTTATGCAAGATGGTGCCCCTCCGCACTTCGCTCTTGTTGTCCGTGAGTGGCTGGATGCCCACTTCCCTGGGCATTGGATGGGTTGTCGTGGTCCACATCAATGGCCAGCCAGGAGCCCCGATTTGACACCATGCGACTTCTTTCTTTGGGGGTGGGTAAAGGAAGAAGTCTACCGCACCAAACCGAGGACATTGGAAGAACTGGAGGACCGAATTCGGGAAGTCATGTCCTCCATCCCGCCGGAGTTCCTGCTAAAGTCAGTGGATGCCATTCCTGGGCGGCTCCAGAAGCTGGTGGAAAGAGTTGGAGCCCACATTGAATTTTAGAGAAAACCTACCATGTATGCCTACCTTTTCATATTATTTCTTCTGAAATAAATGGATAATATACGTATTTTTTTACCAATCCAAAATAGGGAGCTACTTTCCGCCCACCCTGTACACGTATATGAAGAATTACACTGGCCAACAAAATGAAACTTTTTTTTCTCATCACAAACATGATCATACTTTTCTTAATACATTTTCGCGCTGATTCCGAATCTGGTTTTACTTTTTTCTAGCACGTATAGTTATATAGATACACTGGTTTTGATATTTTTTAAGTTTTTGATATTGCTATAAGAAAATTTATGGATGTATAGATCACACTTAGGAATGCTAAACAACAAATACATCATATACCTTATTCAATGTACCTATAAATAAAGAATATATACATTATTTTATTAAAAGCGCTGTGAGTGTGATTTCCTTTTGTAAATTTGGCCTGGATTGTCACGATACAGCATCCAACAATGGTCCGCCATCATGCTTTCATTCCAATATCCTTGGTAGCGCTTCTCCATCATCTGAATATCTTGATGGAAGCGCTCTCCTTGCTCATCACTCACTGCACCAAGGTTTTCAGGAAAGAAATCTAAGTGGGAATGCAGGAAGTGAATTTTTAACGACATTCGACACTCCATTTCTTTGAAGGCATCAAGGAGGTTCTTGATGCCATCCTTATACGCAGGTGACTTGTTGCTTCCAAGAAAGTTTTCACATATCCATTTGAACGCCAGCCAAGCCTTCAATTCCAGCGGACTTAGGACTTTTTCAAATTCAGTGTCATTCAAAACCTCCCTTATTTGTGGCCCAACAAAAATTTCTTCCTTCAATTTTGCTGCAGTAACCTTCGGAAATTTCCTTGAAAGGTATTGGAACCCTTCAGAATTGACTTTACCCATTGCTTTAACAAAATTCTTCATTAAACCAAGTTTAATGTGAAGAGGTGGCAGATAGATCTTTTGGGGATCCACTAAAGGGACAGACTGGACATTGCTTATCCCTGGGACATATGTATACCTAAGTAGCCAGTCACTTTTGGTGTAATGTTCTATAGTGGCGCGACTGTCCCACAGGCAAAGGAAACAACAAAATTTTGTGAATCCTGACTGCATACCCATAAGCATTCCTATAACTTTTAGATCTCCACAAACATTCCATTGATGACTGTCGTATTTGATTGCCTTAAGTAGTATATCCATATTGTCATATGTCTCTTTTAGATGGATGGAATGGGCAATGGGGATGGATGGCATTATATTACCATTATGCAAAAGAACTGCTTTCAGGCTTCTCTGCGACGAATCAATAAAGAGGCGCCACTCAGATGCCACATATGTCTGAGATATGGCTGTAAATAGTCCATTGATGTCATGGCAATAACAGAGAGGACCGTCTACTGAAACGAATTCTGTTAATTCAAAATTCCGCTTTCGGTAGTAACTAATACGAACATTGTTCTCAAGTAAATTGTTCTCCTTTAGTCTTGAGGCGAGAAGCTCTGATTTCTCTTTAGACAGCGATAAGTCTCTAACAAGATCATTCAACTGTCCTTGGGTTAACTTTTTAGGCTCTAAATGTCTACCTTCAAAAGTGTACTCTGGTTCTGTAGATGGTCCGGAAACGCCAGTTGCACCTTCATCACTTTCCATGTCATCTATGATAGAATCTAGCCTATCACTTGGGGGAATTGGAATGGGCAATGTTTCATCATGTTTTACTGGTCTACGTGCTGAATCCAAGTTTGGATATACAATCTGGTGTTTGTTCTTGGCAGAAAACCCCATTAAGTTCACACTACAAAAATAACAGTCTTCATGATGATCTCTCGGCTCCCTCCATATCATGGGTATTAGGGTGGTCCAAATCCATAGGGGGAAATTTCAAAATTGTCTTAGATAGTCTCCACAAGTGTGGTTTTTGTCCATTTAGTGTCCACATGGTCTGTGCAAAATTGCAGCGTGATTGGTGAATATTTAGAGGTCGCCCCACTCTGAATATATATATTATATAATGTACTTTTTCTTCCGTAGGTCCGATGGCTCAAACTCGATCAATTCCAAAAGTTTGGCTTCTAGGAATGGCAACTGGAACTTTATCCACGTCAAGGCTCCCTACATGCCTTGACGCCCTCCTCTTGGGGCAATACCACCACATCAATCAAAAGCAAACCACCTCCGACAGTCTGAACCAGGCATGCCAGAGGGTGATTGAAGTCTGGACCCGAGCGCGGATCCCAACTCAACGGATTGACTCCTGTGTCCGTAAGCTTTCAAAGCTTTTAGACCGCTACAAAACACTCAAGAAGCACAGGACCAGGCAACGTGCCAGCGATAGAATGAATGAAGACATCTTCAAAGCAGACATCCAGGAACTGTTTGACATCGCAACCAGTGATGCCATGAGCACAATCGTCAATGTTGAGGACCGAAATTTCCTGTCCATGCAGCGCAAGGACGTCAATTCTTGCAGCATGGCTGGCATTGATAAGGAAACGACTACACAAGAGGACAGAAAGCGATCCAGAATGGAGAAGGAAGCCAAGAGGAAGGCAAGGCATGAAGCAACACAGAAAGATTTGGAAGAAGCAGGAGTGTCATCAATTGATCTTTCCTCTTCTTCTTCTTCCCTTTTTTCGCAAGACGATGACGACGACTATAGACCATTGGTTCCGGTTCCTTCTTCGTCTGAAGCTCCGGCACCAAAGCGTCCCAAGAACAAGGTTACGAACATTTTCCAATCTCCAGAAGTCATTGGAGCAATGGATCGCACCATTCTTTCTGACCGGAATGCTGTTTTCGTAACTGGAGCTGTATTACAGGCCGCGGGGCATGATCTGTCTGGGATGACGTGCTCTCGGAGCTCTATTCATCGCTACAGAGAAAGTGGGCGAGAACAGGCAGCTCGAGAAGACCTAGAATCATTCTCTCTAGAAGACCCTGTCCTTCTCCAGTGGGACGGAAAGCTTCTCCCCCATTGAAGGGAAGAAGACGAATGTGCATCGGATAGCAATCCTTATAACATTCAATGGACAGGAGAAGCTGCTTGGTGTCCCAAAGATGAAACAAGGAACTGGAGAAGCACAGGCCCAGGCATGCCTTCAAACTATGAAATTATGGAACGTGGAACAGCATGTGAGAGGTCTCGTCTTCGATACCACTGCATCAAACACGGGTTTACATCGCGGAGCCTGTGTCAGGATTGAAGAAGCATTGGGTCACGAGCTAGTTTGGATCGTTGTCGACATCATATACTTGAAGTCGTACTTGCTGATGTCTTTGCCTCAATATTTGGCTCAACAGGAAGTCCTGAAACAGGCCTTTTTAAGCGATTTCAAAAGGAATGGCCATCTCTCTCCACGAAGCATTTGTCTCAGCATCGGACAGCTTGTTCGAGAACCCTCAACTCCAAGAGATGAGAAAAGAGATGCTCACTTACTTACCTAACGCTCTTCAGGCAAGCCAACCTCGTGACGACTACAAGGAGTTCCTTGAACTATCTTTGCTCTTCCTGGGGGGAAAGACTGGTGGTCAACTCTTTATCCGAGCTCCGGGTCCCATGCACCACGCGAGATGGATGGCGAAGGCGATTTATGCGCTCAAAATCTACCTCTTTCACTATCAATTCAAGCTCACAGCACGCGAAGAACGAAACGTGACTCAGCTGGCTTTATTTGTCAGTCTGATTTACGTCAAGTACTGGCATGAAGCGCCAATAGGGACACAAGCTCCTCTCAATGATCTCAAAATGCTGCATCTTCTGGAAAAATATCCACACGGAGAAGCTGCACAAGCGGCGAAGACAGCTCTAAGACGCCACCTGTGGTACTTGTCGGAGCATCTGATTGGACTGGCCTTCTTCGATAATAGGATCGATCCTGATACCAAAAGGAGAATGGTTCAACACCTCCAACATCCCCAAAAGAATGGCTGCCCCCGACGAATCGACATGGCGGAAGCTGGTGTTGAAAATGATGTGGCATCCTTCATCACGAAAAGGACATTGACCCTCTTTGATGCCTTGAAAGTTGGAGGTAAGGAGGAAGCGCGCCAGTTACTTCAAAAAGATCCACGGGAATGGTCAAATGACAAGAACTACAGGGAACTTAGAGATCGCGCCTTAAAGATGAAAGTCGTCAATGATGCTGCCGAGCGAGGTATTACTCTCGCACAACGCTACAATGACACTTTGACACGAAACGAGGACCAGAAGCAGTACCTCCTACAACTCGTAGCCGCCCACCGAAAACAGATACCAATACCATCCAAGGCGACTCTGATGCAGAAGAAATAATGAAGATACACCCATTATCATGTCCTATTGTCTTACTGTTTTCTTTCATATTCTTTGAGAACCAAAAAAAAATTTAGTTATTCAGTTGTCTATATATTTTCCCAAATTTTCAAAAAGGGGGCAAGTGGGGTGACCCCTAAATATTAACCGAATAACGTGAAACTTTGCACAAATACTGTCCACACCAAGAGGCATAAAACCAACCTTGTGGAGAGAACTTAGTCGATGCTTTAACTTTTTGGACCACCCTAATGGGTATGGCAAATGGCATTGAAGCTTTCTTTTTGTTAAGCCAATCACGTAATCCATTTGAACAGCCAGAACAGATTTGATGTGGCACCCATGGTTTATCTTGGTCACCTAGATGGCAACCAAAGTATAGCTTGTATATTTTCTTAATGTCGGTTGTAATACTTCGTCGCTGTGTTTTAGTTGTCAACTGGCCGCATACGAATCAGAACTTGTCAGGGTCATTCTTACATTGTCGAGGCATGTTGACTGACCTGAGCAAACTATAAATTTAAAAAAAATGTACACCAACTTGACACAACAAGTTCTTGGACTGGACTGATCTTTTGACGCACAAAGCACGGCGTTGTTGCCTGAATCACAATGCTGCTAGACGTAAAAGCTCACACCTGAAATACATAAGATGTATAATTAAGATAATTGAAATAAATAAGATGAATAAACTAAAAAAACACAATAAAATAAACACAATCAAATGTTGAAATATTAGTATTTTGCCTATTTAAAATGGTTAAATCTGTGTAGTTGTATATATGCCTTCATCTTGAAAACTATACGTGCTAGAAAAAATCTGAATGCAGTTTTGGAATCAGCGTGAAAAATGCTATCCAGCCACCACAAATTTTACTCTGATGAAAAATCTTTGTTGACCAGTGTTATTAGTGCATGAAGTTTTTGTTTTCTGTGTTTCTGTAAACCTAGCTTAATGGAGGCCAACTCCAGAACAGATGAATAAGTTTTGGTGGACAGCTTTTTTAAAAGTACCAAAGCATTAATCATATGTTTTTTCAAAATATGCTCTTCTCTTGATGAAAATATTTGGATCAATGAAAGAAAGCCACCCCCAGCCTTCTTTCGTTAGCTTTATAAGGCTAACTAACAAAAATATATTGGGTCATTGCTGCTTTTGTTCCTACACTTAGTGTGAATAACTGTGTGAAGTATGGTTGGTCTACGGTGTCATTAAGAGGTTGCTCAATCATGCATGACGTGTCTCACTAATGACTGATTACTATAGTATGACTAAATTTGGCTTCTTCTTTTGTAGGAATGTGTAGAAATGTTGCCGAAGCAATCAAAAACACAGTCTAGCAGTGAGGTGTGGTTACTAGGGAAGGCGGAGGAGAAGTTAACTAGGGCAGGACTCCCTACCAAGCTTCAAGTCCTCCGGAAATTCATGTCCCACCATCTGGAGGAGAGGAAGACAGAATATAACAGTGCGGTGATGACCATTGAGGCTTTGATCCCGTTTTGGACAAAAGCAAATGTTCCAATGATGGATACCAGATACGCTGAGAAGAAGCTCCTGAAACTGTGCAAGCAATACAAGGGGCTGAAGAAGAACTGCACAAAGAATTTCCCATCCTACAGAATGAAGGATGACATATTTCGCGGAGACCTTGATAATGTGTTCGATCTTTATAATGTGTTCGATCTTTCATGTCATGATGCCCTCGAGACCATGATGAATGAGGAGGACAAGAACTTCCTTGTTGCTCAGCTCGATAATCCCACTTCCTCCAGCTTTGGCCCGATTGACAAGAAAATGGCTGACCAACAAACGAGGAAGAGGATTCGGTGTGAGGCAGAGATGAACTGAGAGGAGAAGGCCAAGCGCGAGGCGGATGCGAGATGGTCCCAGGGAGAACTGGAGGGTTCTAGTTCAAGCACATCTAAATCATCAGATTCAGATACTGTAGTTTTTATGGAGTCAGCACGAAAACATTCCACTCCTAAGCAATTGAACTCTGTGATCACACCTGACATTTCCTTAGCCTTGGATCACCACATCAGTGACATGAAAGGAATGGCAGCACGGAAGTGAACAGGCGCAATCATTCCTGTCCAAGACACCAAATGATTGGAACACAGATCCAGCTTGCCAAGGAATGAAGGAACGTGTAGAGAAGATGTCAGTGGTTAACGATTGCGCAGAAAGAAGAGTTGCGCTCATTAAGGCTTTCAACAGCACAATCACGAAGGATGGAGCACAAAAGCAGTACCTTCTCCATGCAGTCGCTCAGCACCGCAAGGAATTCAAAGAGCTGACTAAAACTGGTCTCAAGAAGACCTAAAGATCTTCAACTGTGTGCATTATTTGTTCCGCTGTTATAATTTCATAATATATTAATATATAATATATAAAATTATATATTATATAATATATAATATATATATATATATATATATATATATATATATATATATATATATATATACCATATATAATATATATATATATTATATATATATATATATATATATATATAATATTATATATATTTTTTTTTTTTTTTTTTTTTTTTTTTAAAGTTCAGGAAGAACCGATTCGCCTCTATTTAAAAGGGCATATCTCAGCGGAAAAACAAAGAAAAAGTGAGAGGAAAGACAGAGGAAAAAGAAAGGGTGGAGGGGACAGTCGAAGTGGAAAAAGACCAAGGATGATTAACTTTTAATTTGCATTTTATTTTTTTTCTTTTATATATATCGAAACCTGACCATAGGCAGCATTGTGTTAAAACCCGGCAGAGTCCCAGTATAAATTTGTATTTTTATAATCCTTTTGATCTTGTGCTAAAAATCGATATTTTCCTTACAATCTGTACGCCTCATTGGTAATCCTTTAAGGTTTTAATTTTTAATTTTTTATTATTTTTACTTCTCTGTTTATTGTATATATATGTATGTATGTTGTATGTATGTATGTATTTGTATATATAGATATGTATGTATATATATATATATATATAGGGTGGTCCGAAAAAAATGACGCATTTTTAAAAATAATATCTCAGTAACCCCCTTCCTTATCATGACAATTTTTATATGCAAGATACTTTCAAACTTCTTTTTTTGAATGCAAGAAACGGAATTCTGATATCTTTTATAGTTTTCTCGCAATTAACAAAAGTAACAACATGGGTCAAAAAAACAAAAATCGCAATATAATATCCGTTTTTTTATACGATATCATTTTTATACGATATCATGCGATATTTTTGCAAGTTATTACAAAACTCTACAGGAATGAACAAGTCAAATTGTGGATATTTTTATTTTTTAACAATTCGTCAGTACCCTTAATGATGTTGTCAGAGGAAGATCGTATTCTCATTAAAAATTGTTACTGTGAAAAAGGATGGAAGACTGGAAGGTTATGCGAGAGTTTCCCGGCAAAAAGTGGAAAAGGCGTGCAGTGGAAAGACTCTTAAAGAAGATTCGCGAATCGGGAAGTACTGCCAGAAAACCAGGAAGCGGTAGACCTAAAACGGCTTCGGTTCCAGAAAATGTGGATTACATCAACGATAAAATCTGCTCTCAAGAAGATAAACCAGGAAGTCATTTGTCACAAAGAACAATTGCTAAACATTTGAATATTGGAAAGACTTCTGTACACCGAATAATTAAAGCACAAAAACTAAAAGCCTTCAAAAAGAATAGTATCTTCTAGAAAAAGTGATACTGTTAAGGATAAAAGAAAAACAAGGTGCAGAAAGTTACTTGATAATTTCTCTGTCGTTGATATTAAAAAGATAGTCTTCACGGATGAAAAAGATTTCACTCTAGAAATTCCGCGAAACCGTCAAAATGATGTTGTCTACGGGCGTCGTAAAAAAGTGTGACATTTCAATAAACAGATTGTATCATGAAACGTCAAGATTCTCCAAAAAGGTTATGATATCTGCAGGGGTCTCTTGGAATGGCAAGACAGATGTTCATTTTATTGAAACTGAAAAGACAAAGGTGAATTCTGCAAATTACATTGAACTTTTAAGAACAAAATTGTTGCCGGATTGTCGTCGCCTGTATCAAGAAATGATTTCATATTTCAACAAGATGGAGCACCGTCGCATACAAGCTACGCCACACAGTCGTTTCTGATTAGCAATACACCAAAATTAATAACGAAAAATGAGTGGCCACCACAAAGCCCAGATTGTAATCCTATGGACTACTCAATTTGGGAGTTACTAAAAGAGAAGGTTTACCGAGGTCGACGAGAAAAATTCACCGAATCAGAATTAAAAAGTAAAATACTTGAATCTTGGCAAGAAATTGGCATTAATGAAGTAAGAAGTATTATTTTTGTGTGGAAGAAAAGACTTAGATTAGTGTGTCAACAGAGTGGTGGTCCAATCGATCATTTACTGTAAATTAATTAGTTAAATTTCTGATTAAATTTTTCCTTTCTCATGATATTCGTTTTTTTGACCCATGTTGTTACTTTTGTTAATTGCGAGGAAAACTATAAAAGATATCAGAATTCCGTTTCTTGCATTCAAAAAAGAAGTTTGAAAGTATCTTGCATATAAAAATTGTCATGATAAGGAAGGGGGTTACTGAGATATTAATTTTTAAAAAATGCGTCATTTTTTTCGGACCACCCGATATATATGTGTGTGTGTGTGTATGTATGTTATTTATTTTTCTTTTTTTCTTTCTGTAACCTATATATAGGCTTAACCTTTTTATATACTTCAGTGTTCCTGAGGATGTCATTAGACGAAAGCGCTTGAGCACCATTTTGTGTTTCCTTTCCTTCGTGGTTTTATTCATCATAAATATTTTTCACGTGTTACCTTCGTGAAATAATTTTCATATATATATATATATATATATATATATATATATATATATATATATATATATTATATATATATATATATATATATTAAATATATTAAATATTATATATATTAAATATATATATATATATTAAATATATATATATATATATATATATATATTAAATATATATATATATATTAAATATATATATATATATATATATTAAATATTATATATATATATATTAAATATATATATATATATATTAAATATATATATATATATATTAAATATATATATATATATTAAATATATATATATAAATATATATATATATATTAAATATATATATATATATATATATAATATATATATATATATATATATATATTAAATATATATATATATATTAAATATATATAATATATATATATGTATATATATATATATATATATATACACAGGGTGGGCGGAAAGTAGCTCCCTATTTTGGATTGGTAAAAAAATACGTATATTATCCATTTATTTCAGAAGAAATAATATGAAAAGGTAGGCATACATGGTAGGTTTTCTCTAAAATTCAATGTGGGCTCCAACTCTCTCCACCAGCTTCTGGAGCCGCCCAAGAATGGCATCCACTGACTTTAGCAGGAACTCCGGCGGGATGGAGGACATGACTTCCCGAATTCGGTCCTCCAGTTCTTCCAATGTCCTCGGTTTGATGCGGTAGACTTCTTCCTTTACCCACCCCCAAAGAAAGAAGTCGCATGGTGTCAAGTCGGGGCTCCTGGCTGGCCATTGATGTGGACCACGACAACCCATCCAACACCCAGGGAAGTGGGCATCCAGCCACTCACGGACAACAAGAGCGAAGTGTGGAGGGGCACCATCTTGCATAAATATCAGATCGTCGATGGTCTCCCATGTGCTGACAACCGGCCAGACCTCGTTTCGCAACATAGCAAGGTACCACTCAGCATTCATGGTGTTGCGCAGAAGGAACGGGCCCACAACCTGATCTGAGGTCATACCACACCACACTGTTACACTGAACCGATTCTGCCGTTTTTCAGCGGTAACCATGGGATCCTCTCCTGCCCAGTAGTGGCAATTGTGGCGGTTGACAAAGCCTCCGATGTGGAACACCGCCTCGTCGCTCCAGAGGATGTTGTGGAAGAGATGGGGCCAGTCTTCATGCCAAGCCAGCATGATTTCCCCAAACTCCATGCGAATGTCGCAGTCCTCGTCTGAGAGAGATTGGCAGTAATGCGGCTTCCACGCACGCCAGTTCAGCTGCTTCTTCAGCACAGTTCGCACTGAGTAGCGGGAGAGTCCACTTTCCCGAGCTGCCTGGCGAGTTGACTTTCATGGACTCCGTGCGAACATTTCCTGAACTGCCTGCACCGTCTCCTGGGCCCTGGATGTCGAAGGGCGACCACATCTTCGAACATCTGCCACAGACCCCATGGTCATGAGCTTCGAGTGGCAGTTCTTGATTGTTTTCGGGTCCACTTGGACACGTGGTCCGTGAATGGCCCGCCACCATCTTTGAACTCGAACGACAGATTGCAAAACTTCGTACCGTGCCGCCAACTGGGCACACTCCTGCAGTGTTAAACGCTCAGCCATGTTACCCTTCAATCTGAAATGAAAAAAAAAAAATGAACGTTACAATTGTACCACTTTAGAGAACACAAAGAGAACACTTTAGAGAAAAAAAGATTACCGTTACAATTGTACCACTTTAGAGAACACACCATAACAATATAACAATACAATCACAATTTATATGTAATTTAAATTAGGGAGCTACTTTCCGCCCACCCTGTACATATATATATATATATTAAATATATATACAGGGTGGGCCGTAAGTTTCCATACATAGGAAAAATAAACATTTTTTTATGGACAACCATTTTTATTTATATAATATGCTCTACATGGTTGCCATTGTTTTGAAAACACATTTCAATACGTGTTCCCCACTGTTGATGAACGCGCATTAGCACAGTTGACGTTATGCTTGTAATGGCGTTGGTGATACGTTCCTTTAGATGATTTAAGTCTCGTATCTTTTCCTGATACACCATGGCCTTCAAGTGCCCCCAAAGATAGAAATCAAGGGGGTGAGATCTGGGGATCTGGGAGGCCACTCCACAGGACCACGCCGACCAATCCAAGCATCCGGAAACTGCTGATCCAAATATCTGAAACAAAAACAAACGTTTAAATTTTCCTATGTATGGAAACTTACGGCCCACCCTGTATATATATATAGGGTGAACCAAATGTAGGTGGACAGTAAATGATAACGTTTATTTTGAGAATACATATTTAATTTTTTTGTATACTATAATACAAAATAAAATTTAAATAAATTTAGTTATAATATTTAATATAATATAACACAAACACCATAGTTATAATGAACACCATAGTTATAATATAATATAACACAAACCGTATTCAACCTACTGTCCACCTACTTTTGGTTCACCGTGTGTATATATATATATATATTAAATATATATATATATATATATATATATATATATATATATATATATATATCCCCGCAAGGGGGCTCTAAGCTCGTGCTCTTGAGTGCTCTTTGTGCTCGTTTGTACGTGCTTGTTCCTGGAGGTTTCACGTGCGCCCTCCTGGCCTTAGCACCCAAGGATGATGGGGCTCGACCCTGCAGTCCTTGTCATCCTTGGTCTTTTTCCACTTCGACTGTCCCCTCCACCCTTTCTTTTTCCTCTGTCTTTCCTCTCACTTTTTCTTTGTTTTTCCCGCTGAGATATGCCCTTTTAAATAGAGGCGAATCGGTTCTTCCCGAACTTTAAAAAAAAAAATATATATATATTATATATATATATATATATATAATAATATAAATAATATAATAATATATATATAATATATATATATATATATATATATATATATATATATATATATATATAAATAATATAGTCATAAATTGTCAAGTTATTATCCTTGTTCAATAAATGTTCATCATAAATTGTCAAGTCATTATTCAAATTGTTTCATTTTGAGCGAGTGCATAAAAAGGTCCTAGAGAAAAGATAATTGGCACATTTATTCTTGTGGGGGAATAGAATAAGGGCAGATGTGACTGAATTTAAAATTCCAAAAAATGCTGTTGTGGACCACCCTAATCATGTTTCTGCAAATACACTTCGCAGACATTTAGTAGCCGATCCAGACCTTTAACAGAGGGACTTATTAACACCATATCATCGGCATAAACTAAGTTATTTATCCTTGTGTTATCTATACAACATCCCATTGTTGCCTCATTAAGTGAAGCAATTAATCCGTCAATATACACATTAAACAGCATAGGGGAGAGCAAGGAGCCTTGTCTCACCCTGCAAGAGGAGCCAAAACACTCAGATAGTACATTGCCCCACCTAACAGTGAAAGTTTGGTGGGAATACCAAAATTTCAATAAAATATTGTGGTTCACCCCATCATATGCCTTACTTATATCAAGGAAACAGCTATAAATGGTTGAATTACTGTCAATGTATTTAGACATTGTTTCTTTAAGTACATAGATACACATTACTGTACAGTCTTTACAGCCACACCTACACTTTTCCTCGTAAGTATATATATTGTAATATATATGGTGGTAAATTTTAACTTGGTCCGCAATTGATATGGATCATGACTTATTTTTGGTTGGATGGATACCATAATGAAATTGACTGGATCCTTTGGATCTGATATATTTGCATGTTGGTTATAAATAGATACAGAGTGTAACATATTTGTGGATAGTAGTCTATTATGACTTGATCCTCTGGATCCAGAGATTCTATCTTTAGTTTTAAATTGATAATTAATTCGTTTTAAATTGATAATTATTTAGTTTCGTAAAAATTAGTCGTTGCCAATGTAAAGGCAGTTTTTACATAAATTTCTTATGTTCTTGTGGTTTGGAACCCACATAAAATTGTAGGTCCCCTCTGCCACCACGGAGGATATACACAATGCACAATTACGAACACAGGTAGACCAGCCATGAGTGGATCCTAGGGTCTTTGTTGGTCTGAAACACTATAACATTATAACAGGTCAGTTGAGTGGGACCTTTTAAAGCCAAACTGATTAGATGTCCATAGGAAATCATTTAATCAGAGTAACAAGAGTTTCTCTAGTAATTTCAAGAAGCAGGAAGTGACAGCAATAGGCCTGTAATTATTGCTGGACAGAATGTCTCTGTATTTATTTTTGACCAGGGGCAAGATATATACCCTCATGAACTCCGCAGGGATATAGCTATGAGCAAGCATGGCTGATAGGAGCAATGATATATGCAGACATACTATGTCATTTGCATATTTTAAGTCCTCATTTGATAAGTCATCTACCCCTGATGCAGAACCAGTCTTTAACTCTTTAATTAACCTCTTCAGAAAATTATATCAAAATATTTTCCCTTGTCCCTCCCACAATCATTTCGCTGCAATCTATCTTAAGATTATCCCTACTCACACTTAAGAATGTTAGAATAGTGGTTTTTCCACAGCTTTGCAATTTTATCCTCCCCCAGCACCCCATCGATTGTCAGAGGGAGGACATTCTTGACACCCGTTTGATTCTTAACAAATTTCCAAAATTTGTTGTTATCATTATTTAGGCGAGCTTCACAGGCTTTTGATGCTTGAATAGACTCTTCTTCCTGTTTACATCGCCTTATGGCTGCCTTATACTGACCCCAACTTCTACACATATTCATGTATACTGGCCCTAATCTGGGTCTACCATGAAAGCACCGCAACTCATAGGCATCTTTCAATTCCCTCTTCAGGGGGGCAATAAAATCATTCCATCCAGGAATAACCTTAGTATGATAGTTGTAAGATTTAATCAGGGGGCTTCCTGCTTCTCTTAACAGGGATATTATCTTACTATAATACCTATCTTTGAGTTTACAGTGAGAATCATTTGAGCAAGGATTATTACAGGCAAGGTGCAAAATTTCTAAATTATTAAAGAGGTGACATGTTCTGTCTTTGTATTCCATTCTCTGCTGCTTATTAACATTGGACCAATCGATGCAATTATTCTTACCTATTGAGTTCTTGTTAAGTTGTGTTGCGCATAAATTGGTAATGTTAATTAACATTTCTAATGGTCTATGATCAGAAAGAAGGAAATCATGCAAAATATGAACTCTAACAATTCAATCCTTTAGATTATTACTAGTGAGACAATGATCAATCCACCTGGTGATACCACTCATATTGCTAATGTATGTAAAATTACCACTGGCTACCCCTAATACATCTACATCACTTATACTTAAATTGGTCAACTTGCAAATGTTACCCAATTCTACAAAGAATTCCGAGTTGACATGTTTATTAAAGTCCCCCATTATTATACAGTAAGAATATTTGGGGTTATCTGATAATGACTTAATTTTGTACAGCAAATCAATGTATTCATCTAGATTACTGCCATTGTTGTATGGTAAATAGCAGTTTGCAATTAATATGCAATCATTGTTCACTTGTAATTCAATGCCTAACAACCTTACATTATCGCTTGTTAAAAATCTTATATGTTTTGGCAAATTTTTCCTTAATAAGAAAGCAACACCACCAAAAGGCCTACCGTATATTAATTCATCTGACAAGTCTACCACTGATGATGCATGGTACATGAAGTCATCATGGATGGTAGAGAGGAATTTTAGCTCTTGCTTAGGTAGCCAGTGCTCCTGCAGGAGTATCACATCTGCACTGTCGCAGATTTTATGAACATCTACAGTTGAATTCCTCACTGACCTTACATTATATGAGACTATTTTCAACAAGTTATCCGCCATGACTGATAGAGAATTTATTATTAGTAAGATTACTATTATTATTAGTAAGATTATTATTATTATTATATACAGTACAACTTTCAGGCATTACCATTAGGGCGCCTATTATTATTATTATTTTGCCTGTTATCAAATCTCTTGGAAAAGTGAATAAACTCCTTAACAATAATACCATCTGGCCATTGACTCATATTATACGGGTTGAAATGCGCATTTACACCTTTAATTATTACTTTAAAAGAGTTATAATATGGAGATTTCGTGTTTAGTTTATTAACTATCAATATACTGTTGACCAATGATTTCTTTTATCATGTGTGTTGAATATCGCTTGCCTCATTTGAGAGCTGAATTCGCGACACAAATAGGGTGAGATTCTCCATCAGTGGCCTCGCCGCGGAGACCAGTTGAGGAGACCTTTGGGACAGGTGCCTATTAACAGTTACCCACCCGTCCTGCTCCCTCAATCTCCCTGAGGCAGGGTTTGCCTGCCTGGGGGATTTGTGGCACAACCTTTGGGGGATAGGAGGCTCCTCCCTTACTCTGTGGCTTGGTGAGGGTCTGTTAGCGGTGTTTATACCCTGATGGCCGCGTGTGTGTCTCCTTTGGTGGGAGGGCTATTCTTTATTAGGCATGATTTAACAGTATTATTATACTTAGACTACATTGATACCACTTGCTTTAAGGGTAATAATCTACTTAAGCTCCCATCTCTGATTTTCATAAATTATACATCAGTAGCTTCATTTCTTCATTAGGAATGCGATTTAGACAGTCTCTAGTAAGGGAAATGCTTCAAAACCTAACCTTACCTAAAAAAAATCTAGAGAGTTTTAAAAACAAAGTCCAGCAAGTTTGTAGTTTTACAGGGTTTTTAATGAAAATCTAGTGTTTATTTAGTTTGAAAAAAATCAGATTGACAATATTAGTATTTGTGTAAATGCTAATTGGATTCAGTTTGGTGGTTTTTGCGATAGAATTATGACGTGCCATTCATGTGATTTTGACTTTCAGAACTTGATTCATCATATGCTCTAGATGAAGACAAAGCATTGGATGTTTTTATCAATTACGGTGTTATTCTCTCATCCTTAACTTGCCCAAAATGTGACAATGAGTGCCTAATACGAAAAGATCAATAGATATTTAGGTGAAATAACCACTATTAACCTGTGAGGTCAATTGAATGCCCGGTTAGGTTAACTGTACACCCTTGATGATTGGTTAGGTTATTGTGATATTTTTGTTAGTTTAAATGAAAATGATGAGAGCAAACATTTCTGGTTAATTTTGAGGTGTTTTGCATGTTTCCTGTGATAATGTGTCATTTACGAGATCTCGTAACATGAACATATCGTATATGGTTGTTACGATATCTCAAAAACTACGCATTTGCACAGGAAACCAATGGCAGATTTGTGCAAAGCACCTCAAAATTGACCAGAAAAGTTTGGTTAAAACTCTAGATTTTTTTTAGGTTAGGTTTTGAAGCATTTCCCTTAAGTACTAGAGACTGTAAATCGCATTCCTAATGAAGAAATGAAGCAACTGATGTATAATTTATGAAAATTGGAGAGACAGGAGCTTAAGTAGATTATTACCGCTTTAAGTAAAGTAGGAAGATATTGAAAATTAACATGGTAGGCTAAGGATATTTTTTCGCTGAAATTCCTTTACAGTTACACTATTATAATACTTATTCTTAGCTTTCTTAACGCAGTTATCTAGAAATGGAATAGGATAACATAATTTAGTACTGATATTCATGATATTGCTTAACTTGGAATTTAAAAATTCAGGACTGATAACTCTCATTGCTCTAAGAAGCATAGCAGAGAAAATAGAAGATTTTATTGAGGGATGATGGTCAGAATAAAAATGTACATAAGTTATTATTAGTAGGCTTACGTAAAACTTCAAATTTGAACTGATTCAAGCATCTCAGAATTTTTAGATCCAGAAAAGGTAAGCTTCCATCATTTTCTTTTTCAACCATGAACTTAATAGTTGGGACTAAATTGTTGAGCCTCCCAAGAAATAAGTCAACATCCAAATTGTTAGGCCAAAGACGTAAAATATCTATGTATCAGTACCAAACAAGGTTAAAATTAACAATAGTTGGCAAAATTCTGCTTTCAAAAAATTCCATATATAAATTAGCTAATACTGGTGAGAGGGGATTCCCCATCACCAATCCAAATGACATAGCATGAAACTTATTTTCAAACTGAAATTTACAATCTTTGACACAAAGCTTAATTAGCTCAATAAGAGTGTTGTGTCGAACAGGGAAAGAATATTCAGCAATCTTATCTTTTAAAAAATCAAGTAGGTCATCAACAGGGACTTTTGTGAATAATGAGCATACATCAGAACTTACCAGTTTGAAATTAGGGTCATTAAGAAACTTTAGTTTGTCAATAAGATCCATGCTATTTACAATATGTGATTTGGAAATAGAGCCAACTAATGGCATTAATAAACTAACCAACCATTTAGATAGCTTATAGATTATGGAAGCTACTGAGCTAACAATAGGCCTCATGGGATTAACTTTGTGTGTTTTTACTAAACTGTACAAATATGGTAGTGACAGATTGATACTAAGAAACTGCTTAGAAAGCCCATTATAGTTATTTTTTTAATATTTTTCTTAATTTTCTGTTAAACATTTTATTAACATTCTTCAGTGGGTCTCTGTTTAGAGGTTTGTACATACTGTGATCACTCAATAAAGTATTCATCTTTTCAATGTAACTGTTTTTGTCCATGATGATGATTGAATTAGATTTGTCCGCTTTAGTAATATGTAATGAATCATTATTTTTAAGTGTTTTTAGGACTTTTTCAAACATCAAAGGATAATTTGATTCATACCTTATATTAAAAGCACTATGTTCAGTGTGCTGAAAGAAACTCTCTAAACTCCCCAAACTATCATCGTTGGAAGAAAATGTGCCAAAAACATCTATATCATTGAAAAAAATGTGCCAAAAGCATCTACATTGTCAGATGATGTGGCACAGGGAACCTCTGAAGCATCAGATGAGGTCTTTGTTGATGAGGAGACAGAACTCTCAGCAGTGAACCAGTCAATTTATATAAATCATCAGAGAAAGTCCCATTGACAAATGGAAGTTCAAGAGAACAGAAGGATATCTTCCTGCCAAAATGGCAAAAATTCAAGAGACAGTGAAAAAATGTCTTCAAATGGTAAGTGACACAAAGGGAGATGATGCGGGTCCATCAACAGAGACCACATCCTACAAACCTGAGGATATAATTACCAGATTGAAAGAGAAATACCTCACAGCAGAGAGAGACGAAAAAAAATGATCCTGACAATCTTTGCACCATCAGTGTGTGTGAGAAAATTGATGGATGAATTCATATGTTCCCAACTGATGGCTGTACAAGCACAGCAGCTGCGAAGTAAAAGGGGATCGTGCCTTCTTCAAATCTGAAGATGGGCAAGGAATTACTGTCACAGGTTATAGAAACCATTAAGGATTTCTGTCATCATGATGATGGATGATAGAGAGTTAGTGAGCATTGATGAGGAAGTAGATTTGGGCATATGTGTATCTAAGGATTTAAAAGTTAGGAACCAGTGCCTGGAGCCTTGCGCAAAAGCTAATAGGATGTTAGGCTTCAGAGCGCATAATTTTGAATTTAAATCGAAGGATAATATATTGCCCCTTTACAAGTCCCTAGTCAGGCCTCATTTAGAATATGCCATTCAGTTTTAGTGCCTGTATTTGCATGAGGATATTGATAGGTTAGAAAGGGTTCAGCGTCATGCCACGAAACTAATTCTGTCATTGTGTAACAAGCCTTATGAAGATAGGATTAGAGAGTTAGACTTGCATTCACTCAAAACTAGGAGATTAAGGGGGGAGCTTATTGAAGTTTTCAAAATCGTTAATAACATTGATAACACTGGTCAACACTCATTTTATTGCCAATCATATTAGAGTGATTTTGGGGTAACTTTGTGGTGCTGATTCCGAATATGACCGGTTTTGCTAGATTGGCTCTAATTTATGAGATAATTGGTATCCCATTGAAACACGTAAAAATGCAAAAGATTTAATGTTCAGGCGGAGCCTACTTACAAATCGCATTGAAATTGTCTCAGATCATACAAAAGTAAACATATGAAATACATAATGGCATTTTATTCGGTCTCACCATCTAGAATGTTCCGGTAGTTTCCCATATGCACGCGTTATTGTTATGTTTCCTATTAATTGAGGGTATTCATTATCTCAAGAACTAGAGCCAAATCAGAAAAACTACTTTCATTTTGGAATTCAGCAACCCCAAAATACCCTAAATTCGTACGAATTTCCTTGGCAACGAAAAAAAAATGTTTTTTTGTTGACCTGTGTAATGTTAATTTTGATACTGTTCACTTTTGATAATAGCAATACTCGTAATAACGGATTTTAGTTGCATGGCAGATGTTTCATTACTAATATCGCTAAAAACTTCTTTACATTTAAAGTAATTGATAAATGGAATAATCTTCCCGTGCCCATCATGAACTCTACCAGCATTAATGTGTTTAAAAACTGTCTAGATAGATATTTTAAAAATATTAACATTGTTTAAAATAAAAAACAATTGGCAACAGGAGCTCTGGGGGTCATAATCAAGGATGAGTCTATTGACATCTAATGCCAGTATGTGTTATGCCAGCCAAAAAAAAAAAAAAAAAAATTAGACTAACATGAACTTAGTTGTAGCTTGTTGAGTAAATTAACCCATTTTTTTGTTATTCTTTATACTTTTTTTTTCTTCTTCTCTCCTTATTTGCATGTCTGTAACTCTATTGCATGTCCGTAGTTTGCATGGTATGATAGTGTTTAGTTAAGAATGTGTTGCATGGTTTGTAATGCGTTCTTATTTAACTTCTTTTCACCTTTCATGCCTTTCCAGCCTAGTGGGCTACATCCTCTACCTCCCTCTGGAGTGGAGGATCAGTCTGCAACAGCTGGAAGAATGTGTTGCTTTGAGTTAAGAATGTGTTGTTCTTGAGTTAAGAATGTATTACATGGTTTGTAAGCGTTCTTATTTTACTTCTTTTCATCTTTCACCCCTTTCCGGCAGAGTGAACTCTACCTTCTTATGGAATAGAGGACCATTCTGCAATCTTTCCTATTCTCTCCGACTATTTTTCTGACTTGTCAGCAGTGGTCGGCAGATGATGATGGCGAGTCTTTTTTCTCTTTTTCTGAATGTATGTTAACCCATGAGTGATAGGTGTTGCTACTTACTTAACCCCTTATTCTCTTCTCTTAACCCCCTACTCTTTCCTTTCTCTCAGGCTAACCTTAGAGTGGATCTTAGGGTCTTTGTTAGTCTTAGCTTCTGTAGATCTGTAGAAATGCTGGGGAAAAAAGATTGCTTAACTGTGAAAGAGAATGGAGAGAGGAAACAAATTCAAAAGTGGCTGGTGTTATGCAATCTAAAAGAAGTGTTGGTTTTTCGAAGTTTGTGATGATGCAGCAAAAGGAATGTATCCTAGCGGGATTGAGCAGGACACATAGTGTGTGCGTCTGAACAATTCATCAAAATATGAAACTCATGATGATTGGATCAAGAATGGGGAAAGTTACTGGTGAGGAAGAAGTACCCTGAATAGCTACCACTGTGCTTTAGCCTGCATTCTCTGCAACCCTATTCTACCCTCTTGTTTTTTTGGAGATTGTAGTAACTGTCCTGGTGTTGATTTGCTGGAAGAGCTTCTCAAATGTTATGAGGAAAAGGGGATTGATGAAATTCAATACAACCAATGGATGATGACAGATCATTCGTAACTGGAATCTGTCATCCAAACAATTGAGGATTTTCTGGACACCTTCTCCTCCCAACTGGCTCAGCTCACCCACCATGATTTTGTGGTGAAAGAACAGGCAAAATATATGGAACAGAGGAAACATGAACTTGGCGAGGAAGAATTCCTAGTCATTGGTGATTTCTCCAAAAATTACTCATTCATAGTTCCAGACGTGGCTCAAGGGTTCCACTGGAACAATTCTCAGGCAACCCTTCACCTATGGGTCTACTATTATCAGAAGGAAGGGATCCTCAAACATGGCTCTTTAACATTTATATTGGAGTGTAACACGCGCAACACTGTGGCAGTTCATCTCTTCCAGAAAGTTCTGATGGATCATTTAAAGTCCTGATTTAACATCACCAGAATTGTCTACTTTACCAATGTATGTGCCAGCCAATACAAAAATTGCAAAAACTTCTTGAACTTGTCATCACCACAAAGAATTTGGAGTGCTAGCTGAGTGGCATTTCTTTGTCACTAGCTATGGCAAAGGTCTATCAGACAGTGTTGGAGGAACTGTCAAAAGAGAAGCATTGAAGAAAAGTCTCTGTCAGCCTTACACAGAGCAAATTTTAACTCCAAAGGACCTTTTCCAATTTGCTTCCCTGAAATTGACTGGGATCTCTCTCAGGTACACAACAAAAGAGGAATATTCAAAGGAGAAGGATATTTTGGATCTGATTTTATTGGAGGCAAGGACTATACCAGAAACACAAAAATTGCATTCCTTAATCTCAGTGACAAGAGACTGCTTGGAGGTACGACTGTACAGTGCCTCAGCTGAAAGCCAAAGAGAGTTTGTTGCCCCTCAAGCCACCCACAAATCAATCAAAAACATCAATAGATACATGACATTGGAATATGACAACCACTAGTGGGTGGCTTGTGTTATGGAAATGTATCCCGAAGTTGGGGAAGTGGAAGTAAATTGCCTTCATCCCCATAGACCAAAATAGTCTTTTGCTCCCCACCCCACCCCCCACCCCCAAACCTAATGTGCTGACAGTGGATGTGTCCAATATCCTCACAATGACCCACCTGTGGACAGCTACTGGAAGGTCATACAGAATTGTGCAGAGAAAAACCAATGAAGCCAATAGGATCCTGAAAAACCATGTTACCAAAAAATTAGGTAAAAACTATGGGTGTCATATTTGGATTGTTTAGATCATGTGTGCTTCTGTGTTTATTTATTTATTATTAATTGTCAATAAGTTGCTAATAATAATTGTTAATAAGTTAATAAACAATAAGTATTAACCTCTTTTGGACCACTGGGTCGAATATGTACCATTTCCCATGTACATGCACTCATAACTTAACCCTACAAAAACTTTGGTTGTCGAGAGGTTAATTTTCAAAAGTAAACAAAATGCTTCACCTGCATGATTTTGAGTGCCTCTGGAAAGCAAACCCATGAAGATCCCACTATAATTTTCTGCTTGTGGATGCCTTATATCAAGGACATTTTTATGACCTTGAATTTTGAAGGTTTTTCTTGGGTCAAGGTCAAAGGTCATATAGAAATGGAACTTTTTTATTTGATGCTCTATGGTTTTTACAGCAGGAATTTAAGTTATTCTATGCCTTTTTCTGAGCATTTTGATACTAAGATTGTCAAAATTGGTACAGTAGAACCCAAGATATAACCTTTTTTACCTCCAAGGTCATGCTGTTGACCTCAAACTGTGGAAGGTCATAACTTGGAAGCCCTTTGACCTAGGAAGCTAAAATTTGGTGATGATTCATCATTCACCTAACCTAACCTAACCATTACACAAAAAGAATCAGAGAAATTGGTGAGATGAGGTGACATAAAGCATGTACACTTGATGTAGAATGTTTCATTTGTGTTAATATCCTTCATTGTCTTTATACTATCTGTTGCCTGTGTTTTCAACCTTGTTGTGTTGTATAGAATTAAACCCATATTTACTTATATCCAGTGAAGCATTCCCTACCCACATATTAACCATATTTGTTTATTTTAGGAAAAAAAAATTGTTTAAACAAAAAATAAATAAACAAAAGAAGATTAATTTGAAGTTAAGAAATGCAAGTAAATTTCTGAAAGTATGAGAGAGATGACAGGCTAGACAAACCATACAGGGGTCTGGTTGGCTCATTCTTTGAATGCCTTCCCAATGAAAAGGCAACAGAGAAGGTAGATTCTAGCAGGCATTGGCAGGTAAATAATAACATTGGTTAACAAAAAACTTTTTTCCTACTTCAAGTACTTCAAAACCTTTTTTTGGACCAGTTTTTGGGTACTGATTATGAATATGGTAATGTTTTTGTGGTATCAGGTCACAATTTTTGGAATTCTGACCCCCTTACAGAGGAAATTTTGCACATATAGTCCAAAATTTGGCTCATTACATAAAAGATTCTTATGAATTTTTAAAGCATTTCAGTTACTATTTACTTTAAAATGGAACAAATTACAGTGTGTAAATTTCATTACTTGTATATTTCACAATGATTATACACTGGATGTTCAGAAATGAGTTTTCTTGGATTTTTGTTTGAATTCAGCACCTGTTTTATCTCTTCAAAGCATCCAGCAAAAGTCACCTATCATGTGAGGATCCATCATCCCTTAAAGTTTTCTTACATCTTTGGTATATCCTGGTGGAATGTTTCTCCATGCTCATCAGACACATCACCAAGATTTTTATGAAAAAAATCAAGATGACTGTGCAAAAAGTGAATCGTTAGAGACATACAAGCTCCTAGGTCTTTATAAGCATCTAGAGGTTCTTAGATGAGTATTTCATAGTTATCAGCCTTATGACTGCCAAGAAAATTCTGGTACACACTCTTGAAGAATTCTAAGAACATAATTCATTTTGTTGAAGGTGTTCCAGAGATTCATCATTATTTAGAAGAGTTCTTATCTGAGGTCCAATGAAAATTCCTTCTTTCAATTTAGCATCAGTTATACTTGGGAATTTGTCACACAAATACTGAAATCTACAATCGTCTTTGTTCAGGGCCTTCACAAAATTTTTCATGAGATTGAGCTTTATATGAAGTGGTGGTATAGATCTTTTTTGGATCAACCAATGGTTGATACTTCACACTGTGCTGTCCAGGAACAAAAATTTCATGAGGAGTCCAGTCAGTCTTGATGTAATGTTGTTGTATAGCCCTGCTGTCCCACAAACAAAGAAAGCAGCAAAATTTCATGTACCCACTTTGCATGCCAAGGAGGAGTCCAATCATTTTCAAATCACCACAGATATTCCACTGGTAGTTTTCATAACTATAACAGCATTAAGAAGAATCACCATGTTTCCATATGACTCTTTCAGGTGAACAGAATATCCAATTGGTACACTTGGGTAGTTGTTACCATTGTGCAAAAGAACCACTTTTAAACTGTTCTTAGATGAATCAATAGAAAGACACCACTGTCTGGGATCATTCTGTATATCAAAGAGTGAAAATAAATCTCCCATATCAGAGCAGAAGCATAAGTGATTCATATTTTTTAAATAGCATGAAACATTGGAACTTCTTTTTCAAAGGGATGTTATCCAAACATTTCCATTGACTAAATTCCATTTTTAGTCTTGATGCCAAAAGTTCAGACTGCAATTTAGAGATACAAATCTCTTACTAATTCCTTCAAGTCATCTTGTGTGATGAAATGGGGTTCATTTTCATTACCAGGAGGACAAAACTCTGCATCACCAGCACTGTTCTGAAGATTCTTCATCAGACGAGAAATGAAGCACTTTTTTGTCTTCTGGTGGTGCTAGAACTGGCATTTCATTACTGTGAGGTACTGATTTGCTAGCTGAGTCAACCACAGGATAAAATATTTTATGCTTGGTTTTGGAAGTAAATCCAGTTATTTTGGTTTGGCAGAAGTAGCAGTCATTCATATGATTTTTTGGCTTAGCCAAATCATTGGTACTGCAAATAGCATACTTTTTTATTTAGCATTCAGCCAGTCTCTTAGCTGGTTTGAACAGAAAGTGCAGCAAACATGTGGTGCCTAGTTCTTCTCTTGGTCTTCAAGTTTACAATCAAAGTAGTGATAGCAGGCCATTTTAATGACTGGTGTATGTAATGTTCCTGCATTGTGAAGATGAAATGAATAAGCCACAAATGTAGCAGAATGAATCAGATTTATTGCTGCAACCTCTAGAAGCACACATTGTCATAATCTGAAAAGAGAGAAAAGTAGATGAAAACATAATTAAACACAAACATTTGAAAAGTAATCATCAATGGAAAATCTACAGGAAATACAATTAACCAAACAAATCTAGCCTCTGTACAGAAAACTCCTGACCTGATATGCAAAAAAACAAGTTTATATTCAAAATCAGCATCCTTAAATTAGTAGAGTGCAGTTACTTTTGAGTCTGAAGCAAAAACTTTGTTGACCACTGTAATTAACTTTTAATTATAATGTTTCTATGAAATGAAATTTAAAAAAAACCTTATTATACTTGTGTTAAAATGTAATTTAATAATTTTTTTAATAGACCATGTTTTGGGGGGGGGGGGGGGGGGGGGTTCTGAAAAAGAAAGGAAGAGGATAGATTTTTCCCTCAGTTTATGAAAAGTTAGAAGACATTCAGCCATATGTACACATATACTGTGTGTATATATATGTATATAATATGTATATGCATCTGAAAAAAAGAAAGTTGTAAAGCACTTCAGCATGTTACTAAAAAAAAAAAAAATAGGAAAAGTCCATAAATAAATTAAACTGTAAACTTAAACTGAAACATTTGTGAAAACTTTAATAAAACTTTGTTCATGAAAATGGATTAAATTAGTAGAAATTAGAAAAAAATAGATTGAATATGTTGTTTGTATGGATATTGTGTGTGAATGAATTTCTTTTGTGTGCATGTGCATGATTGGAGAAATTTTATTGGGTGTATCAGAATTTTTAATAAAAATTTAAAAGGAAGAAAATTTTTTTTTTTAGCCATAGGGGCCTGATGCAGAGGAGAAAATATAAAAGAAGGGAAGGTTAAATAAGTTGTATCATCATAGAGAGACATAAGGGGAGCTAAGGACCAGGTCTCTTGGAAAAAAAAAAAAAAAAAAAAAGAGGGAAAAAAGGTGTTTCAATTTAATAAAATTAAAAGTAAGAAAAGCTATTAAAAATTAGTAGTAGATTCAAGATACAGTGGACCCCTGTTTAACGATCGTAATTGGTGTAAAATAAACTATTGTTACACGAAAAAATCATTACACGAACCCATTATAACATGTAAATGGCCTAATTGGTGCAAATGTTTCGAAAATACACTCTTGCAAGACTTAAAAATCATCATAAATTTGTTTGGCATGTTCACAAATAAATTGCATGCTCACAGAGTCCCCCCTCATCTGTTTTTCTCTGATCCACAATAATAAGAGTCACCATTTCAACAATTAAAGTACAATTTTTATACACTTTAGTTGAAGCATTACGCATATTAATTTCTTTAAGCATTTGTTTATTTTTTAATATGGTGGAGATTGTGGACTGAAAAACCATATTCACGCAAGAGATCTATGACTTTAATGCCACGTTCATGTTTCTTTATGATTTCTTGCTTTATTGGAATAGTAATCGTAGCTCTTTTTGACTTTACACTCACTTCAGGGGCCATGATTAATATTTTATTAATAAAATGCACAAATTTCACAAAATATGAGTTAATTTTCACAAAATATTAATTAATAATGCAGCACACAACCTCACTGAGTCGAATCAAAAAAGACAATGAGCCAGCAAGCGGTCCACCCATGCAGAAGCATCAGCTGATGTGGCAATCGGCTACACGCCAATCAGGTCACGTTTTTGTGTGGGTGCAGGGTGATGAATTTGGCGCAATCGTTCAAAAATCATTACACGGAAATTAATCGTTACACAGGCAATATACAGGGTGTCCCAGAATTAACTATCTATTTCAATGAAATCGGACAAATTTTTTAAAAACACACTTTTATTTATGTTTATCATGTTTAATGTGTGTTAAAAATGTATAAATTTCTAAATTTTTTTCAGAATTTTATTTTCATAATTTTTTCATTATCTGGTCCAATGAAAGACCGTCTGAAGTCATAGAATGGCAAAGAGACTCTCCAAAAGTTAACGTGTGGCTTGGAATGACCAAATCCAAAATTTATGGTGCTCCATCTTGTTGAAACACAACATTATCAAGAATGCCATCATCAAGAAGCTGTGGTTCGAGAAACTGCTGAAGCATATCAAGGTAGATGGTACCTGTTACAGTTGCTTCCGCAAAGAAGAATGGGCCATAAATTTTGGATTTGGTCATTCCAAGCCACACGTTAACTTTTGGAGAGTGTCTCTGCCATTCTATGACTTCAGACGGTCTTTCATTGGACCAGATAATGAAAAAATTATGAAAATAAAATTATGAAAAAAATGTAGAAATTTATACATTTTTAACACACATTAAATGTGATAAACATAAATAAAAGTGTGTTTTTAAAAAATTTGTCCAATTTCATTGAAATAGATAGTTAATTCTGGGACACCCTGTATTCTCAGTGAGGCTTAATTGTAACACGAACCAATCGGTAAGCGGGGGTCCACTGTACTGCTACAGTGTGATGGTATTTGACTTATTTCTACTTCACTTTTCATTTCTTCTGTTTTTCTCTGTTCTTTATTCACTCTCTCCTCATCTACTTTCTCTACATAGTCTCTCCCTACTTTAAATACCAAAAGAGTTTATTTCAGTCATGCAATTTTCACAGAAAAACTTTATCCCATTTATTAAGTTGCATTGTATTCATTATGAGAGATTTTTTCATCTTCCCATTCTAGGCATATGAAATAAAAAAGTGGCTGACAGAGATTGCATATTATCACCTTTGTCTCATCTGTTGCATTGTTACAGGTACCACAGAGTTCCAGGAATTTATTTACCATTGCCATGTTACTGATAGAGGGTAGCTGCCAGTGCACAAAATTGACTCAAAAGGGTATTATGAGAAGTATTGGGTGGGGGTTGACTCAAACTGAGTGAGGGAATGTATTCTCCATTACTTTGGAGGATGTATGTGGCATGCTATATACTTCTCACTGATTGGTGCTTGCGACTGTGGCTGTGGGGAATAATTGGGAGGTATTTGTAGGAATTTCTGCCTAACAATGGGCAGCTAATTTCCTTCATAAAAAAACAGTCACAAAAATATTGTATAGATTGATGTTTCATTTTTTATTTACTCTTATTTTTACATATGCCATGATATTTACTTCTCAGAGAAACACCACTGTTCACTATGAATTCACTCAAAATATTGACACTGTTTAAAACTGATTAACTGCAGGACTTTTACTGTAATACTGCTTTTATTTATACTTTGATCAAAATGTGACACACACACACACACACACACACACACACACACACACAATAATAATAAAACTTGTTCCCACCCTAACTTCACAAAAATAAATAGTTCTACACCTGCTCTGTACTTCATCTCTGGGCCAGATAATAAATAAAATTTTTATTTGCCGAGTGTTTAGGTAATGCCCAAAGTTTTACTCCCGAGATGATTTAAATTGGTTTAGAGAATGCTTAACAATGTGAGAAAGTGGGGGGGTAATAGGTGAATATATTTAGCCCTAACAGTGAATAATGGCCCTAATACAGAAGCAAGCAGTGCTGGATATAGGGGTGTGCGGAGTGTGCTGCCGCACAGGCCCCCACATTTTCGTGGTTGTATAAAACAATTTAATTGCTTGCCGAAAAGCATGCAAAGTCTTTCTGTAAATAATTTTTTTTTTCAATAAAATTGTTTTTTGAGATGTTTGTGTTTTAGTAAATAAAAGGAAACAACAAACAGGCTTCCACAGCTCGACCTCGCACAGGGCCCCCACAGCTTGACCTCGCACATATTTCTGCAATGAAGTAAACTACAGATCTTTAAAAAAAAATTTGTGTTTTAATTAATGATAAGTTCACATCTTTTGTTGCAGGGAAAATATTAAGCATAATAATTTCATTTTAGTTGACTAATTGGCTTATGAAGCAAGTATTCTAACTAATTTTATGTAACCCATTTCCAGGGATCCAGACTAGAGCAGAACTCAAAAGCAAAATCAAAACTTCAAAAAATCAAGTCATTTCCCTCTTGTAAGCAAACAGAAAATACCCTTTCTCCAACTGCAAAACCTTTCAAATGTGATATTTGTTCATACATTACATGGCAGAAAACTAAGCTTCAAGTGCATTTAAGAATTCATACTGGAGAAAAACCTTTTAAATGTAATATTTGTTCTTACACTGCAGCACAAAAAGGTAACCTTCAGACACATTTAAAAATTCATAATAGAGAAAAACTTTTTAAATGTAGATTATGCTCCTATGCTGCAGCACAGAAATGTTCACTTGAACAGCATTTAAGAGTTCATACTGGAGAAAGACTTTTTAAATGTGATATTTGTTCTTACACTGCAGCACAGAAAGGTAACCTTCAAACACATTTAAAAATTCATAATAGAGACAAACCTTTTAAATGTGGGCTATGCTCCTATGCTGCAGCACAGAAATGTTCACTTGAACGGCATTTAAAAGTTCATACTAGAGAAAGACTTTTTAAATGTGATATTTGTTCTTACACTGCAGCACAGAAAGGTAACCTTCAAACACATTTAAAAATTCATAATAGAGACAAACCTTTTAAATGTGGGCTATGCTCCTATGCTGCAGCACAGCAATGTTCACTTGAACAGCATTTAAAAGTTCATACTGGAGAAAAACCTTTTACATGTAATATTTGTTCTTACACTGCAGCGCAGAAAGGTAACCTTCAGACACATTTAAAAATTCATAATAGAGAAAAAACTTTTAAATGTGGGCTATGCTCCTTTGCTGCAGCACAGAAATGTTCACTTGAACAGCATTTAAGAGTTCATACTGGAGAAAAACCATTTAAATGTGATATTTGTTCTTACACTACCGCAGTGAAACGTTACCTTCAGAGACATTTAAAAATTCATAATAAAGAAAAAACTTTTAAATGTAGGTTTTGCTCTTATTCTGCAGCACAGAAATATAAATTTAAACATTTAAAAGTTCATAGTGGAGAAAAACCTTTTAAATGTGATATTTGTTCTTTTGCCTCAGTGCATAAAGGTAACCTTCAAACACATTTAACAATTCACAAAAGAGAAAAACCTTTTAAATGTGATATTTGTTCTTTTGCCTCAGCACAAAAAGGTAACCTTCAAGCACATTTAACAGTTCATAAGAGAGAGAAACCTTTTAAATGTGATATTTGTCCTTATACTGCAGCTCGAAAAGTTACCCTTCAAAGGCATTTTAAAGTTCATACTGGAGAAAAACCTTTTAAATGTGGGATGTGCTCGTATGCTGCAGCACATAAATTTACACTTAAAGAGCATTTAAGAGTTCATACTGGAGAAAAACCTTTTAAATGTAATATTTGTTCTTACACTGCAGCACAGAAAGGTACCCTTCAAGCTCATTTAAAAATTCATAATAGAAAAAACCTTTTAAATGTTGGCTATGCTCCTGCAGCACAGAAATGTACTCTTGAACAGCATTTAAGAGTTCATACTGGAGAAGGTGGGAGGTGATACCTATTAGGCATGTTCCTCATGTGTGTCTTCAGTCCTGCTATCAAGGGGTTTAGCAATAGGCTATGAGGAACACAAGCATGTAACCCTGACTAAACTCACCTAAAACAAAAAGAAATATGGAAATATCTATTAAGGAAAATTCATACTGGCAGGACATTGCCCAGGATAAAAAGGTCCCCTCAATTCGCTTACACACCTGGGTGGGTGAGGAGAGCAATGGTACAACTTTCCTCAAGCCCAGAGGAGAAGAAACTTCACCAAAGGGGTCATTGCAGGTGACCTCCATCAGCCAAAAAAGAAAAACACCTCTGTCAAGAAGTTACAATCATTAGCCTCAAAAGTGCATAAATACCTTACAGAGGAGGAAGAAATTAATAATATTAAGTAAAGCGCCCTTAAGGAAGCAAATGAGGACTACATTGCCAAAGAAGAAGAAAGAGAGGGAAAAAAGGGAAAGATTATGGACAAGAGAAGAGAAATGGACATTGATATGGGCTACAAAATATGCCAGACAGAAACATGAGAGACAGAAAGACATCACAAGGGAATGGAGAAAGATCTTCCACTTTTGCCCATGTAAGAGAGACTCCAGCTGCAAGATTGACTTCTCAGAAATACAACTTCATAACCCAGAAAGTATTTAATGAACAAGAAATAGAATACATTATTATTGTTTATTCATTTCTCGTATGTAATCAACGATTAAAGATGCATTACTCGCAATTGTTCAGTTTTATCTCGTGCATAATATTGATTTATTTGTATGGTATAATACCTTCAATAATGACCTTGCACACATTTCCCATATTGATAATGATGATTTAAAATTAATACATACCTTAACTATTAATAATACTTATTCATGGTTTATTATTAATTAACAATAACTTTTATTTTTAATAAGAGCTGAGTAAAGCCTGAAGCTTAAGGGCCAAATTAAATAAAATAAGTAGTCCAGCTTCACAATTATTTGTCATTGTAAATTGTAAGACCAATGTATTTATTTTATTACTCATACTAATAAAGGTACGTTATTCAATAAGCTTATCCGTAATGAAACCAGCCCAATAATGAACCCTATTCCACTATTCCAGTGCCTTGACACCACAAAATGTTGGAGATGATTCATCTGATAGCCCATTGGTCACTAAAAGCAGACAGAATACCAACCAGCATTCTCTAACCAACCACCAGATAGGAATGGGTTGAACCCAGTTCACCTGGATCCTCTAACTCACCATTACCCTACCCCTTCACCACCACCATGGCATGAAGATATAGATTTACAACAAATAGAAACAGAGGAGGAATTAGCAAATTTAATTGAAATAGTTAAAGCCATGAGTATGGAAATTGCACCAATTGATCAAACTTAGCAAAAATAGACAGTTTAAACAACTGTTATACAGTGGACCCCCGTTTAATGATCGTAATTGGTGCAAAATAAACTATCAGTACACAAACCCATTATAACATGTAAATGGCCTAATTGGTGCAAATTTTTCAAAAATACACTCTTGCAAGACTTAAAAACACGAATTTTCCATGTTTAAAATAGGATATTTTAACAATACATGATATTTTAACACCAAAAATGTATTAACTTATTTTGCTGTAAATAAATAATAAAAACAATTAAATAAACATAATTAAATAAAAAAAAAATTATTTACATTAGGTTGGTGGAGTGTAACATGGATGAAAATTGATGGTAGTAGTCGTGGGGTTGGAGGAGAAAATTATTGTTTGGAAGGAGAATCTCCTTCCATCGTGAATTTGGCGCGATTGTTCAAAAATCGTTATACAGAAATTAATCGTTACACAGGCAATATATTCTCAATGAGGCTTGATCGTAACACGATTTAATCATAACATGAACCAATCAGTAAGTGGGGGTCCACTGTACAGAGTGAATGTAGCAATTAATAAACTAGTCCCAGCCAACACAGACCTTACTGAACTTAATCAAGTAAATTATGCTACTGGCCTATGTATGCAGAAGAAACTTGTCCCAAATTTCAAACCAAAGCCCCCTAGTCAAAACTGTAAGTATAAACCAAAACCTCCTCCCTGGAAAGTTGAATTAACTAAACTTACACAAGCCAGGTGTGAAGTGAACCAAATAAAACAATATTTTCAAGCATCCCCACAACAAGGAAAACTCAAAAAAACAAATAGGGAAAATAGAGAAAGTATAACTTGAGAGATAATTAATCAATTACATGACAAGGCACTGGAATTGGAGGGAAAATCCCAGCCATAGCCAATAGAATCAGGAATAAACAAAAGCAGATAAACATGAAAAACAATAACAAATAAACAGAAAATTTTTCAAATTTTGTTAGCCAGTGTTATTCTTCAAGTTTTTAGAAATGCACTCTGATTCTTTGCTATAAAGTGATGTGTCAATTTGACAATTATTGTGCTTAATGAATTTATAAAATCATCTACAGATTCTATTTTTTCAACCATATTGCATCGATCTGTAGTAACCCATTGTTTACATTTTATTTCCTCACATTCAGGATCATTAACACTGAAAAGTGAGCAAAAAATTCTTAATACCTTGTTCTTTTGGACAGAGATTACATATTTGCATCATGCAATTCCTGTTGTTATCACACACTGCCTTCTCCATAAGAGTTGTGTATTCCAACCCTTTGACACCCAAAGCTGAGAATTGTATTTTGGCATTCTGGTGGTATGTACATACACACACACAATGGGTACCAGCAGCTCCAACTAAAACACAATGTCTGGGGCGAAGGCTGGCAAAACTAGAGAAGCCAATTTGGGGACTATCTGGATTATTTTTATTGAGACTAAAAGCTTCTTTCAGATTCATTAACACCAGTCTTTTCTGCACAGATTCTTTATACCCACTTTCATTTCTGATACTCAGCCAGTCTTTTGTACCTGGGCACAAACGACTAATTTCATCTGATTCAAAAAATTTCTGAACAGAATCTTTAGTACTTTTAGTTATTACTTTTCCTTTTGACATGGGTTCAATTTCAGGAATAATTCCAAGTCTGTTTTATATTTCTGCTTTTCTTAACTAAAATATTCAGTTGTCTGAAATAGATTTATAGTTTTTGATATGGTAAATGGAGATATCAATATTTTGAGTTTCCTCTCATAACTCTCAGTAGAATGGAAAGCTTCAACCAGTTCATTCATGAGACATGGGCACCCGCAGGATTTTTTCCAAGGGGGGCAAAATTTAATGTATTAATAGGTAGGGACCGGAGCAAGCAAAAAACTTTTGATCCCTTAGGAACCAGCAGGTTAATTCTAAGTTTAGTGCCTTTAGGAGGCAGTTGGATACTTTTCAGCAAGTTTAGGATATAAATATTTTCTTAGAAAATATTTAATATATTTTCTTGGCATTTCCAGGGGGGGGCAAGCGCCCTCCCTTGCCCCTACCTGCGGGCGCCCATGTCATGAGATGAATCATTGACCTGAAACAAATTCATGAATGTATAATTAATAGTTATAAACAAAACATTACATGTGCATATTAAATTTTTTGGATTATAATATTGATTTCAAGTGTAACAAAATGAGCATTCTTTGAGATAGTCAAATTAAACCAAAAATTATTTTGACCAAATGATTTAATGGGCCCATTGATCTCCAATCTTTAGGGAGTTGTGCTTCCAGTTTGTACTATCAAAGGTGAATACCTACATTTTGCTTTTATGCTTCAGTTTTAGTTTAGGTATATTCCTACTTAATAATAGCGTATCATTTTAAAATTCATACCTTTGAGTTTCATGATCCAACTTTGTAGCTTTTGATGGGCTTGCGATCTCAATTTCTAAACTTGTTTCTAACTTTTGTTTTAAAGAATGACATGCTTTTTCTATTGTTTGGATAGCTTTTGCTTCTTTTCTTGAGGAACTCAAACCATCTGAAATTTTTGAATTAATAAATATTTGACTCCATTTGATATATATGGACAATAATAAATAATATGTCAACATATTAATTTCATAAGTTTAATAAATTTAATATGTCAACATATTAATTTCATTAAGTTTTTCAGCAACTGCTGAAAAACTGTTTTGAAAGTAAATGCATTATAAATAAATATAAATAAAAAAATTATAAATATAAAAAGTACCTATCATTAAATACTTACGCTTCTTCACTGGAGTCACAGCAAGACTTTCTACAACTTGAGAAACCTCTTCTTTGGCATTACTTGATATACTTGGATCATATTCATCGCTTTCTGAAATAACATTCTCAGAAGACTGATTGTGATCAGACTCTTCACTTTGTGATGTTGATAGTAACTCTGGTCTCTGGGTCAACAATTTTCTACAGTTGCTACATAGTAAAGTATTCCTTTGTAGTTTCCATTTACATCGATCATAAAGTGATTGACTGATGATTCTTATATCCTTGTGTATCTTTTTCTTATGTTTTTGTAAAGGATCATCACAGTATCTAACCATTTTTCATTACTAAAAATACACAATTGTAAATCTCAAAAATAAGATATGATTTGACTCAAAATAAGCAATCTGTAATAAAAATAAGCATAATTAACAAACATTTGAGAGAGAGTGTGCGAATATGAGTTATACATAGGCTGTAAATACAGTATATCATTTGTAGTTCTCTATTTTAGTCTCTGTAAAAATGTCAAAAATTTCAATGTACAAATGCCAATGTACGGTACATATTTTTTCAATAATTTTTTAAATATCTTGCAACTTGATACCCACGTTTTTTTATTGTTTGTATCTTTTAACAATTAATGGAAGTTTAATAAATGAAAAATTTTGTTAAAAAAGGGGGGGGTGGAATTTTCATTATTGTTTTACACATTTGAATGTGGTATCCTTTAATAGATCTTTTCATGCTGATTCTAAAAATGTATAGTTTTATAGGTCTACGGTAAGATGTTTGGGAGTTATTGCCCATTAAAGTTAGGTGGTAAAGTGGGGTCCCATATCTCAAAAACTATGGGTCATAAAACTTTTTTATTTAAACCAGTGAAATCAGCACCCGGAAGAACCCCATATGTCAATTTTCATTAAAATCTGGGATGGAGTGGTGACAAATTTTTTAATTTTTGGGTGATTTGTCCTGGAATACCCCCTAAATAGACTAACATACAGGAATTAGTGTCTTCCCAGATTGTACCTACCAAGGAAATTGGGAGGGATGGGATTGACTGAGGTTAACCACCTGCACTGATCATCAACCATCAGCATTGGGCACTATGTGAGGAGTTCAACTAACCCATCACTAACTCTGGTTTGTGAACACCACATCCCAAGAGTAACTCAACAAACTCCCATAACCAAACCAGCCCAGCACTTTGGAGGGGATAGTATGACAGAAGAAGTAGAAACTGGAAGAGTACCAGCTATGTTGATTGCTAGGAAAAGTTACAAAAAATTTGTCCTAGAACAACAAGCCAAACATGCAGAAGAATAGGAACAATGCCAAAGAGCTGGAAAATATTATCAAGAATTTCAAAAGGACTACATCAATAAAGAAGGATCATTGAAATGGCTAAGGAGGAATTCTGCAGTATGATGGAGAGTGACTAATACTGGGTGCCTAAGATCTTGCACTCCTAACAAATGCATTTAAAAATATGGCTGGACTCAGTAATAATGACATGTGTAGATTAGGCATGTACTGGATCACAATATAGCTGGATAACTGGATACCAGATATCTGGCTTTTTATTTTTGCTGGATCAAGAAATGGCTGGATACTGGATAATTGCTGGATATTTGGCCACATCATGTATTCTTAAGGGCATAAAATTTTAAAACTTTCAATTAACTAGTGGTTTAATAAACTTTTATGGTTCCTACTAATTTTACAAAATGATTATTCTCCTAAAAAAATGCAGGTTAGAAATTTTGTTATTCAATAAAAAAAATCCATATATATATATTAGATTATTTAATTTATACTGTATTGCCTTCTCATAAGACCAATAAGTTTTGGATTATTTTTAGTATATTTTGATACAACAAAAAGAATAAGCTATTTGATAATTTGCTAAGTTTTAAATTTAAATAATTAGGATATGTGTTACTAGTAGTAGCCTTAGAACAGAATTTAAATCTGGAAAAAAAAAGAGAGAAAAGTATATTAAATTTTCAGACTTAAATTGTCTTAATAGAAAATTTAACATTTTCCATATTTTGGGGGGAACTCTCGCATTCAATGCTAGAAAGAAAAAAGGTAAAGTTGGTTGGACCTAGTTCTGCTAAATTTAGAGAAATCTAACTTTGTGTGTTTTTGTTTTAAAGAAAATCATTATAAATGTTAAATTTAGCCCTTTATTGCACACACAGCTCTTCCCACAGCTGAATAAATTCATCTGGCATTAGTCATAATAAAATAATAAAGTACACAAAAAACTTGAAATATGAAGTTTTTTATCGACAAAATATGATTAAAATGTTAATTAATTATCTGGCTGGGTCATACTTGATATCCGGTATCCAGCTGGATCATACTTGATATCCAGAAGTGGCTGGATTGGCCAGATACTGGATCATGATCCAGTATCCAGTGCATCCCTAGACTGTAGATTCTGTTATATTGAGGTGGAAAGTGTTAGCCATTTAATATCAGGCTGTAGGGTCCTCATGGCAAGTGGGCACTATACAACTAGACGGAACAAAATTTGTAAATATATCCACTGGAAGATTCTGACAGCATTAGAACTGGAATGCAGTAAAAATGTATGGGACCATACACCTGCGCCAGTTACTGGAAATAACTACTATACTATCTATTATGATACAAGGATTGTCCATAAATAATATGCAAAATTTCAAATTTTAGACCCCCTCCCCACTTTCTTGCAAATGGTCACAAAATTTTGACACACACACACCCCCACCCCACCCCCCCCCCCCACCCCACCCGCCACGGTCACAAAAAAAAAAAAAATAACCTATACTTCTCTAAAAATTCATTAAAATAATAACTTTTTTGTTAATAGCTGGCAATGCAAGCAGCCAGATATATGAGATTTGTGTTTTTGAGCTACATAATATTACATTAGTTGACAAAAAGAATCCGATTCAATATTTTAGTTTTTACATTAAATGTCAACATAATGTAAAAAAAAAATTTGTGATGTCAAAAATTTTAGACTCCCCTCTCCCCTCTGTCACAAAAGGTCACAAAATTACAGACCCCCTCCCCTTAAAAGCATGACATCATTTATGGATGCCCCCCAATAATACTGACTGCCACTGTCATGGATAACTCAGCAGTAAAACCAGACATGGTAGTGTGGAACAAGAGGGAAAAGGTTGCCTTAATGATTGAGGTCAGTGTCCCAAATGACTTTGGCCTTAAAGTGGAAAGGGAAAAATTACCAAATATCAGGTGCTTCTATATGATATCAGGAGAAACTGGAAATTGAAAGAAGCTGCCATTCTCCCCATCATAGTTGGAATAATGAAGAACTACTTAGCATCTCACCTGAAATCAATCACAGGACAGCCCCTGGCTGTAGAGATACAAATAGGGGCATTAAAAGGAACAGTCACCTTCCTCAAATGAATGCTAGGCCAAGTTCAGAAATTGTTGGAGTGTTTGGCTTTGGATGGAAGCCACATTCACAGCTGTAAAATGCTTCCAAAGAAGTATAAACCAGAAGAGAAAAACCATTTAAATTTTGTCTTACACTGTAGCACAGGAAGGTAGTTTTTAAGTGCATTTAAGAGCTCATACTATAATATAAATGGCCAGGCAATCTTTAGTAATAATGAAGTGCAACAAATGGAGATAAGAGTGCAACAGCTGATTCAAGATATACTATGACCCCTTACAAACCTTGTTTTATACTCAGAGGAGCATACCTTGAGACAAAATATACAGCCAAATCCACTACTGGCTCAAGTAGCAAACCCACCTCCACAATCACCACCATCCTTACCAGAATTATCATCATCATCACACTCTAGTAACTCAGCACCTGCAGAAGGGCAAGCTGAGTGGGAGCTGAGGTAAATGGAGAAGGACATTGCCAACAAGTTAGAGGAAGTGAGATCTGTGGTATTTGGAGACAGACCAAAATGAATAAAATTAAACATTAATAGCGAGTTTCAATAACTAATGAGGAAAGTTAATATTGCACTGCCAAAATTAATAACAGAAGGCCCAAATTTCTGAAATCAATGTTGTAAACTATGCATTTGTTGGAGACCCAGGGAAGGGCCAATTAGGGCACCTAAGATCCTGCTGTGGAACGCAGGGCTGGATTTTCCAATAGGCAACATAGGCCATTGGCCTAGGGCCCACCAGTAACTGGGGGCCCACTGGGGACGGGGTGGTTCTCTGATCTAGGGTGAAGAATCACCTGAGATCAACTTTGGGACAAACCAGATTAAATTCACTTTCATTACTATGCATTGAATCTGACCTCCTACAATCCCTTGACACAAACAGTATCATTGACAAATTTGCCATAGAAAAAAGCAGGAAAAAGTCATTTTGAACTTCACATAGTTGTGCTTGCAAAATTTATTATGCTTCAGTTTCATTGTATTTTTCCATTATTCCTATGTGTAAGATGTACATGATATGGAACTTGATTTACTTTGATGTACTTGATATGGAACTAATTTGATTAAAAATTATTAATGTGTAATGTATTACATTATGTTGTAATTCTTATTGCAAAATTTATTATGCTTCAATTTGACTGTATTTTTTTCCATTATTCCTTTGTGTAAGAATAAGTTGTACATGATATAAAACTAATTTGAATAAAATTATTGATGTGTTACATTATGTTGTAATTCTTTTTTTTTTTACATTACAATATTACGATATATATATATTATATTTTTTTGGAGGGGGGGGGCACTGATAAGGTTTGGCCTAGGGCCCACAAGCAAGTAAATCTGGCCCTGTGTGGAAGAGGAAAAAGCAAATAAAAATATTGCACCTCAGAAGTGAAATCTCGCAAATAGAAGCATATTTAAGGAATCTTCTACTTAGAAAACCTAGCAGCAAGGGTTAGGAAGATTAAGTGGAAGTATAACATGTCATCATGAGCAGATGCAACAAAAATGTCATGAACACCAGGCAAAAATTAAAGCATTAGCTCAACAATTGAAGCACAGAAAGCAAAAACAAAATCAGGTATTTGCAAAGATCCAAATACTCTCTATAAGGACCTGATTCAAGAAACAATACAAGTTAAGCAACCACCAGACCAGAAGGCACTGGATAATTACTGCAGAAAACTTTTCTAAAATTCATGCAACACAACAGTGAGGCTGATTGGATGGAGGAAGTGAGACAAGCCAATAGAGACAAATGACAAATGGTAAAACATTGTAACAGGATAAAGTACCGCTAATACAAATGCGAAACAACCAACCACCTGAATGTCTCAGGTAACCTAAAAGAAATAAGTTATGTGCAGACAACTCTTAAGTGGATTTATTTGATCATGTTTCGTAAGCGAAAGCATTTGTAAAGTTCTTCAATCCTGAACCTTAATCTGACAAATTTAAGAAACTTTATTCAGCTTAGAATACGAAAATCCTGTGGTTAACAGATTCCTGGTTAAGGGAATTTTGGTGGTGTTTGTATTTCAGTGAAAGATCTCTTGTTTAAAGAGGTAAGAAACTATCTCTGGAAAGTTTATAAATCTAGTATTAGCATTTGGAGTTTAGTAATTCATCTAAAGATATAATTGTTAATTACTTGGATTTAAATCCTTTATTAATTAACTGATTACTATTAAGGTTTGTTTATCATTTACCTCTTAAAAGAATAGGTTTATTAATAGGTTGTAATTGTCAAATTTCTTCTTGTTTATGAAATTTAACTTTAATTATCCATTTGATTAATTGGTATTAATGTAGTTTTGTGAATTCTTGTTTAATTATTAATTTTGAGTTTGTAAGTTTGTACAGAAGTTAATGAGGGTGATTTTTAATGTTTTAGGCCTTTTTATTGCAGAGCTGAGGCTTGGCTTCACCTGGTGATGCTGCATGGGCTTTGGTTGGCCATCATTGAGCCCAATGTATTACTAGGTTATCTTAGTGCAGTAATTATAGGCATACATCCCTAGTAATATGAATACTTTGTAACTTTTTCTTTAGTTTAGGTTTGTTTATTAGGAAATAGTGTATATGTTTTTGTTTAACTTGTTTGTATTATAGTTAGGTAGTAGGATGTACCAGATAAATTGTCATTATTTAACTGTTTTTCTTTTGCCTTGAATGACTTGATTGAGCTTCATAGTAATTTAATAAGTTAGTTGGTGATAAGGATAATCCTCGACTCCCTTAACAGCACCATTCTGAACCCACACATTTAATTAATAAGCCTGTATAATGGTGCATCTCCTCCGCCTTCCTAGAAGCTTGGCAGCCCCTTCCATGGGGTATACATGGCTTGAGTTAGCATGGGTGGGTTGAATGTAAGCATTTAGCCTTACCCACACAGGTTCGTTTACAACGTCACCATAGCAAGACAAACTTCAATCAAAACTAGCAAACTTTATCAACTTGAGAAGTTGAGGAACAGACCAACTCCCAAAATTTTAGATTAATACTTTACCTCATACAGGTCATGTCAGTTTTACAGAGGTAACAGTTGTACCTCATTAATCTCATTTAGGTTCTGTGTCCTGGTATCTCTTCACATGAAGGTCAAGCTGGTGGTCCTGCCTCTAAGCCTGGCTTGGTTGAAGAGCGAGTGGCTCTCTTGCGCTGTCTACCACACACAGCCAGGTACACCCAATCTCATCTGGTACTGTGCTGAGCCAGGCATCTAGTCTTCTCTTGAAGACTTCAACTTTGACCCTTGTAACATTTCTGAGGTTCTTTGGAAGCTGGTTAAAAAGTCTTACCACCCTGACAACCAAGCTATTTTCTAGGGATGCACTGGAACTTGGTTCTGGCTGGTTACTTGCAGCCAGAACTCAATTTTTTGCAGCTCCAGTTCCAGCTGGAAATGGAACTTATGAATTTGAAATATGTTTAGGCTTATAATAAAAGACATTTCTTTATGAATTTATTACAAATTAATCCAGTTTTCAAACCTTAATATATATATATATTGAAACAGACAATAGTTTCCACATCAAACCAAAAAAGAATACATCTTGACTTTATGGATTATGTAACTTAAACATGTGATGAAGAAATAAGTTTTTCACCAGTCTGTGGGAGTAGCCATATTCTCCTCTCTTCAAATATATTTCCAGCTTCAGAAAAAAGCCTTTCTGAATAAATCAATGAAGCAGGACAAGAAAGATATTGACATGCTAATTTAGAAATGTTTGGGTATACCAATGTTTTATCTTTCCAGAACTGTAATGGGTTCATTTCTCTATCAATGGAAGGGGTGGTCATAGAGTTTTCTATTTCATTTATTAGGTCTTTTATGTTCAGTCCACTTCATCTTTTATTCTGAAACTTATCAATAGCTAAGGATCTCTGAAGCCTCCACTTCTTCTTCATCTTCATCATAACAGCTGAGGAAATCTGTGGATTTCTTCCTTTAGGACTTGATAAATTCTGTAGCTACTAGTATTTTTTAATTTTGTTTGAATTTTTGTATTCCAGCTGTACTAGCTGCTTCAAACTCATTCATATCACCTTCACTGTCTTCACTAGATAAACTTTCATGTTCATCTATATTTTTTGTTGGTAAAAAATTCTGAATTTCTTCTAAAAGCAAAGCTTTAACTTTGTTTTTTGGTCTTTTATGTAATTCAATTTGTATCGTGGATCCAGAACTGTACTTATTATATGAAGTTTCTCATTCAACACATTTAGACCACCTGAGCTAGAAAGAAGATGCTTGTACAGGGCAGTACGAAGTTCTATTTTTGTACTTTTAATTCCAGCATCACTACTTTGCTTGGACACTAAACGATCTAGAGCAATTACATGAGGAATAACATCACCTAGAGAGCAAAGCTCAGAGCTCACAGATTTTGTAATCTCATAGAATGGTTGCAGCACACGTAGCATTTTCTCAAGAATGTTCCATTCATTCATACTTAGGATAGGAAGATCATGATTGGCTATGTAAATTTGAATTGGTCATTAGGGCATATCATACTGTGGGTTCAGGGTTGAAATTTTGGAAAAACAAAGTGGCTAATATGTATTCCTATGTAAAAATTAATTCTAAGATGGGTTTATTATTTGTAACTTTTCTGAAAAATCTCATTTTCATGGTCAAAATCACGATTTTCTGATTTGAAGGCTGCCTAATGCAGCCTCAGGGCACCCAAACCAAAGTGCACAGCTGTTCTGCATATGATTTAGTCTAAAAGCTGCTTTTCTGACCTCATCCTTGCTTTCTTGTGTGTTTCGACACCTCTGGGTGCTGAAAAAATTTGTAGATTTCACGTAAAACTTAAAAATTTTAAGTTTTTCTTCAAAGAAAGGCGTGGCTCACCAGCTCTACTCTGATTGAGTAGCAGGAGACTTGCCACCTCCATGTGTAGGTTTACACGCCTGTTCTTCCTGGATCCCTGAAAAGCGTGGCCTCATAAGATCTTATATTATGATCTTATGAGGACTTTCAGCTCTTATGAGCATTAATGATGGCTTCAGCCTCTTCATCAGCCACTCGAACCTGAAAAGCTCTTAAGTATGTCCTGCTTTGATCTGAACACTGGGAGCATTTCTCGATGGTCTATCCTGGCTCTCACCCACCCATCTCTCCTCTCGTGACTGTACACAGCTTGGGAAGCAGTTGAGATTTCCTATACAGCTCTCTCGCAGGACTGAGTATGAACAGAGAAAGTGTCCACTTTGAGTGGAGTTTTCCTGAGATCCTCGAGTTCAGTCAAGGTCATCTTGTAGGTGAAAATAGGCTTGTAAATATTCTCTGATTCCCAGTTGATGAGATCCTCAGGTGAAGTGGCTTGCAGATTGACTTTGGGATTTTTATGGGGCCTCACTGTCGTATCACCAAAGTCTCTTCCTTCTCTGATCTTCTCTATCTGGCTCACAGCAAAAGCTCTCTGATGTTCATCCTCACTGCACAGGAATGAAGCTAGGATGTTCTAAGGATGTGTGTGGTAAGCTCCTCTTATCACTGCAGCAGAGATGATGTTCCTGACCTCTGTAGTCTGGTTCCTCAGCAGCCTCAGGCTTGAAAAAATGTGTGCAGGACCAAATTTGAGGTGGTGCTTCACTTTGATGTCGTAGTACATTTTGAAGTAGAAGTTAAGGCAGAACTTCATGAGGACCTCAAGCCTCCTCAACATCTCCCCCTTCAGTCCATGCTCCCTCATCCACAACAGCAAGATGGCCTGTGCAGTAGTGAGCCACCTGGATTGGTTCAGAGGTCCGCACTTGAGACCAGCCAACTGTGGACTGAGACTTCCAGACTTGATGGCTTTGATCAGAAGATAGCAGTTGTGCTGGTCTGTGGAGAGAGATTTGACTATCTCTACTGGCAGCTCTATGATATCTTCAGTTCCTTCCACCAGTTTGAAGTTGAAGTTGACCTCAAGTTCATTCACTTTCTCAAGAAGTTTTCCAATAGGCCCACTGAAGCCTGACTGGGGAGTTCCAGGGCCGTCCAGCTTGATGATTAAGTGCCTCAGGGGGAGCTCGTTCACATGGAGCTGACAGATCATCCTGTGGCACTTGCGACCCAGCATCTCCAATAGGGCTATGGTGCCTCCAGACCACCCAGTCAGGTCCAGTGCCAGCCTATTTGGCGCCCTTAGCAGGACTGCAGCTGGCGCCCCCACCCACCTCCCACTTCATGATTGGGTTTGCCCACAAAGTAATCAAGGTACCATATTGAAGAAACTATTTGCCTTACACTGATCTATTTTAATTTGCTAATACATACATTTATTATAAAATTATAAAATCATTTCACAGTTCAAGAAAGTGTCATGACCAATCAAAACAGCGAGTAAAGCGAGGCATATGTAGTAACAAATCAGAACGCTCAAAAGTGCTAAAATATGTGTGCAAAAAGGACATATCTACTGTTTTTTCCAAGCAAGAAGGGCATATGTCACATAAAAATAGTTATTCGCTTATTGATGACTCCCGGAACTCATATTAAGCCATAAATAAGCCGAGTCGCTTATTGACGACTCCCGTCTGTGCGCGCAACATTTTTAAATTGCTTATTTACGACTCCCGTCCGTAAAGGGTTAAAGGTCATGATAGTGAAAGTTCTATAATGACCCAATAAGATGAATAAGTTAATTATGTAAATATCAGTCAAGCTAAACTGGTGTACATACGTCGTACAACCTTTCATCATTTGTCTATGCTTCTCATTCCTTCATTATTTTTTTCATGTTGTTCTTACATAATACTATCAGATGTGCACAGGGCGGGAGGCGCTGGCACCCTTAGCATTTACTAACCTTGCCTAATGGAAGCGGCGGCCCTGCACCCAGTGTTGGTGTTGGTAGAGTCTCCTCCAATCATTACAAGGCTCTCATCAGCTCCATGATCCAGAAGCCACTCATGCAGGCCCTGAGCGATCTTATGAGCAGGCTTTTCTCCTTCCTCAGGTTCCTCGGGAGCGAAATGGAAGAGGTACTTTCCTTGAGGCTCCCACGTGATAGTGTAATGATCCTCCATCACTTTGCCAGGATGAAATCTCCGTCACTTCGTCATATTTCAACACCCTTGTGTTCCTATCCTGCTTGCCATCAAAGAATATCCCAGAGATCTTCTCCTCTAACCTCTGCGTGAGAGCTTCAACTGATGAGGCCATTATTTCCTCCTTGACCCTCCAGACTTTCATGCCATCTATGGCCAAGTAAGCCTTGTCTTTGGAAAGATGACTGGCCTTGATGAGGTCATTCAGGAAGTCAGTGGCAACTGCAGCTGCCAGAACATTTGCCACCCTGTACCTCAAAGCTGCTGAAGCTGTCCCTTGGATCTATATGTAGTTTCGTGTAGTAGAAGTTGGAGTTTTGGCAGGTACTTCAGCGGGAATGTCCATAGGAGCTACAGTAGCCTCAGCATTGCCAGAGGCTTCTTTTGCAGCTTCTTCCAAGTTTGGCTCTTCGTCCTCCTCAAAGTCTTTCATGAGAAGCTCCTCATTAGTAGCCTCCTCTTTCTTCTTCCTCTTCACAGCAGAAGCTTCTTCAGCCTCCTTCCTCTTCGCTGCTTTGATCTGTCTCCTGCTGTCTCCGAAGTCTATAGAAGACATCTGGATTCCTGAAGCTTTGAAAGTCTTCACTCTCTGGTAGTACAGCCACTGAAGGTCCAGCTTAGGAATCTTCACCCCCAAAGGACAGTTACAGTTCACATGGGCCTTGAGGGAGCATCCTGAGCATCCACTCCCCTCTGAGCTGCACAAGAAGATCTGATGCTTGCAAACGCAGACTTCACAGAGTTTATCCAGATCAGCCATTCTCTTCTCCTGGGTAGCAGACTTAACTCTCCTATTCACAACATCCATCATCATCTTCCATTTCAACAAGATCTTATATGAGAGCAATTTTTCCATGATTGTCACAGGTGGGAAGAACTTTACATTCAATTTCCTCCACTGAGTCATCATGAGTGAAGCCAGCTTGTCAGTCATCTCTCAGATAAGGTATTTAGACCTTTGGATGTCATGAATGAGGAACTTTTCCTCCTGCAGACGAATCCCTCTCTGAAGAATGGCTCTCCAAGTCAGCACCTCGCTGGGAATGAACTCCTTCCCTGGGCCCACAACATCCGAGAGCTTTGAACCTGACATTTTCTTGGTTTTGGGGGCAGATTCAGCCATCATGTCTAGTCAGTGCTTATTCTTGCTCTTGTCCAATCTGTAACAAATTCATATCAGTATGTTTAGTGTTCTTTCACCATAAATATAGACAAAGAATATAATTTTTGGTTATAATCAGGGTTGCCAACCGGCATTTTTAATTACCAAATTAACCTAAATTTGGTAGTGAATATTTATTTTGGTAATAGAAAACTGAATTTGGCATTGCAAATTTAATTTAAAATTCGTAATAATGGTGCAACATAAGCTAAACCCTTTGTCATTCAGTACCATTTAATTTTAGTGTAGGTTCATTTTTTTACCTGAAATATGCATAGGAGGTATATATAAGCATTTTTAGCAATCTTTTTTTTTGTAAGAACATTTCTAAATGAAATAATTTGTGTGTCCATTAGTCAACAAAGGTCTAATAAGGTAATTAGTGGGTGGTGAAAGTGCGCACGCTGGGTATCGGTGGGGAGATAGGTAGGTGGATTGAAAACTGGTTGAAGAATAGGTGGCAGAGGGTTGTAATTAAAGGGGTTAGTTCGGGTTGGGCCTCAGTCACTAGTGGGGTTCCTCAGGGTTCCGTTTTGGGGCTGCTGCTGTTTATCATTTACATAAATGATATAGACAGTGGCATCGTCAGTTGGATCGCCAAATTCGCTGATGACATCAAGCTTGGGGCCAATGTTGGGATGCCCAAAGCGATTGAGCAACTGCGTGCAGACCTAGGTAGGATAGGAGAGTGGTCCAAAAAATGGCAAATGCTGTTTAACTTGGGTAAATGCAAAGTGATGCACATTGGCTATGCCAATCCCAAGTCGGACTACTCGATGTTGGGGAACAATATCAAGGTGACTGATTTGGAAAAGGACTTGGGTGTGCTAATCAGCAGCAACCTTAAGTTTACCAAACAGTGTGTAGAGGTGGAAAAGAAAGCCCAGAAGCTGCTGGGTTATATCAGGAGGCAATTTCAGTTTCGGAACAAGGAGAGTGTGCTCTCTCTGTACAATTCCCTGGTTCGGCTACTCCTGGAGTATGCAGTGCAGTTCTGGTCACCCACCCTCAGGAAAGATATTGAGAGGCGAGGGCCACAAAGTTAATCCCTTCCGTTAGGCATATGGGCTACAATTGATGCTTACGCGCCCTGAACTTGTTTTTGCTGGAAACTCGGAGGCTGCGCGGTCAACTGATCGAGGTTTTCAGGCTCTTACGCGGGTTCAATGATGTCGATTTTAGAAGCATGTTTAGTTTAAATGATAACTCAACTCGCAACAATGGTTGGAAGTTGGATTTGAAATGGTTTAGGACTAGTGTGCGTATGTGGGAACTACTTTATGTATAAGATCTGTGACACGTGGAACAGTTTACCTTCAGAAGTTGTGAACAGTTCCTCTGTGGATCATTTCAAGAAAAGGTTAGACCAAATCTTGCACACTACTTGAGTGTGTAGAAAATTTTCCCTGGCACCCGTTGCCATTGGTACCACCTCGGTATGGGCCACAAGGCCTTTTGAGGTACTTCTTTTCCTTGTAACTAACTCTCTCTCTCTCTCTCTCTCCTCTCTCTCTCTCTCTCTCTCTCTCTCTCTCTCTCTCTCTCTCTTCTCTCTATATATATATATATATATATATATATATATATATATATATATATATGTAACAGTACATAAAAATAATCGTAATGAAAAATTCATTTCATGTATCCAATTGGACAGATGTGGTATCATAGAAATTTACCCTATGAAAACTTTGTGTCTATTTCGAAGCGAACTTTGAATAAAGTCTTTTCTTCAGTTATTAAAAATATTACTTAAACAAAGTAAACAGGGAGCTTCCTTAATACTTCTAGAATGAAATTATAGTCAAAACAAATATAATAATGGTGATTAAACTTAGGAAAATTACAAAAAACACTTACCAAAAAAATGGCATCCACTTGCTTCTACTTCACAATTATAACTGGTGTAATTGCTCAGAGCCATCTATTGAGAGAATGTTGAACTTCACCTTCTGCATCCAAATGGTTACAAAGATTCAAATGGAGTAGATTTTTTTTCTTATGTATGTATGTATGTATTAAACCTGTGTAAGAGTTAAGCAAAGTTAATGTGTCTAAATGGCAACAAATTACGACAAAGGGTTAAAAATATGAGGTTGTGTTCAGTTGAATATTTGGTATTTCAGCATAGAACAGAAAACTGCAATTTTGAACATGATAATGCGATTTTTGGGAAAAGTTGCAGAGAAGAAACTCCTCTTAGCATTATATTTTACATAAAAATACATATTAGCCAGAGTGAAATTCGGACTTGGAAAAGTATATGCCCTATTGGTCATTTCAAAGTAAATAAATGTTCAAACATTAAGTATGTGCTGTTCCAATGGGTGATAACATCTTGGACTGGAAACAGTGGTTGTTTAATGCTTTGATCAGACTCAGAAATTTGGAAGGTTATTCATTAGTTAGATGATGATAAAAGTTGTGGTGTAGATGGCATACAAGCAAAATATTTAAAATGTTGTAGCCCTCGTATAATACCTATGCTTGCAATGTGTTTCACAAGCTGTATGATACATGGGTACTTGCCACAGTCCATTTTGTCAGTTGTATTGTTGCCAGTTGTTAAAAATAAGGGTGCTAGTATCTGTGATAAGAATAATTATAGGCCAATAGCACTTGCCAGTATACTTTCTAAGGTGTTAGCATATGTAATTTATAATAGGATAAGTACTTACTTGCAGACTTGTGACAATCAGTTTGGCTTTAGAGTGAAACATTGTACTGACATGTGTATTTATATGCTAAAGGAAGCCATCCTAAAGTACAAGATGTCAAGTAGCAATATATATTCCTGTTTTCTGTATGCATCAAAAGCATTTGATAGAGTTAACCATCATAAACTTTTTAAGAAACTCTTGTGTTGAGGGGTACCAAAATATATATTTCGGATACTTGCATTCTGTATACAGAGCAGACCATGTTTGTAAGATGGGAAAGCACTGTATCACCAGGTTTTAAGGTAACTAATGGTGTTAGGCAAGGAGGTATATTATCACCCTATCTTTTCTATATATACACATGGATGACTTTACCAATGAACTAAAAACTGCACATACTGACACTGTCATTGGAAAGGAAAAACTTAATCATTTAATGTATGCTGATGACCTTGTTCTTCTGTCACCCTCTCCCCATGGGCTGAGAGTACTATTAGAGGTATGTGAACAATATGGTATAGAAAATGACATCACCTATAATGGGGCAGAGAGTTGTAGGTACAGTATTTTGATTTTTAGGTGTAATCTACTGAAACATGTATCATGTAGGTCTTTTGAAATGAATGGTCAGACTATACCTGTCAAAGACACATGTAAATACTTAGGTCATATAATTACTCATGAGCTGCAAGATGAACTTGATTTTGAGAGAATGTAAAAAGCTGTATGTACAGTCTAGGGTGATTCAAAAAATCAAAGTTTTTTTTTTAATTGTTCAACCTGTATTTTTGTTCCCTATGACAAAAAGTAGTGTATGCCAAATTTGGTGAATTTTAAATAAAATTTACTATGCACTACCAGGCGTCAAAGTTTCCCTCTTTTTCAATTTGTTTGTTTTTACAACTTATGATTTTATGTTTAATTGTTTATATTTCAGAATTTTTAATTAATGGTTTATATACTAGCTTGCTTTTAATTGTTGCTTGGAACTCGTAATTTTGATACCAATTAATTGATTATGGAAGCTAGGCCTAACTCACCATCACCCAGTTGCTCATTTGGGAGAAGTTCTACAAGAAAAGAAACTGAAGTATGGCTAATTGGGCTGCCCTCTGCAGTACTAAAAACATCCGTATTACCATCAGAGAAGGAAATGATGGCCCTCTTCATGCACTACAGAAATATTAAAAAGCAAGACATTAGAGAATCATGCTGCTCTACTGCAGATGATGTGCTAGCAGTTTGGAAAAAAAGCAGGAATACCAGCAAAACAAAGAATACATGTAGTAGATAAAATTCAAGGAATACTGAAGGAATGACAGCTGCTTAAGAAAAACAAAGCAAACAAATTGAAAAGATCACAAAATTTAAATAATAAAGAAGAAAAATGGAAAGATAAACTGGAAAACTTATTTGACATTGCTCATGAGAATGCTATGCAGCTTATAAAAATAGAAGATGATAAGAAATTCTTGAAAATGCAACATGAGAAAGGAAGTCATGGAAAAATGGGTACCATTGATAAGGCTGTTGCTAAAAAAGAGCAAAGAGCAGCAGAAAAGCAACAACGTTATGAAAAGAGGAAAGCAGAAGAAGAGATCAAAAGAAAGAAGAGTGAAGAGGCTGTCATACTCACCAGTACATAATCAGAATCAGAGGAGAGTAAAAGTGATGAATCTGGTTTCTGTGCTGCACAACCTTCAACATGGAAAAGTAAGGTTGGCAAATGTAGAAAATTGTTCGATGATAAATTATTAGGAAGTCTTGATGTTGCAAAATTGAGTGACAGAAATGCGTCTCTTTTTAATGCAAACAATCAGACATCGCTTGAATGGGATATCTTCGAACAAATAAAATGCATGTGTTTCAATACAATGGCAGCCAATACTGGTCCTAGAAATGGTGCAGCTATTCTTCTAGAACAAAAATTCGACAACGATTTATTGTGGCTGGCATGTCGACACCATATATTTGAAATTATGCTGGAAGCTGTTGTTTCAAAGTCTTTATCACCATCTTCTGGCCCAGATATAGTCCTTTTTAAGAAGTTCAGAGAAAAATGGTCAAGCATTAATAAGGAGGACTACGAGACAGCATTATCAGATCCAGATATCTATGAAAATATTCATGACATCAAAGATGACATAATTATATTTGCAACAAATCAACTAGATACATTCCAACCAAGAGACGATTACCTAGAACTATTGCAGTTAACAATTATTTTTTTGGGAGGTGAACCAAAAGGTGGAATCAAATTTAAACATCCAGCGGGACTTCATCGGGCTAGGTGGATGGCCAAAATTACATATTCATTAAAAATTTTTATGTTCAAATTTCAGTAAAAGACAAAAAAGGACTAAAAGACATCTGTCTATTTGCTACTCGGTTATATGTAAAGGCATGGTTTACAGCTCCTGTGCCATCTTGCGCTCCTCGTCTTGCTCTGGAATTATTACAGAATCTTGTAGTCTACAAACAAATAAATGACACAATTGCATTTGTTGCTATTAAAAAACTGTTAGGTCACCTCTGGTACCTATCAGAAGAACTGGTAGCCTTGGCCTTTTATGATGATGAAGTGCCTACTGAAACGAAAAACAAAATTGTAAAGGCCTTGCAAAATACAACAGAAACTCTTCCTGCAAAACGGGCTTTTCTAGATCCTGCACTTATTCCAATGAAGAAATTAGAAGATTTTGTCATCAAATACTCAAAGATTCTTTACAATAACAGAACTTATTTCAAAATTTTTACTCAAAGATGCTAAAGAATGGCATAATGATGAAGAGTATAACTCCGCTAAGAAATCTATCAAACAGTGGAAAGTCGTGAATGATATAGCGGAAAGAGGAGTAAAATTAATGGATGAATATAATAAAATACTAACACATGACGAAGATCAAAAACAATTCTTGCTACAAGTAGTGAAAAACTACAGGGCTGTTTACCCTGATAGAAAGAAAGAAAAACATTGATGAAGTAAGGACAGCTAATGTCTCAAATATCATGCTAGTTTAATTATGCATGCTTGTGGTTATGGTAGGACCTATGGGGGAGCTTTCCACATTAAAAAAAAGCAATGCGCCTTGTACTGTACCCCCTGGGTGGTGTGGAAAAATTTGACAATTTGAGTCGTTCCGTCAATTTTTAATTGCTGGTAGCAACCCCCAAAAATTAAAAATTTGCTAAAATATTTTAGGATAGTTGTTTTTATGCTGAAATGAACCATTTAAAGGGTTGAACACATTAAAATAAAAAAAAAAATTTTTACCCCCATATTTGAATCACCCTAATTGTACACTCACATTGTACAGGGTAACATGCAGTGCTGTGCTCAACAGTCACTGCTCGTTACTTTATAAATGTAATGCCATTACCATTACCGTTACTACAGTCTAAATGTAATGCTGTTATCGTTACAGTTACCATTTTTAAAAAGTAACAAGTAACAGCACTTACTCGTTACTTTAATGAAATGTAAATATATTATATATATGCATAGGTATATTATAATTTATATATGCGTAGGTATATTATATAAACATTCGCTTGTGTGAGTATGTGTTGGTTTGTATCCACTGGTTAATGCATAGGCTATGAAGTCTGTGCATGCCTTCATTGCGTTGTTATGACTTATAAGGCGTAATATTTTCCAAAAAAGTGAAACAAAATTACTGCAAGATTTATTACTAGGGATTGCAACATAACAGAGGATGTAGCATACTACTGATACTAATTTGCTAATGCTAGAATATACCAGGAAAGTTTAGTTTTGCAAAACAATACTACAAAATATTAAAGAAATGAATCAAATGAGTTATTGTGCATGGCAATGATAATTGAAATTTATTAGCTAAATATACAAACTTAAGAACTATCATTCAAAAGATCTTTATTGGCCTTTAAGAAAACAAGTTTCTCAAAAGTTGCATCTAAGAGCGAGCCTCGTTTCGGACGCAGTATATCCTTCCCTACTGAAAAAAACCTGCTCAACAGCAGCAGTAGATGGTATAGGAGTGTTAAATTTAATAAACATATTTTTAAAGTTAGTGGATGCAAAGGATGCAGAGCTAACTTGCCGTGAAGGCCCAGATGAGAGGAATGACGAAACCTCTGTTGAACTTAGGTCCCTCCCTGCTCCAGGGTTCTTCACCTTTTTACTTTGACAGTGCTGTCAGTGTAGGGGGAGAGCGGAGAGGGTGGATGGGGGTAGGCTGCCAGCATTGCAATGGCCAACATGCACACTGCTCATAGTGAAGGGACAAATTTTTAACCATTAATGAATAATGAGTGAGGATTGAAAGAAACTAATTGCGAGCTACGATAAAAAAGTAATGAGTAATGATTAACGAATGTATTTCCCTAAAAATGTTACATCGTTACTGAAAGAGTTACTCAATTTGAAACATAACACCGTTACCACTACTAAAAAAGTACCGTGTTACATAATGGCCATTACTTGTAACACGTTAATGCCCAGCTCTGGTAACATGCTAGTAAGGAAATTTGATGTGTGTTCAGAATTGGTTAAAATTTATCTTTGTAGAACTTACTGTACTGCACTGTATACATCCCATCTGTGGTGGAAATATACAAAAACTACTATGAATAAACTCTGTTGCTTATAATAATATTTTTTGTATGCTATGTAAGGAACCAAAATGGTGCAGTGCCAGTTTTTATGTTTACTACATGTAACCTACCTACCAGCCAAATGTTAATCCGGAAGAATATATGTAATTTCATTACTAGGGTCCAAAACAGCTCTAATGTGTTATTGTTCAATGTCCTGTCTTCAGATACTGTGTACCTCTCACCTATATGGCAGTCTTGGTTCAGACAACTGCTGGTTTACAATACCTTATTTTTGTAATGTAGCAAAGATTATATATGCATATTAAGTTGTGTTATAATAAGATTGTATTTGTATGTTGGGTTAAATGGCTATGCTGGCCTTATTTTTGTAATTGTATGTTAGGTTAAGTGGCTGTGGATTGTGAATGATCCATATCAAATATGTTTTGTTTGTTGTATAATTAATAATATAAAATATAATTTCCGCAAAATCATATCCAAACTCAGCTTCCCATAATTTATCAGCATTTTTATTAAATTCTCTTATTTTCATAATTTCTCAGATTTCTTCATTAAGCTACAATTATTTTCTCCTACATATACAAATGATCTTTTTCAGTTAATGATGTCTCATATAATAACAATATTCATAAAATTGCCAGATAATTAATCAAACAGCACTCTGCCAGTATGCTAGGTTAAGTGGCTATGTTGGCCCTATTTTTTTATTAGCTTCAGTGGATTGTGAATGATTTGCAATAAAGATGTTTTGTTTGTTTGTTTTTGTTTGTAGATTTTTTAGCTCATTGTGACCCAAACTTGAGTGATTAAAGTGTGTACTGATGTGACAAGCTTTTCCACAAATGTCAATGATTGAATGCTGACTGAAAATTGAATCTTTCACCACAAGATGTAGTAGATGAAGGAAGCAATGAACAATTGTTATTTTTGCCATTTGGGTACCTGAAGAAAAGAAAAGGCTACAATTTAGCTAGTTATCTAATCTATATATTCTATTGAGAATTTTCGATATTGTAGAATATTTAATTAGACTATGTAACATATTAATATTTTAATATAAGCCCAATCATAAAAATTCAAGTAGTAAATTTATTTTAAAATTATAATTTGTTAAATTTAATTTTATAATTAGGCCTGCATTTACATTTCAGAAAAATAAATATGATTTCATATACTAAAATTATTCTCATTTTAATACCATTAGCTATGAAAGATATTTTGTTTATATACAGGGTGTTTCAGGAGGAAAGGTCAATACTTTGGGAGGTGATAGTATGTCATTGTGAGAAAAGAAGTTCATATGAACATGTGTCTAATTCCGAATGGTTACGGAGATAGAGCTGTTTGAATCTGATGCGCGCACAGCTCTTCCTCCCTCTTCCCTCCCATATAACCTTGAACCATGTAAGCATGTAACATAAGCCAATTGATAGCTGACTGTTGTGAGTGACATTGTTTGGTGTTTGAAGCAGTGTTAAGAATGCCACACACTTTCACACATGCCAAATATGCAGATATGGTGTATGTCTACAGTTTTTGCGATGGAAGTGCAACAGCTGCTGTTGCAGAATACCGTTGATGGTTTCCGAACTGCAGAATTCCGGATCAAAGAGTGTTTACCAGGTTTTCAACACATTGCATGAGATTCGTGCACTTGCCAGTGCTTGTGTTTCATCTAAACGTGAAGCAACAAGATGTGGATGAAGTGGAAAACATTCTTCAGTTGGTAGAGCATAGTCCTACTACTAGCTCATGAAGAATTTCTACATGTCTCGGTGTACCACACACAAGAATATGGCGAACATTACATGAGGAAGGCTTGCATCCATATCATGTACAGTGTGTACAACACCTTCAACCAGGAGACACTGCCATGCAACTGGAATTTTGTCATTGGGTAAATGCTAATTGCTGATTGCTTCGATTAATACTGTTCACCGATGAAGCTACTTTCACCTGTGATGGTATCAAAAACACTTGTAACTCTCATCGGTGGTTAGACAAAAATCCAAATGCCACTGTGGAAACAAATTTTCAACATCGCTTCTCTGCCAGTCTGTGGTGTGGTAGGGTGTGTCAATTTTAGTAAAGTCAACAATTCAAAAACTACTAATGCTCAAATGATGTCATATTATCTAGCAAACTTAGAAATGTCTTCAGTATTGTTTAAAAAAGCCATTTACCTACTTATATTTGACCATAAAGGTTTGAAATATAACCTAAATATGACTAATATTATATATCAATGTGCCATTGATATGTGTGGTCAACTTTGGTTATTTTTGGTGTGCAGTATGGTTTCTAAGTTTCACACAGTCACAAATGCTGGAGTTTTGGTTGTGAATGCGTGTGTTTTCCCTCCTTTTTGACAATTTTGATTACTTCGTAATGTAAATATTGTGTAATTCAAATTATTCAAAATGTTATGTGTGACCCAAACTTTCTGTATATTTTGATATTAGGGTGTGTCAATTTTGGGGGTGAAATGACTAAATTGAAAAATCATGTGATTTGGTAGCAATTTAATGTAATCATTTGGCATACAAAATAATATCCTTGCTTCAAAAACAATAAAAAATAACTCCTACCTACATCAATTTTAATTCAAAAATTCCATTTTTCCGTAAATTCGTAACAAAATAACAAATGTGTGCAAACATCCTATCACCATTTAAAGTGGCAATAAGATATCATTCAGAGTCTTTATTTGAAAGTAACCAATGCAGTCATGTCCTTTTTGCTGTGGTTCCTTGACATCAGCATTCAGCTTGCTACTTGCGCTTTGATGTAGCCTTCTCGCCTCTCGTGACTGTAAACTTGACTAGCTGCTTCTGTGACCATTTTCACACATCTCTCCTCACTCTGAGTGTGAGAAGGCCACTTTGGCACTTGCATTGGGGCCTCTTTAAGTTGTGTTAAATCTTTTTGTTATACATGTTGTCAGTGGTGGCTCCAAAACTTCCAAACTCGTTAACTAATTCTGACAATTTCATGGCATTGATGTTTATCGGAGATACCTTCCTTGTCTGAACAGAGCAGTCTCCCAGCTGGTCATCATCTAGTGATGTTCCTCTAAGCTTTAGAATGATTTCCATAGCTTCAGTTCGCTCTTTGGTACATTGGCTGCAGAGTATTGCTTGCAAAACTGCCTCTGGCCTAGCATACCAAGCGGACCTTCTCACCACAGGTAACACTATGTCCACCACTACTTTCCTTTGTGTTCTCAGTAGCTGTAATTGAAACAAGATGTGGTTGGGCCCCTCCATCCACATTGGATTAAGTTTTACATTGAACCAGTGAAGAAGATAAAACCCAATAATAAATTCAACAATCAACATCAAATTTTGTAGCATTTTGCCCTTCAGTGCATGTTTGGAAACCCAAATCCTGCAGAAATGAATCGCTGTAGTTAACCAACGACTGTGACTTATGGGTCCAATCTCCAAGAGAGCCAGATTTTGAGGCAATTCTCCTGATCTGATTGCTTGAACAATACAATAAGCGTAAGATTGATCCGTGCTGGTCTTTGATAACTTCAGACAACACTGGAAGGGGAGGGCCTACTTCAACCTTTGGAAATTTTGTATTTATTTCTAATTCTGTTGCTTCATCTAGCATGTTGCCAAGGGGGCCTGACCAGGGCCAGATTTACTTGCTTGTGGGCCCTAGGCCAAACCTTATCAGTGCCCCCCCCCACAAAAAAAAAATATATATATATATCATAATATTGTAATGTAAAAAAAAAAAGAATTGCAACATAATGTAACACATCAATAATTTTATTCAAATTAGTTTTATATCATGTACAACTTATTCTTACACAAAGGAATAATGGAAAAAAATACAGTCAAATTGAAGCATAATAAATTTTGCAATAAGAATTACAACATAATGTAATACATTACACATTAATAATTTTTAATCAAATTAGTTCCATATCAAGTACATCAAAGTAAATCAAGTTCCATATCATGTACATCTTACACGTAGGAATAATGGAAAAATACAATGAAACTGAAGCATAATAAATTTTGCAAGCACAACTATGTGAAGTTCGAAATGACTTTTTCCTGCTTTTTTCTATGGCAAATTTGTCAATGATACTGTTTGTGTCAAGGGATTGTAGGAGGTCCCCAGTGGGCCCCCAGTTACTGGTGGGCCCTAGGCCAATGGCCTATGTTACCTATTGGAAAATCCGGCCCTGGGCCTGACCACTTGTTGCTCTTTATAGGACCATCAAGTTCCTGGATAAGACGACGAAGAGGTAGTTCCCCTGTGTGCAAATCACATACAATCCAAACAAGCCTTCTTCCAAGTTTTTTCTCTAAATGTGTCATAACACCGCCCTGCCATCCAGTGTTCACCACAGTTGAGTCTCTACCAACGGCCTGCAGTGAACTGTCAAGTCTTCTTTCTTGAAGCCAACATATTATTTGATCAGCAATTGCCTCTGCATGTTTCTTGCCTTCTACTTCTGCTTCAGGAACAAAGTGAAACAAATAGCAGCCACCAGGTTCGGAACACACACAGTAGTGTTCTTCTTTGATGAGACCGGGAAACTTTCTGTCCATTCCCTCTACCTCTAGGAGAACTTTTGTGTCATCTCTTCTTCCATCAAACAAAAGGCAAGAGAGACCTTCCTCCTTAAAATCTTTTTCATGCTGATCAGATATTTCCTTCATTATTTTTTCTTGTGCTCTTCTTATCTTATTATGATCTATCACTAAGGATGTCTCCTCTCGGCTGATGAGGCCTGCATCTATCCAAGCGGCAGTGGCAATCTCTGCAGTCTCTCGTAGCCCCGTATGGTGGCGAATACTGGAAAGGGCAATGTTTGAGATGTCTTTAGTGTTGTATTTCATTCTCTTCGGCGAAGGTTCAGATGGCATTTTGGAGCTATCATCTGATGTTGCTTCTTTCTGTTCATCTGAAGAGCTTTCAAAGAAGTGAGAAACCTCTTGATAGAGCTCTTCATCTCTTTGGGTGGCTTCTTCACTCTTCTTTTTCTTCCTTTCTTCCCTCTTGGATTTTCTCTCTTTTTTTTAGCAATAACAATCTGTTGTTTGGTTTCTGAATAATCTGCCAAACCAATCTGCATACTTCCTTGGCCTCCTGCCTTTGTTCTCTGCACCTTTATGAAAGCCAGCTCCAAAACAGGGATCTTCTTCTCACAAGGACAGCAACAATCAATGTGAGGGTGAGGTTCTCTTCTGCATGAGGGAGAACAATTGGCTTCAGAACACAACTCTATGGGACACTGGCAGTTAAAAATGTCAAGAAGAGTATCAGGTGTGTGTGCAGAAATTTATTTTTCTTTGCTAGTTTTCCTTTACCAAGTGATGTCTCAACTGCTTTGTGCCACAGCTTTGTTAATTTTAGCTCAATAGTTCTATACTGATTGAGTACAGGTGGTTTGAATAACACATTAGCTTTTTTCCACTGATGCAGAAGAGGGGGAATCATGTCCCTTATGAGCTGCTCTTTCTCTGTGTAGTTCCTTCTATCCTTTGTATTTTGTTCATGAAGGAGTAACCCTAGTCTCAGCATGTCTCGCACTGTTGGTAGTTCTGATACGGGAAGCTCCTTGCCTGTACTGACTAACAGGCTCAAATGGCATGATGACTGACCTCTTGTCTTCAATTTTGGCATCTTAGGAATATCTGAAAAGAAAGAAAAACATTTAAGTATTTTATATCAATTACGACGTTTCAAAGTTTAGTCATTCGATGTTCTAAAATTCAATAAAAAAATATTTCATGGGATTACAACATAATTAGACGGAAGAATATGATGATAATAAATAATTGTAATAATCAATAATCCATACTTACAGTTAAACTGTAGTATTTGTCTAGTAGAATAACTATGAAGTAGGTACAAGGGCAATAACAGCAAACCACTGTCTATGACATCTAAGAGGCAACTGAGGACTGAGAGTGAGGGACAGTTCTATTCATGTTGTGACTTGTACATTGTACAACAACTATATGACCTTGAAAACACTCCATATGTGATCAGTGGGATAATTCTGTGACAGATGGATAGTTAATCAATTTATGTCCTATTATTTAGTAAAAAAGTCAATTTCTGAAACTTTAAGGTAAAATTGATGTAGGTAAGGGTTATTTTATTTCATTTTGGTTGGCCAATTTCAAGTTTTGACATGAAAAGACACTATATTTTCACTACCAAAATTGACTTGAAAAACATTGACAAAATTGACACACCCTATTTTGATACATGATAGATATATGAAATTGTCATTGCTTTGAATAATGAAGTCTTGTACCTATAACAACACAACCTTTTATCTGAGCTTATAGGAAGATATTAAGAATTTCAATTAACTTAATTTTATGTAATCATAATCAGTAGGCCTATCTAAATTTCAATGACATTTCTTTTGTTCACAGGTCCACAGGATGTCAGAAAGAAATCAGAACCTGAAGCAAATGAAGTTGCCACCTAAATTATTTAGTGGGGACTGGGAGGGAACTTCCCCCTGCTAAGCTGCCCACAGCCAGAGATCTGCTGAGGTATGGTTTATTGAGGAGAGAGATGAGCGAGGAAGACAGGAGGAATTACCCAGTTAATGATCTGATTAACAGCAGCATTGTTCCAGGGCTATTGGCTCAGTGGAGAAAGGCCAACGCTCTATTCACAGGACCTGTAATCAATGCTGGAGTCAGGATCAGGGCTAAAGTGAACGCACTGTGGGATGAGGCAGTGAAGGTGTCCATTGGCAATGTGAAGCTAGAGGTCAAAGATAGGTTCATAATGAAACTGGACAAATTGGTGGACATCCTGACCTGTCACTGTGTGATCAGGAGCTGCAGAGAGCTTGGGTGCAACCCTGTCTGCAACAGTGAGGTTCACATTGACTGTAGCTGCAGGAGTGAGCAGAAGATACCAGTGCAGGAGCTTGCCTTCATTAAAGGTCAGAGAGAAAAGGTGGGAAGTGCGGGGGCACACCAGATGGGTCTAGCTGATCACCCTGAGACCAGGAGAGAGGAAGCAGTGCTGCAGAGGAGGAAAGCAGAGGAGTCAGCCAAGAAAGAAGAGGAGTTGAGGGAGGAGTCACTGCTGGAGATGGAGTTGGAGGAGACTGGAGATATACTGGAGGAGGCAGGGAGGAGAGAGGAGGATGAAGACTTCATACCAGAGGCTGCAACAACTTCTTCCTTGCCTGTGGCTAAAAAGAAATAATACAACACTGAAGATATCACCAACATAGCTCTGGCTAGCTTGAGACATCACACTGGGCTGAGAGAGACTGCAGAGATTGCCACTGCTGCCTGGATTGATGCTGGTCTTATCATAGAGTTTGACACAGCACTGGTGATTGACCACAACAAGGTGAGGAGGGCTCAGGAGAGACTGACTAAGGAACTGGTCAAGAAGTTTGATGAAGAGATTAGGGAAAATGGCATCACCTGTATCTTCTTTGATGGGAAAAAGAGATGATACCAAAGTGATGATGGAAGCTGAGGGCAGTGACAGGCAGTTTCCTGGCATCATTAAGGAAGAACACTCTACAGTGTGCAATGAACCAGGTGGGAAATATTTGTGGCATTTTGTACCAGAGGAAGCTGCAGAGGAGAGAAGTCATACTGAGGTCATTGCTGATCATCTGGTGAACTGGCTGAGAGAGAGAGGAGCAGACCAGACCCTTTTGGCCATAGAAGGTGACAGTACTAATGTGAATACTGGCTGGGAGGGAGGAGTAATGCGTTATGTGGAGGCCAAACTTAGCAAGAAGTTGGTGTGAATTGTCTGTGACTTGCACACTGGGGAGCTGAGTCTCAGACACCTGGTGACTGCACTGGATGGCAAGACATTGAGCAACAAGAAGTGGTCTGGGCCCCTAGGGAAGATGTTAGACACTGCCACTGAGCTGGAGATCAACCCAAACTTCACGAGGATCACTGTTGGTCCTCCTCTACCCCATCTCAGTCAGGAGGTAGTCAAGGACCTCAGCACAGACCAATCATATGGCTACAGAATCATCACTGCCATCAGATTGGGAGAGGTACCTCAGAGTCTAGCTCTCCTGGAGATTGGGCCAGTCTGTCACAGTAGGTGGGTCACCACGGCTCTAAGGTTCTGCAGATTGTGGATTTCCAAACATGGGCTGAAGGGTAGGAACCTGAAGAATCTGAGGATAATTGTGGAATTCATAGTGGGAGTCTACATGCCAAATTGGTTCAACATCAAGTTAAATCACAGCTGAGTGGAGGGTCCCAGGCATGTACTGTACCAGCTGGAACTGCTCAGAAGTCAGAAGAAGGTGGTGATAGGAATAGTGATGCTTACAGTGAAGAGATCAGCCTGGTATGCACACTCTGAGGCTGTGCTCCAGGCCATGCTGTGCAGTGAGGTAGAGGAGGAGAGGAGGGAGGCAGTGAAGAGGATACTGGAAATCAGAGGTGAAGGAGATGAGGGCACACAGGTAGGAGACTGCAGTGTCAGACCCAGGAAGACTCTTGACAACCCAGATGCCACCAAACTCTCGGAGCTTATTGACTGGAACTCTGGCGTTACTGAACCTACTCTGACCTGCTCCCTCACCACTGCTGCAATCAAGGAGTTTCTGGATAGACCAATGGAAGTTCCTGCATGGCCCTCACACACACAGTCAGTAGAGAGGTGTGTGAGGATGGCAACTGAAGCAGCACATGTTTACTAGGGTGCATCAAACGCCCTTAGGTTCTTGGATTTTAATGTCTATTCTCTCAAATGTTACACTTGTTGCTAGAAGTGTGTATGCCAAACATTAATTAAATCGGAGGTGGTCCTGGGCGGCCACTGGTCACTTTTATATTTTCGTGGCAATTTTCGGGGGCCACGCTATGTAAAAATATCTATTTTTTTTATTTACCAACCAGTTGACTACTTACATTGTTTCTTTTAATATAGAGTTGCTAAGGGTGATTTACATAACATTTGAGAGAATAGACATTAAAATCCAAGAACCTAAGGGCGTTTGATGCACCCTAAAGGGGTGATTTACATAAAACATGTACCATAAACGAAACTTCACTTATAGTCTAATAATATCCTTTATTGTCTTTCAGAAACAATGGAAGCTGTAACAATGGAAGCTAAGAAGACCAGATTAGCAAGTGCCATTTTTGGTCTTGGCAATGCTCTTACAGAAGGAGATGGTACATTGACAGGAGTCTGCCTCCCAACTTGCCGGCAGGTTCTTCGATGCGTGATGTGGCACATCCAGAAAGAAATATGTGAAGGCAAACAAACACAGCCACTCAAATAGAAATCTGCCAGCATAGTCCTTATCCAGCTGAAAACATTCTACACTAAAGCAAATATTCCTATGCTTTCAGACCATCAATGCTGCAAACTAATACTTGACCTTCTTAATGACAATAACAAATTGCGTCAAATACCTGTTTCTCGCAGAGAATCTCCAAACACTTTGGCTAAGTTGCAATCCATGAATGAACGTCTTGATAAGACCTTTGGTGTATGGACAAAAGATGCAATGACAAACATTAAGAATGAGGAAGATAGAGCATTTTTAGAGTCAATGAAATCTGACAGAGTAGCCTCATTTGGTAGTGTTGACAAGAAAAGCTGATAAAGATCGTAGAAAAGAAAAATGCATCTTAGCGGAAGCTTCAAGACGAGAACGTCATGAATCATCCAGTGTACAAGAGATGAAAAGTTCTGTATGCTCTGATGATAGTGCCTCTGCAGATAGCTTGGAAGAAACTGAAGAAGAGGCGATTCCAGAGCTTCAAAGGAAGCGTAGTCACCACAGATCAACATATGCAGGTACGTCTGCCTTTATTCCTCATGATATTCTGAAAAGGCCTTCAGTCGTGTCTGTTGCTACTCGACTAAACATAACTCCTGTTCAACAGGCTGTGCTCACCGAAGCTGTAATTCAAGAGGCAGGAGGTGATCCACGTCGTGTGGCCAAGTCGTATTCAACTGCTGATAAGGCTCGACGATCAATAACAAGTGCTATCGCCAAAGATATTCGAGAAAATTGGATCGCCCCAACAGCTGCAACACTTCACTGGGATGGCAAGCAGATGCATACGCTCACAAACAAGAATGGCAAGGAAGAAAGATTGCCAGTGTTGGTTGGGAATGCCACTGATGTAAAGCTACTGGGAGTGGCTAGATATCCTCGTGGAAGTGATATGTCATCAGGTGACATCATTGCCGAGCACACTTACACGTTTCTACATTCATGGAAGTGCAAACAGTCAGTTGTCAACTTATGTTTTGACACAACAGCATCAAACACTGGACATGTTACAGCTGCCTGTGTTACCATTCAATCAAAACTGGACCGTGCTCTTCTGTGGTGCATGTCGCCATCATGTTGGAGAGGTAATCCTGGATCATGTGTTTGACGCTCTCAAAATTGAGACATCAAAGTCTCCAGAAGCATCTTTGTTCCAAAGATTCCAGAAGAATTGGGAACGCATATCGCATGCAAAGGATGAAAGTTTAACCAAAATTGACATTTCAGTGTACAATGACGATGCACAACAACTGCTTTTATCCTGCAAAAACAAGGTTTTAAGCACAATCCGTACAAGCGCTTCATACTGTAGGGAAGACTACAAGGAAATGGCACAACTCTGCCAGGTAGTCCTCGATGATGATGTCACAAAACAAGGAACACTCCACAGACCTGGGGCCATGCATAAAGCAAGGTGGATGTCAAAGATTCTTTATTCAATCAAAATATGCCTACTTGAAGAGCAAATTTCTGTACTACCTCGAGGAACTGTAACAACACATCAACAGGAAAAACTGAAGGAGTTTGTTGTTTTTGTTGTTTATATTTATTGTGATTGGTGGCTCATATGTCAGTCTGCTTCAAATGCCCCATGGTTTGATTTGTGCTTATACAAGACTCTGCTCAACTATAAAGCTGTCAACTCAATCATTTCAGTCAGCGCTGTGAAAGCCTTTGATAGACATTTGTGGTATTTAACCCCAGAATTGGTTGTTTTGGCACTGTTCAGCAATGCAGTACCTCAAAAGGAGCGTCGTGCCCTTGCAGATGTGTTACTGGCCATACAACCAGATGAAATGCCAAGCACTCCAAAACACCACTACGGTTCTGGATATGGCAAACCGTCATTTCCAAAAATTACAGAAGCGACAACCCTGGCTGATCTTGTGAACGAGGACTCGTGGTTTACAGTGAACCTTCTTCACCTGGATATGACCTTCCTAACAGAGGATGTTGACAATTGGCAGAACAATGACCACTTCAAGGCAGCCAAGTCCATTGTGGATGGGTTAAATGTTGTGAATGACCCTGCGGAGAGAGCAGTAAAGCTCACAACTGATTTTGTCTCAGCTGCAAGAGGAGAAGACCACTTCCAAAATCTTCTTCAAGTGGTTGAATGTGACCGCAAAGCGAGGCCAAATTTGCGGAAACGAGCAAAGTTGGAGTAGTGACATTGGCGTTGTGTTTTATACATTTTCAACTTTCAATCAATGTAAGTATAGTAATACCAAATATTTGTATATTAGTATTATAAGTAATACTGAATATTTGCCGAATATTCGGTGCATCACTACTAAATATATAAAAGTGGCCGGTGGCCACCCAGGACCACCTCCGATTTGATTTATTTTGTGCATACATACTTCTACCAACAAGTGTAACATTTGAGGGAATAGACTTTACAATCCAACAACGTTTTGAAAATCATGGGGCGTTTAATGCACCCTAATGCTTACTCACAAGGGAGGAGGGAGGCATACATCAGTGGCCAGGTGGCCAGTAGGGAGCTCATGTCCAGGAACAAGAGCAAGGCAGACATGGCATCCTTGGCAAAGTTCAAGGAACCTATCTATATTTCTAAGTTTTAATATTGAAATACAATAAAAATGTCTTTAATTGTATGTATGTAAAATGTAGTTATATATGGCATCCTTGGCAAAGTTCAAGAAACCTATCTATATTTCTAAGTTTTAATATTGAAATACAATCAAAATGTCTTTCATTGTATATAATGTATGTAAAATGTAGTTATATACAACAAAAAAAATACTTGGAAAAATTGCTGATTTTTCGTAAACTTCAACTTCAACTTCAAATATAAGTAGCTAGTAGTGGTCAAATCTGGATTTTAAAGCCATATTTTGATTTAGCATATAAAAATGCATAATTTGGTCACTAGTAGTCTTTGAAAATCTAAAGATTTCATTTTGCTCCCTAAAATTAACACACCCTAGTGGTGCGGTATCATTGATGATCAGCTGATTGGCCCTGTTACTTTAGAGAATCATCTTACAGGACAAAGTTACCTAGAATTTCTGCAGAATGAATTGCCAGGACTTGGAGAATGTTCCTTTGGCTACACACGCTGGTATGTACTTTCAGCATGACAGAGTGTCTCCACATTCTACCCATCTGGTGATGCAATACCTAAATCAAACTTTCCCTGGTCGATGGATCGGCCACAGTGGTCCCATTCAATGGCCACCAAGGTCTCCAGACCTCTCTCTGTTAGATTATTGTTTGTGGGGGTGGATGAAAAGTCAAGTTTACAAAAGAAAGGTGGATACATGAGACAAATTGCTCAAGTGCATTTTGGATGCTGCTGCCCGCATAAAGGAACGTCAAGATCAACTCAGATGAACAACACATGATCTTCACACATGAGTTGCAAAGTGCATTGATGTTGATGGTGGGATTTTTGAAGACGTATTGTAAACTGTAACAAATTTGTCATTTCTGTATCTGATACCATTCAAAATGCCAATGTTTAAATGTTAGAAATAGTAATTGGTTTCTCTTTCTTGATTACCATTAGCAATGCTTTTGTATTTGTAGATTCAAACAGCTCTATCTCTGTAACCATTCAGAATTAGACACATGTTCATATGAATTTTTTTTCTCACAATGACTGATACTATCACCTCCCGAAGTATTGACCTTTCCTCCTGAAACACCCTGTATAACTATGGTTAATAATTAGTTTAGAAATTTTGGCTGAAATACATAGATAAATTAATTCACAGGTTTACAGAGCACATCACAACAAAATTATATTTAAAATAAAAAATTTACTATTGGCTAAGAAGACATTCTTGTAATTAATTTAATACTACCCAGGATAGAAAGTTATGATGACTTACCATGAAAAGTCTGCTGCTAGTTTGTCCACCTTCATCTCAATGGTGCGCAAGGATAGTGGATAAACATTACACCAAATGCATTGTTTCCTCAACTCATCTGCAACTTTTATGATGTTTTCCTTGGTTTTCCAGTTCGGCTCCTTAAGTAGACACTGAACAACTTGTCCAGCGGTAGGTAATTTTCCATTAGGAAAATTGTCAATGGATGGAAAACTATGGCCACTGTGTAAGACTTTCGTTGTCTGGCTTCTACATTTCATAAGTAACTAAAAATCTTGAAGATGTTAAACTAGTGTTAATTGAATAGGTTATAAAAATTTTGAAAAATAGAAGTAAATATAAAGTAGGTTGGACAAAAACAGCTACTGATTTTAATTTAACTCTCAAAAAATATGTTTATACATCAATGTACACTTTTGAAAATAATTTTGTTGTTCTCAGCATCAAAAAATCATAAGATGCACTTTTTAGATTGTGCTTCTAGCTATTACAGAGCCCCAAAATAGACAAAATAAAGTTTTTTTTTGAGTTGCATGTGGGTGTGGCACATATAGTGTGGTTGCTGATGCGATATCACCAGCAACCACCAAAAACCACCACCAGTGCTCATTTTTAGACACTTGACAACTATTTAACACCCTTGATTTTTTAAACTAAAGAATCACTCTACCCTAATGCCATGTCTACCTTGCTCTTATTCCTGGACATGAGCTCCCTACTGGCCACCTGGTCACTGATGTACGCCTGCCTCCCTCTCTTGTGAGTAAACATGTGCTGCTTCAGTTTCATCCCTACACACCTTCTACTGACTGTGTGTGTGAGGGCCATACAGGAACTTCCATTGGTCTATCCAGAAACTCCTTGATTGCAGCAGTGGTGAGGGAGCAGGTCAGAGGAGGGTCAGTGACGCCAGAGTTCCAGTCAATAAGCTCAGAGAGTTTGGTGGCATCTGGGTTGATGTCAGGAGTCTTCCTGGGTCTGACACTGCAGTCTCCTACCTGTGTGTCCTCATCTCCTTCACCTCTGATTTCCAGTAATTTAGGGTGTGTCAATTTTAGTAAAGTCAACAATTCAAAAACTACTAATGCTCAAATGATGTCATATTATCTAGCAAACTTAGAAATATCTTTAGTGTTTAAAACTGCCATTTACCTACTTATATTTGACCATAAAGGTTTGAAATATAACCAAAATATGACTGTAGCATCATATATCAATGTGCCATTGATATGTGTGGTCAACTTTAGTTATTTTTGGTGTGTAGTATGGTTTCTAAGTTTCACATAGTCACAGATGCTGGAGTTTTGATTGTGAATGCATGAGTGGAGGAGGCAGGGAGGAGAGAGGAGGACGAAGACTTCATATCAGACTGAGTCTGGTATGAAATCATCTTCCTCCTTCATCCTGGTCAAATATAAGTAGGTAAATGGCTTTTTTAAAGAACACTAAAGATATTTCTAAGTTTGCTAGATATATGACATCATTTGAGCATTAGTAGTTTTTGAATTGTTGACTTTACTAAAATTGACACACCCTAAATTACTGGAAATCAAAGGTGAAGGAGATGAGGACACAGGAGACTGTAGTGTCAGACCCAGGAAGACTCCTGACATCAACCCAGATGCCACCAAACTCTCGGAGCTTAATGACTAGAACTCTGGCGTGAATGACCCTCCTCTGACCTGCTCCCTCACCACTGCTGCAATCAAGGAGTTTCTGGATAGACAAATGGAAGTTACTGCATGGCCCTCACACACACACACACACACACACACTCACACACAGTCAGTAGAGAGGTGTGTAAGGATGACAACTGAAGCAGCACAACATGTTTACTCACAAGAGAGGAGGGAGGCGTACATCAGTGGCCAGATAGGGAGTTCATGTCCAGGAACAAGAGCAAGGCAGATATGGCATCCTTGGCAAAGTTCAAGAAACATATCTATATTTCTAAGTTTTAATCATGAAATACAATCAAAATGTCTTTAATTGTATGTATGTAAAATGTAGTTATATATGGTATCCTTGGCAAATGTCAAGAAACCTATCTATATTTTTAAGTTTTAATATTGAAATACAATCAAAATGTCTTTAATTGTATGTAATGTATGTAAATGTAGTTATATACAATAAAAAAAATACTTGCAAAAATTGCTGATTTTTTGTAAACTTCAACTTCAAATATAATTAGTTAGGAGTGGTCAAATCTGGATTTTAAAGTCATATTTTGATTTAGCACAAAAATGTATCATTTGGTCACTAGTAGTTTTTTGAATTGTTGACTTACTAAAATTGACACACCCTATTATTATAAGCAAGAGAGAGTTTATGCATAGCAGTTTTTGTATAATTCCACCATAGATGGGATGTATACAATGCAGTACAGTAAGTTCTAAAAAGGTAAATTTTAACTGATTCTGAACACATACCAAATTTCCTTACTCGCATGTTACCCTGGACATACAGCTTTTTATGTTGCCTCTCAATATCAAGTTCATCTTGCAGCTCGTGAGTAATTACATGACCTAAGTATTTACATGTGTCTTTGACAGGTATAGTCTGACCATTCATTTCAAAAGACCCACATGATACATGTTTCAGTAGATTACACCTAAATATCAAAATACAGCTTTTGCCCAATTATAGGTGATGTCATTTTCTATACCATATTGTTCACATACCTCTAATAGTACTCTCAGCCCATGGGGAGAGGGTGACAGAACAACAAGGTCATCAGCATACATTAAATGATTAATTTTTTCCTTTCCAACGACAGTGTCAGTATGTGCAATTTTTAGTTCATTGGTAAGGTCATCCATGTATATACAGAAAAGATTGGGTGATAATATACCTCCTTGCCTAACACCATTAATCACCTTAAAACCTGGTGATACAGTGCTTTTCCATCTTACAAACATGGTCTGCTCTGTATACCGGAATGCAAGTATCCTAAGTATATATTTAGGTACCCCTCAACACAAGAATTTCTTGGAGAGTTTGTGATGGTTAACTCTATCAAATGCTTTTGATGTATCCAAAAAACAGGAATATATATTGATGTTTGACATCTTGTACTTTAGGATGGCTTCCTTTAGCATATAAATACACATGTCAGTACCATGTTTCACTCTAAAGCCAAATTGATTGTCATTAGTCTGCAAGTAAGTACTTATCCTATTATAAATTACATATTCTAACACCTTAGAAAGTATACTGGTAAGTGCTATTAGCCTATAATTATTCTTATCACAGATACTAGCACCCTTATTTTTAACAACTGGCAACAATACAACTGACAAAATGGACTGTGGCAAGTACCCATGTATCATACAGCTTGTGAAGCACATTGCAAGCATAGGTATTATACGAGGGCTACAACATTTTAAATGTTCTGCTTGTATGCCATCTAGACCACAACTTTTGTTATCTAACTTATGAATAGCCTGCCAGATTTCTGAGTCATTAATTAGTAGTTCCTCAGAGCATTCTAAATTTAGGCATATATTTAGTCTGTTTGTAGTTGCGTGCCTCACAGTAATTGATAAGAAGCTTAGCAAAATCTGAACCCAGTTTAGTGATATTGCTGTTCAAATCACCAACCATATAACACATGAAGAGTCCAGCTCTTCTAACAGTATATTTAGTTTACAGAGTCTATCTAAATATACCTCCTCGAGTCCTCATTTTCAGCACACTCATAAGGCATATAAGCATTGAATATATACAATATTTTGTATATATTCATAAACCCACTCATATTCATAACTAATGGGCTCTATAAACCTATCCAGCTGTGAGTCCGCATTATAGCTACACCTTCCTTCCTATTCTGTCTGCCCACAGTAATAACTTCACTATCATCATTGGGTGAGTTAGCTATTCCCCTGTAGTTAGGGTTAATATTATTTAAATCTTTGCACTCTTGTTTAGAGAGCCAAGTTTCCTGAAAACAAGAAATGTCATGTGCAGATAAAAGTTTATTGATCTCACTGTCAGCATTGACTTTGAGGCCTCTACAGTTATAGCTACTAACACTGAGTTTGTGAAACTGGGCCATTATTTTTATATACACTATCACTGTTCTCATTGGGTGTCTCCATGGGATTGCATGGTAAAGTCTGCTTACGCATATTTTTGTGGATTGAGTTTTTCCTGAAGTTCACATTATACCAGCTATAGTAGATTCCTTCAGGCCAGACTTCTGGCCCCATAAATACAGAGGGATCCTCATATTCTGCCTTAATCAGATTTTTATCATAATTTTTATATTTTTTATAATATAATTTTTATATTTTTATTCATAATGTGTCTTAGCAGTAGCTACTTAATCATCTCCAACTGAATGATAAGCTCATCATGAATGTACATAAAAATTATTTATCTCTATTTCAATTATACTTCTACGATTAGTTCCAAGTTCGTCTCCACCCCTTGGCAAATTCTGGGTATACCTTTGGTAGAAGACAGATATAGTAGTAAGTGTAATGGCAGGGGCACATGCCATATAGAAGAATTTTAACAGCAATTTAGAGCAATACTCTTAACACACACCACAATCCATGTCCATATTGTAGAGAGTCCTCAGGAGCAACTCACAGATACAAGTAACCCTTGTTAAATTTGGAAGGAGAACCTTTAGCATTAGTGATTGTTTTGTAATTTTACATGTGTAATATCAACTATAAATCAGCATGTATAAAATTTCAAGTGGAAAATAAAACATTTAAGCAGTAAGTTTTTTAGTCCCTTTTTAAATTTCATGTATTTTAAGCATTAAACATAATTTTAAATTATGAAAGTTTTAATTATATAATTTTTATCATATAATATTAACATTCATATATATAATTATGTCTGGCATGTTTATATTAATGTATTAGTTCTGAATCAATCAACTCTTAACTGAAAGGTTCATTTGAAGAGAGATTAGCAGAATGTTTGAAATTGAATGTATTTTTGTTTTACTGGATAATTCCTGATTATTGCCCACCCAGCAAACACACAACATTATATCCTAGTTGAACTTGGTCATATCAGAAACTGATGTTGTACTGACATAGTCACAATGTAAAACTTAAACATTATATTACAATGTTGCATAATGATTATACACATGAAATACAAGTAAACTTCTGAGGTAATTTTTTGTGCATAGCATAGACATTGTCAGTACGTAAGGTTTTACATCCACATATGCATATAGTTTCATATTACAGTATTCTTTGTTACAAAATTGTAATGGAGTTAAATGTGGCATACTACTCTTTCAAATAGGGCACCTTTGTTGGACCAAATTCTGTCCTTGTGAGAAGCGAATGTCCCTTAATTTCATTCCCTTAAAGTACAAACAAGACAATCGATGGTTTAGATCTTTAACATTTCCATCAGAATATTACTCGTACCGTATCTCCATTTTCCATTTTCCATTTTCCATTTTCCATTTAATTATATCACCTCTCACAAGATATTCGTTAATGCTGATACGAATGTTCGAATTCCAATAATGTTGCCAAAAGCGAACCTCTGAATCCGAACGCTTCTCTCTTGCTCCTGCTATCAATTTATAACATTGTGTTGTTATAATATACTGTATTGTTTCCCTGCCAGGCCACTGGTTTGGTATCTGCTTACGTCATATAGTATCCACATTCTCATTACTTGTACTTATTATTTCTACCTAATTGTCATTCAAATTCTATATTACTTGTGTTATGTTATCATAAATGTCTGTGTACTTCCAGTGGAAAGTACACTGTATTTTTCCTCTGCTTTCCTCCTCGCTGGCTATTTAGGCTTTCAAACTATGATATCCAACCATTTTTCTGATAATATTTGACATAATTTGGTGTCATTTTAACTAAAAATATATAACATTGTTGTTAATCCCCTTTAAATTCTAGAACAACAGTTAACTCTCCTTCATTATATAAATTGTATCACCTATTTAGATTACTTCAGTATTAGATATGTCATTTAACAATTTGCTAAAATTGTAATTAACAGTAATAATTTAATATGATGTAATTAATGTACTTAATGTACTAGGTGCATGTCGGCACCCTGCCATTATGTCGCCATCCAAAAAATGTATACTTTATAAAAATTAATATTTTTGTTAAATTTTTTATCTTTCTAATTTCGTTGTATGCTTAATGTCAAAATTCTTTAGCTCTCCAGTTAAAGTCAGAGCTTAAGCTTCACCTGCACTCCCCCAAAATTTAGCCTTATTTATTTATTGTATTGTAAATTAAATCACTCCTGCCATAGCCCTTACTCGAGGAGGACTAGCCTCCTCATTTTAAATTCCTGCCTGAGCCCTTGTAAAAAGGGGTTGAACCTCTCTCCCTTTCAATTTCTGACTATCAGTGCCTCGTTCTGTATATACTTTGTGTAATAAAAATTAGGTATATGAGTGAATGAAGACTCCAATTTAGAACTGAAGTGTTTCCATTCACTCATTCAAAAAAACTTGGTAGAAACTGTTTTACTCGGATGCTCTATGGCTAAAGCTGAGCTTAACCAACAAGGACCACCTTCGTTGGATTATCCGAAGTGTGTTCATCATAAAAGTCGCAAGTGGGAAGTGGCCTGCACACACGCATGACACAAACATTATACAAGAGGTCCATAGAAGATTAAGAGATAGTTGTCTGGAGCACTGACTAAGTAGGCCAGTGAATCACTGTGTATAATGAACATACAATTGCCTACACTAATGCTTCCAGATTTGAGATTTATAAAATATATTGGAGACCAGTCCACTAACCATGGCTTCTATTATCTTATTGACTGACTCACCAACCCTAGTGATAAATCTACAGCAAGTACAAAATTGCAAATGACACTGGCACAGTTAGGCACCTTATTGACTACAAACAGCATACTAACACTAGAAGGAGCACTATTTACATATCTTGGAGTCCTTAATAAACTCCTAGAAATATTATTATATGCAACATATAATTTCTTCAAATTATACATCCTCTCGTTCCACCACAAATGAGCTGTATTCATTGGAATATAAAAAGTTTTGAACAAAATCAACTTAACATCTAATGAACACATATGAAATTTTCTAACCAAAGTATTTCCCTGAGCATATAATTGTCTACATTGCCTTAGAATATCACACTCATCTGAAAGACTATCCTATGGAAAAAATAGGTCCTGCTCCAACCAGATTAGCCTAAACACAACCTAGGCTATGTTGAAGATGGAAGACCTAGGCCAAAGATGAACCAGCCTAACTATTTGTCCATAAACAGGACTTCCATACTCTTTTGTTAAACAATTACAGCTGAAATGTCAGCTTATTTAACCTAAATTTAATAACTGAAGGGAAATTTATGAACTTCTTACCTTGAAACTGTTATGAATTTTATCTCTTGACACCACTAAAACATTTTTATTCCGGCTTTTTCCGTCGCTGCTGTTATGCTTAATCAGCTAATGCTTATTCAGCTTCTCGCCCTGTTATTCTCCTTATCCCGATCTTTTTCTTCTTAAAACCGTGTTGCTATTTCTAGCCATGGGATCTTTTTTTCTTTTCATCCCATATTTGTTTCTTCATTGGTGTCTTTTTAATTTTTCTCAGCAAGAGTTCATGTTCTCCTTCTGAGTTATTTTTCATTATTATTTATTTTAATGTCAATATGGCTTATCCAAGATTAGGTGGGTCTTCCATTTCGGTACTCCCAAATTTTCCATACATTGGGGCCAGCCAGAAAGGAAAAATTGCATGTGAAACCCAATTTTTTCTTTAATATTTATTAACCCATCTTAGATTACCTATATTTTATGTTTTATTTGTTATTCCATTTTTGTTTTTCCTCACTTTTTAATATAAAAAGTGTAGCATTTTATAAAGTCCTCACCCTTTTCAAAATGAAAGGGTGTTGCATTTTAGTTTATTTCCATAGGAAATATTACAATACTCCAGCCCTTATCTTTTGTTGTAACATCTGCCTAGCTCATAGAGCAGTTGAACGTTGTGGTCTACTATTTGTGGTATAGGTTATTGTAGTAGTAGGACTAGTTACATCATTTATTGAACAGGTTAGGTTTGGTATAGTTTGGGTCAAATTTTGATCATCATCAGAATCTATTATAGATTCATCATCTTGATCATTTTTGTTAACAGTAGTTGGTCCTACTTCTAGGGGATATAAGAGTGATACATCTCTTATAGTTTCACCTGAAGCAGTTTTAAGTTTTACAACCCTGGTTAATCCATCTTCCCCAGTTTTTAGTTCTAAAACTCTACCTAATGGCCAACACTGTCTTGGTGTATTTTGTCTAATTAGAACTACATCTCCTACCCTAATTTTATTAACCCAGTCTTTGTTTTGTATATATTTATGTCTTTCTCTCAACCCAACAAGGTATTCATCACTCCATTGCTTTTTAAATTTTGTTTTTATATTTGTTATTTGTGATAATCTATTTTGCAAATCATGATTATTATCACTCCAAGGTGGATCATCCAAGGAGATATTGTAATCAGGTAGAAGGTTAATGACTTCTCCCTTAATCAAATGATTTGGGGTGAGAGGCTCTACATCATTAATATTATCCCCTACATAAGTAAGAGGTCTGTTATTGACAACATTCTCAATTTCACTAATGAGAGTGAGAAGTTCAAAGAATTCAATTTGTTTTTTACCTATTGATTTCTTTAGGCAATTCTTTATTGTTTAGATATTCCTTTCCCAGATTGCTCCATACCATGGTGAGGCAACAGGGATGTATTTCCATTTTATTTTGTTATTTTGTAGATATGTTATGGTATGTGAATTTTGTAATATGTCATTTATTTGATTTTCACCAGCCTTGAAATAGGTTGCATTATCTGTCCAAACAATTTTGGGTACAGAATGCTTAGCACAAAATCTTCTAAAGCTATAGACAAATGATTCTGCAGAGAGATCACTCACTACGTCTAAGCTGACTGCTCTAGAAGATGAACATGTGTAAAGTATGATGTACATTTTTTGTTCTGTTGTTCCCAGACCAACAGTCAAACTTCCTGTATAGTCTATGCCAACTGTTTCAAAAGGCCTATTAAAGGTGACTCTCTCTGTTGGCAAATCAGGAGGATTGGTCTTCCTGAAAGATCTGGAATGAATCCTTTTGCAGGTGACACAGTTATTCAAAACTGTCTTTACAGTCATTCTGCCTTTGGGTATCCAATACAACTTTCTAATGGCATTTAATGTTTGTGGAACGCCCATGTGATAAAGTTCATTGTGTTTCTCTCTAATTATTAGGGTTGTAATGTGATGGAACCTAGGAAGAAGAAGGGGTTGTTTACTGTTATATGTGATTTGTGATTTGTTTAATCTACCCTTACATCTTAATAAGCTATCTTTGTCAATGTAAAGATTCAAGTTTATTACCACAGAGGGTACTTTGTTCATTTGTTTACCAATTGTTAAAAAATCTATTTCATTTTTGTATTCTGTTTGTTGTATGTGGTTAATCCAATATTTGGTAGCTAGACTTGTATACATTTCATTATCATTATTTCTTTGTTTATTTATTTTCTTTAAACAGTTGTGAATGAATCTGAGACAGTAAGATGTTACCCTTACAAGTTTGCCAAAGTCAGAATAACTGTTATAATCTAATAGTGGCTCAACTTTATTTGTGGTTATCATGTTAAGTTTTACATTGATTTGTTCTGCTGGCCACATTGTTTCATCCTGAATGAATTCAGGTCCATGAAACCAATTTTTGTTGGATTTTAGTAATTTACAGGATAATCCTCTTGTGAGAAAGTCTGCAGGATTTTGTTTTGTTGGAATGTATCTGAAGGTTATGTCCAAATTTTGTCTAGCTTCTTTAATGTCTTAATCTGTTATGGACAAAGATGTTTTTTGAGTTTAACTCATCAGAGTTGATCCATGCCAAGCAAATTTGACTGTCAAGCCAAATATATGTAGTTGTGATGTTTACATCATAATAGACTTCATGGAGAAATACTGTTATTTTTACAGCTAGATAACCCGCAAGTAGTTCAAGCTGAGGAATAGTTTTCTTTTGTTTTAAGGGTGTTACTTTCCCCTTGGCATAGATCAAATGGCTGCCATCCTCACCTACAAGGTAAGCGCAACAGCCATACACCTTTTCACTGGCATCACCAAATATAGGGTGAACCAAATGTAGGTGGACAGTAAATGATAACGTTTATTTTGAGAATACATATTTAATTTTTTTGTATACTATAATACAAAATAAAATTTAAATAAATTTAGTTATAATATTTAATATAATAAAACACAAACACCATAGTTATAATGAACACCATAGTTATAATATAATATAACACAAACCGTATTCAACCTACTGTCCACCTACTTTTGGTTCACCGTGTACATGCAAGGTTTGAGGTGTATTTCTGTGTCCACAAACTCTGGGAATATTTATGTTTTGTAATTTATTGAGATCTTTAGCTAACCTTTTCCAGTTATATTCTTGTTTATTGGTTATAGGATCATCCCATTCTACTTTCTGTTTCCAAAATTCTTGTAAAAGAACCCTGGATCTGATAGTAGAAGGAAGGAGTAAACCCATAGGATCAAATATTTTTGAACTTTCGGATAAGATCTTTCTTTTTGTGTTAGCTGTTGTATCTAAGGTGTAGCCTTTTGTGCAGAGTGAATCATGAACTTTAGAATCTGAGTTCAAATCCCAGATCATGCCTAATGTTTTCACCCTGTTTGTTGGTTCTGTTAATCCTTTGTCTTCTGATTTTATTTTTTGATTTAGTCTCTCATTATTTGTGATCCACTCTCTTAATTCAAAATTACCTTCTTTCATTATTTTATCTGCTTTTATGTAAACTTCATTTAATTCTGACTCTGTTTTGGTTGATCCTACAAGGTTATCTACATAGAAGTGATCTTTCAAGAACTGAACAGTTAAATCATTTTCATCATACAAATTTAAGTGATGTTTGATGGTTAAAGCCAGTAAACTAGGACTTGCATTTGCTCCAAACAAAACCACATTAAATTTAAATGTTTTAAACCCTTTATTTAAGTCATATGGATCATTAAACCACAAGAATCTTAGTTGATCTTTGTCATAGTTATTTTTCAGATGAATTCTCAAAAAAGCTTTGCTTATATCACTTTGAACTGCATAGTCATCTAATCTAAATCTTAGAAGGATTTTTACAAGGTCTGAAATAAGATTAGGCCCCTCTATGAGACAGTCATTCAAGCTATGCTTATTGCCATCTTTAAGACTACAGTTATACACAACTCTAAGTTTTGTTGTGGGTGCATCCTTTCTATAGACTCCTGTGTGAGTAAGATAATGGCAGTTGTCTTTTTTAAAGGGGTGATCTTTAACTTCTTCAATGAAGCCTTTTTCAACTGGTCCTTGAAAACATCATCATACATTTTAATTCTCTTGTCATTTTTTAATCTTCTCATCAAATTATAGAGATGACCTTTAGCTACCTTTAGATTATCATTTAATTTTGGACTATTGATCTTCCAAGGTAGTTCAATTGAATAATGGCCATTTTCATACATGATGGTGTTTTCAAAATTTTCAGCCATTAATTGATTTTCATCTGTATGATCACCATCTTGCACCCCCACTGACTCTAATAGCCAGAGCTGTTGTACACCTTTATCTAATTCTTCAGTTGTTAATGATTTATTTAATATTTCAGTATTTATGTCATTATTTGAGTTGTGTAAGACCTTGTCATAATAGGGCAAGTTTGTTAGTCATATATTTTTATTTTTCATTGTTATTTTATATTTATCTATGTGTCCCAGTGGAGCTATACCCCAGTGAGTATCTAGAGCAATCCCATCTCCTATTCTGACTATGCCCTTCTGAATTAAGTGAATATAATCAGCTCCAATTAACATTTGAACATTATCTATTATATCATCATTTAAATTTCTATCTGCAATTTTATATTGCTTTTTAAGTTGTTGTATTACTTCTTTTAAATTTGGTATTTTAAATTTTTGTTGACCAACTTGTTCAATGACTACTACTTCTATGTTTGTTGTTTTATTCTCTGTGGGTATATCCAGATCTAAATTGACTGTATTATATTTTTCTTTCTGTTCATTTTCTTTGACAAATGATGTTATACACAATTCTTGTTCATTTTTATGAGTTTGTAGGCCTAATTGATTAACTAATGATTGATCTACAAATGTTTGTTGGGAACAAGAATCTATTAGACATCTTATAGGAGTTGTCCCACCTTCTTTATTTTTTAAATCCAAGGTTATTGTAGGTAGGAGTACACTAGAATTTTTATTGACATTATTTATTGATATATGTCCATTAAATGTTTTTTCATTTTTCTTTAGGTTTTGTTTATTTGAATTTTTAAATGAATCACAAAGACAAGAGACATGATTTAAACTTCCACAATTAACACATTTGAATCTTATTTTTGTTTTGCAGTCTTTGTTAGTATGTCCTGCACCTGTGCATTTAGTACAAAGGTTTAACTGAGAACACCTATTTATCCGGGATTCTAAGTCTACATATTTAGTACATCGTGTGCTATAGTGATCATCAGCCGAACAAAATTTACACTTACGTACAAATTCTGTCGTAACATTAAAATTTCGTAGTGTAGGAGTTAGACCTATCACTTTTTGTTCTGATTTGTCTTTTTGTTGTGGTTGTGGTTTTGTTTGTATTTTCTTTGTTTGTGAATCAATCTTTGTTTGTGAATCAATCTTTGAAGATTTGTACATTGACAAAACATTTGGAAATTCATTCCTTATTTCATCAAGGGTAGGGTATGTATTTCCCGTTATTCTTTGGAAAATATCCCTAATTTGGGTAGGTAAACAATCAAATATTATGGCTTGGATAAACCATGCTGATTTCTCTAGATCTATATCATTATTTTGTAGATGACCTAACATGCATTCAATTTCACAATAGAAATTGTACAGATCCTGATGGTTATCCTTGGCTGGTTTTATATTTTTTAATTTTATTGCTAAATCATTTACTATTTCTTTTTTATTTAGGAAATTTCTTTCTAGTAATTTGAGAGCTATTTTATATGAACTGCCAATTGCCGGTAAGGCATCAACCAGTTTTAGGGCTGGGCCCTTTAAATAATTAAGGAGATAACTGAATTTGTCAACATCAGATATATAATCTTTGTTGCCAATTAAACTATCAAATTTTTCTAGAAAAGACTGAAATTTTGTTCGATCACCCTCAAATATTGGTACTTGTAATGTTGGTAACTTGGCTTTTAGTTGTTTATTGTCATCATTAGAAATGGATACATTTCTGAAGGCCTCAATCAAACTTTGATTTGTAGCCTCTAAATTATTTGGTAGATTATCTAAAGCAGCATATAATTCATTTATGTGAGAATCTATTTCAAAAATATTCTGTTCTTGTTCACACAAAAGTGCTGTATATGTCTCTTCACCAACATTTAACGCATCAGTTTCTGTAACAATTTCCTCATCTATAATTATTATTTCCTGTTTAATTCTATTTAAACCACCCAAAATAGTATCATAATCCCTTTTATTTGGATTTTCTTTGCTATTAAAGGTAGTTAAAAGCCTGGTAATGACTCCCTTCCTTGCTGATCTCTTCCTTTTTAATGATTTAATCGTTGCCTCAATTGCTTCACATTCAGCCATACTTTATTTATTTTATTTTTCCAAAATTAAGTCCCCAAAATCCTAAAACCCTTTCAACTCTATAAATAAGCTTTATTTTGGTTAAATAGGCTAGGCTTCTGATTACCCTTATTCTAGAATTTTACCACATTTATGACCAAATGATAAGTTTTGAAGCATTTGAATTATTTCTTATTTTTATTTTTAGTTAGGGCTTCGTAATTTATTATTATTTATATGTAGTAAGTATTTGAAAAAGCCAAACATGGAATAAATTCTGTTCAGATGTCAAAATGTTTGATAAGGCGTAATTTTATTATTTTTTTGTTTTAATTTATTTTATTTTATTTTATTCAAGGTTAAGGTTTTCACAGCAAATAACCCTTCCCCACACGGGCCACCATTATAGATATGGAAAAAATAGGTCCTGCTCCAACCAGATTAGCCTAAACACAACCTAGGCTATGTTGAAGATGGAAGACCTAGGCCAAAGATGAACCAGCCTAACTATTTGTCCATAAACAGGACTTCCATACTCTTTTGTTAAACAATTACAGCTGAAATGTCAGCTTATTTAACCTAAATTTAATAACCGAAGGGAAATTTATGAACTTCTTACCTTGAAACTGTTATGAATTTTATCTCTTGACACCACTAAAACATTTTTATTCCGGCTTTTTCCGTCGCTGCTGTTATGCTTAATCAGCTTATGCTTATTCAGCTTCTCGCCCTGTTATTCTCCTTATCCCGATCTTTTTCTTCTTCTTAAAACCGTGTTGCTATTTCTAGCCATGGGATCTTTTTTTCTTTTCATCCCATATTTGTTTCTTCGTTGGTGTCTTTTTAATTTTTCTCAGCAAGAGTTCATGTTCTCCTTCTGAGTTATTTTTCATTATTATTATTTATTTTAATGTCAATATGGCTTATCCAAGATTAGGTGGGTCTTCCATTTCGGTACTCCCAAATTTTCCATAATCCGTTAGTATGTGGCCAAGATAGTTAGTCTGGGTTACTTCTGACAGCACCATACCATTCAAATGAAATTCAGAAATTTTACATACTTGTGGGCCTTGGTCCTCATAATCATAACATAACTTTTAGCAGGATTATGTTTTATGTTGTTATCCTTCCTATACCTTTCACACGCCTTCAAAAGTGTGCTGAACCCTTTAACAAATGGAGAAATAAGAACTAGATCATTTGCATACATCAGATGATTATGATAATAAAAACCCACTCTAATAGACAGAGTTTATTTCCACAACAGTTTTGATGCCCACTGGCATCCTTTTTGAGTGGATACAAAAAAATGAATGAACCAAAAACAAGAGGGAAAACAGTCCAGAAACCATTAAGAAATTTGTACCTAGGTTAGATCCCATTCTCCTGACACTGGAAGGGCATTTTATTAAAGGGTCCTGCTTATAACTATCTTCTTGTTCCATACATACAGATTCTATTATTTTTTACATAATTATTACATTTATTATATTTATTATTGCATTATTATTTATTATTACATTGATTATTACATATTATTACAGAAATTATCATAATTTGACCTTCACGTAGAAAAGTGAAGTTTTTTGCATTTATCAGATGATTAACAATCATTGTGCCAACAGACAGATTACCCATATAAACATTGAATAAGTAGGGGGATAGTATCCCTCCCTGCCTAACACCATTGGTCACAGAGAATGGCTTTGAATTAACCCCACCCCATCTTACAATCATTGTCTAGTGATTATACCAGAATATTAATATATGGACCAAGTAACCAAGTACATTATGATGTACAAGTTTCATGAATAATTTCTCATGATTAACACAATCAAATGCTTTAGAGGCATTCAGGAAACACATAAATACATACATTAGCATCTAGAGTTTGGTATTTACAGACCATTTCCTTCAAGGGATACACATACATATCAGTACTGTGTTTCTTTTTAAAACCAAATTGGTTATCACTAGTATACAGGTAACATTCAAGTCTATTAATGAGTATATATTCAAAGCTAACAGAGGCACTAATTTGTCACTACTAAATTTCAGATGCTCAGCAGAAATACCATCAATACCATATGATTTGTTACAATCTAAACATTTTATGGCCTGTTTAGTCTCAAATACACTAACTCTTAGATCTGGACTATAGGTAGCATCACAATTAACATTGTTGTTATGTACAGAGTTGAATAACTCAGTGTAGTGTTCCTTCCATAATTTGACTATATTCTCAGTCCCATTTACATTTTCAATATTAGCAGGGAGAGACATTACACTATTATTCATTGTTTTTAATTCATCCTAAAAGTTTCTTGGATTCTTACTGGCAAGCTTTCTAGCCAGAGCATCCCTGCTTAACTCATCATCATGATTTTTTATATACCTTTATATATGACAACATCGTATCTATGTAAAATTGTTAGCTGGTAATACGTTGAATCCAAAATATAGCTGCTTACTCTGTGAAACTGAAATAGACATTGTTTTGGTTTTGCTGCACAAGTGATTCATTGATACTTGTTATTGTCAGTGCTGTGCCCACTAATGCTAACTACCATAAAATTTAGTGCTGCTAATTTTGTCGCTAGTTTTATCTGAAATTACCCCAATTTATGTATGTTCTGCCCTCTGTAATTTACTTAAATATACCTATTAGCAGGCCCACTGAGAGGGTGGGGATACCATGGAAAAATCCCCTGGGCCCGGGCCTCTAGGGCAGGGGTCACCAACCTGGGTGGTAGTGCCCACAAGAAGGCTCACATTAAAGGTAATTAAACATTTATTTCATTATTTATTTTATCAATTATGTTTATTTATTCTTTTTGATCTGAGGTGGGTGATAAGCTTTTTTAATTTTCAAAAAATCATAAAAGTGGGCAGTGAACAAAAAAAAGGTTTGTGACCCCTGCTCTAGGGGGCCCGGAAAGAGGGTGGATAAAATCTAAAAATATTAATAAAGCAATTGATTAAATAACAGAGAGGAAATATAATTAATGAATATACATTTTATAGAGATTATCATAGTCAAACTGAAACAGATAAAATATTATCTGCGGTCTGTGGTGGATTGGTGAGACTAAAAGTCTGCAGATTGACACACCAAAAAAACACCTTAATAATAAAAACTAATATTGATCTGGCAGCACTGGTTTTGATGGATTAGGGTGGATATGCAGCAATGATATTTTGGGATGATCATTAGCATTGCGATTATGGATGTAGTGTTATTGTCATTGTACTATTGTGTACTACTAGCCTATCTAGATATACTGATATAGCTACTGACTAATAGACTGACAACTGCTAGACTAACAACTATTACTGGCTATCTAGAATATTGTCTGGCACTGTTGTTCTATACTTGAGGTGAGTCTATAATTATTTCGTTGTGTAACTTAATTCTGGTTATTGTACTGTATCTGTATATAGTCTGTGAACCATAGCCTTATCTACCAGTCACTACATTGGCAATGAGGGTTTTCTTTTTTGTTTTTTGGTTGCATTTTTGTCTTTTTTCCACTTGGAGGAAGGGGCTAGTGAAGTGCAAATTACTAACCTACAGTTCAAGGGTTCTTGTATTGAGCCTAGTTTATGTTTAGGCTATTTTGATTATGCCCGTTATTGGTCAAATAGGCCCCTATTCGAAGGGTGAGGAAGATTTTGACACATACACAGATAGAGAGTTGTTGTTTTTTGCAGCGAATTCTATACCAGATGATAAAAGGGTACCATCTTTTTTAACTCTAATAGGCCCTAAAACTTATAGGCTAGTTAAAGATCTTGTATCTCCTAAGAGTACAGCAGAGTGTAGCTATACAGATTTAGTTACAGTTCTAAAAGATCACTATAAGCCTCAAGTGGTAGTGATTTTTGAGAGATCTCAGTTCTATTCTCGAAATCAGGCTGTAGGTGAATCAATTGCTGACTTTGTAGCTAGCCTAAGGAAACTGGATAGTACTTGTGAGTTTGGCCCTAACCTAACAGAAATGCTATGGGATAGATTTGTCATGGGTTTGAGAGAGGAGGCCACTCAGCGAGAACTATTGACAATTAAAAACCTAACTTTTGATGCTGCAGTAGTACTAGCCACAACTAGGGAAACTGCTGCTAAGGATGCAAAGGCATTTGGTGATGTGAATTTGATCAGGCCTAAATCTAATTAACCTAAATAGTAGGTCTACAGGAACTAAGGCTAAGGATAATCCAAAGGTTAGCCAAAGAAACTTTCTAAAAGCAGATAGTTCAAAAAATTGGCCGAAGCAAAGTGCTAAACCTAAAAAACCTTGTACTGGCTGTGGCAAACAGCATTGGAAGTTAGACTGCCCTTTCAAGGAGGCAGTATGTTATTTGTAACAAGGTTGGACATATAGTAAAGGTTTGTTTTCCTAAAATACATAAACCTCCTTTATCAGCCAACAGTCTAAAGCAGTCACAGATAGGCTCTGAATATATTTTCAGTCAGGATGGCACTACACATGCTGGTCCTTATATTATAGATGCTACTATAAATAAAGTCAAACTTCCAATGGAACTGGATACAGGTGCAGCTAAAACTATGATATAATTTCTAAGGATTTTGTATAAAAATTCCAAAACTCCAACCACTATATCATTCTAAGGCTACTCTGAGAAAATATAGAAATATTGAGATGCCAATAGCAGGAGAGGCTAAAGTTCAAGTTACAATAAATGATACAAAGTATCACAAACTGTTAACATTTTTAGTAATTGATGAACCAGGTCCTACTCTTCTAGGTAGAGATTGGATTCATGCTCTAAACTTGCCTATTCATAACAGTATAGTTGATCATCAATCAATAAATTGTTCTGTAATACCTAATAATATCTCAATTCTTTTAAAGGAATTTCCAAAATTATTTGGGACTACTCTTGGCATGCTCAAAGATCATAAAGTGTCTATTGAATTGGATACTGAAGTCAGCCCTAAATTTTGTAAAGCTAGGCCCATTGCCTTATGTTCAAAGAGAAAAGGTAGAATTGGAGCTAGACAGGCTCACTAAGGAAAAGGTTATTGAACCTATATCACACTCATTATAGGCAGCACCTAATTCATGACTCCAGATTCCTGGGATCTTGGGAGCATTGCTCCAGTAAATTTGACCATGAGAAAAAGTAAATTTGGGTTTGGGTTTTGTTCATCCGCTAGATGTTATGCAATTTTTTTGCGTATACGTTCTTGTACAAACCAATTTTTTTAAATTACAAATTTAGTTATTTTAAGTTTAGTTGGTAATTCCATATTTAACAATTATTTTTATTTTTTGTTAAGCTTCAATGTTTTGATAATTAAAATTTTATTAAAACGTATATTTTTTTAATATAAAATTATCAGGATTGGACTATGTTCCATTGATCTCGGCCAGGTTTGATAAATTGGCCAGATAATTACTTGTGCGGTTTTAAGTAATCCACCATGACTCTAGAATTGAAAAGTTTAGTTAAGTTTAAACTTACTTTTACTTACTTTAACTTACCTACTTTTACTTACTCTTCCTTACTTTTACTAAGTTTAAAGCACTTACTTTTACTTACTTTCATTGTACTATATTTACTTACTTTTACTCACTTTTACCATACTATATTTACTAACTTTTACTTATTTTGTATTTTTTCAGGTAGTCAATAATCAATAATGGATCCTAATATTGATGAAGTTGGAGAGAAAAGTGAGGGTGTTAAAAGGGGTTACTTTTGTGGTCAATGCAAGAACAAATATTCAAAGAAGCAAAACTGGGAGGAACATTTTAATTCCAAAAAAAATATTTGTTACAATACAAGAGGTCCCAGAGTTTGGGCCCACAGCTTAGATATTGCAGTAAAGAAATACCAGGATGAAGTGCAGCAAAGAGATACGGCAAAGCATCATTTAGTTTGTTCACAAAATGTGCTAGTGCTAGACCTCAGAAAAATGAACCAACTTCATCAACTGCTAATCTAGAAAATGAAACTTTTTCACTAGATGTTTCACAGACTGAAGAAAGTGCTTCTCCTCCACCTAAGAAACAAAAGGTAAGTGAGGAATCTGCGCATCAGACTAACAAAACTGCTTTAGAGGAATTTGAAAATTCCCAAATCCAGAAGACATTGAATGCAATTTTGCGCCTAACAAAAGAAACTCACCAAGCTGTTGTGGTTAATAAAGAGAAGAGTCAAAATATGCCTTCAAGTTCAAGTGTTGCATCCAAATCTAATAAAGCAAAAAGCAACAAATTTGACATTTCCATAGCCCATTTAAGCAAGTGTAAATCAATACAAGAAATCCTGAACAATGATTTGATCAAATCTACATTCAAATTGGTGGAAAAGAAGGATCTAGGGCATGCTGATGATTCATTTTCAGTACCAAGTGATATAATGGAAAACATTGCAAATAGTGACACTAATATGCCTGATGTAGATATAGCTGTTGAGGATGAAGATGATGATAATCAAGAAGATATTGATGATGCTTCTGATGATAAAATGTTTACATTATATTGCATAGCTTGCACAGACCCCAAAGCATGTGCTTCAGACAAACATTCTAACATAAAAGGTTACTTCAATGTTAAAGATTTAACCTATGTATGCAAACAAGGAGAAAATCAAGAGAGATGGTTTAGAAATCTGAAAACCCACCTGAAGAGACATTTAATTAAACTTCAGCATCATCAAAGAGCTGCTGTTTATGAAGTGATGAAAACATCTTCTCGGAACACTACTAAACGCATAGAAGACTTATGTGGCAACATCTTATACTACATAATGAAAACAAACACTGCATGGGCTCTATATCCAGTACTGTACTTCTAGCTCAGACTAGCTGTATTACATAGGTCAGGTTGTGAGGTTGGAAATTTGAATCATAGCACACATGCGTGCGAGACAATTTGTGAGCTATTAGATAATTAATCAACTTAAAGAACAAACTGTAAAGTGGTTCTTAGAACAAACTTCAGTAACAATAACAGCTGACATTGGAACAATTTTGGGATTAAGCATGCTAGTTGTATTAGTTATGAGTGAAGAAGATAAGACTGTAAAACTTGCTGGGATAAATTTAGTATGCAGCAAATCAGGAGTTTATTTGGCCAATGAAATTTTTGATGTGTTGAAGTCTCCTAATCACTTGAAAGTATCTGAAGAAGCAATTAAATCCAAGGTATCTGGAATGGTTGGAGATGGGGCTTTTTGTAAGGACAACGAGCCATTTAAAAACGAAATGAAAAAGTTGTTTGGAGAAAATTTCAAATTTCGATGGGACTTAATGCATCTTGTGAACAGAGCCCACGTTGATGCATTGAAGAAAATTTGTAAACTAAGTGAGCTTTTAGACTTTATTCAGAATCACTCTTCAAATCTGAGATCAGGCCTTGACTATACCAATATGGTTCTTGACAATATCATTGGTTTTAAGAGACCAAAACTCAAATCTGATACTCGCATGGTTAATTACAAATTTTATCAATTTGACAGATTTGTGGAAAATTGTGTGTTTTTTGATCATCCACAAGAGAAAGAAATTAGTGCCAAGTTCTATGTATTGATTTCCTATGTAACAAAGATTATGTTGCAAGTAGCTCAAAAAACCACAGTTAGTGCAGAATTTGTAGAAAATATATTTTATAAAGGAGGAGGGAAAACTGTTATGTTAAGAGTGATGGAAACAATTTCCAAATTAGCTAATGGAGGAAATGCAAATGATGTAGTTTCTGAATTTAAGCACGATACCACAGGGCAGCAAAAGGAACTAACAGCTGAGGATTACATCCTAAATGAAGTTTACAAATACATCAAGAAACGTTCTGATTACTACCAGGTTGCTGAAGTTGCTAGACCATCTAGAACCAGATCTGAAAGTAGTTTTACAAAAGACTCAGTGATAAATTGGCTGACAGAATATATAGAACAGCTGTGGAAAGGAATCACAGAGAGATTAAAGCATTTTGATAAAGATGGATCAACTGCCTGGAGTGAAGCACCAGCTGAAGGGACATTCCCCATTCTTGGTTACATTGTTGAACACAAAGGATCCATTAAGCCATTTCATTTGACTAAGCTGTGCAGAATTGTGAAGGAGGGTCCAGCTCCAGGCACTAGATCTGCTGTAATGATCACACAGAAAGCCATTGATAATGAAGGAATGAGAAGCATAGACAAATGATGAAAGGTTGTACGACGTATGTACACCAGTTTAGCTTGACTGATATTTACATAATTAACTTATTCATCTTATTGGGTCATTATAGAACTTTCACTATCATGACCTTTAACCCTTTAGGGACGGGAGTCGTAAATAAGCGATTTAAAAATGTTGCGCGCACAGACGGGAGTCGTCAATAAGCGACTCGGCTTATTTACGGCTTAATATGAGTTCCGGGAGTCGTCAATAAGCGAATAACTGTTTTTATGTGACATATGCCCTTCTTGCTTGGAAAAAACAGTAGATATATCCTTTTTGCACGCATATTTTAGCACTTTTGAGCATTCTGATTTGTTACTACATATGCCTCTCTTTACTCGCTGTTTTGATTGGTCATGACACTTTCTTGAACTGTGAAATGATTTTATAATTTTATAATAAATGTATGTATTAGCAAATTAAAATAGATCAGTGTAAGGCAAATAGTTTCTTCAATATGGTACCTTGATTACTTTGTGGGCAAACCCAATCGTGAAGTGGGAGGCGGGTGGGGGCGCCAGCTGCAGTCCTGCTAAGGGCGCCAAATAGGCTGGCGCTGGACCTGTTTGTAATTCAAGACCTAGTGAAAATAAAGTAGAAATCCCAGATTTTAAAAGAGGAAATATAAATGGACTAGCAAATGATCTCTGTCTAATAAATTGGACAGATATTCTACAGCCTGAACAGACAATAACTAGTATATGGGAAAAATTTAAAAGTATAATAATGAACATACAAAGGAAACATATCCCACAGTGTAAAATCAGAACTGGAAAAAATAAACAACATTGGATAAACTGCAATGTAAAAAGAGCAATTCAGAGAAAAAAACAAAAGCATTTCATAAATTCAAAAGAACTAAAAATGGCATAGACTCCGAAATATATAAAAGTAAAAGAAGCATTTGCAAGAAAGCAATCAGAGATAGCAAACGAGACCTGGAAAAAAGCCTAGCCAAGAATTCAAAAAATAATCCTAAGAAGTTTTTCAGTCACTTCAATTTGAAAAGTAGAGTGAAAAAGAAAATTGGCCCCCTCCATATAGATGATAAAACTATAGATGATGATCTTAAAATAACTGAAGAATGAAACAAATACTTCTCATCAGTATTCACAAATGAAAATTTAAATAATATTCCTGATCTTATACTACCAGGAGAAGATAGAGAAATAAATGAATTGAGGGTAACAAAACTAGATATCCAAAAAGCAATTGATAAATTAAAAATGGAAAAATCTCCAGGGCCAGATGAAATGCATCCAATAGTCAAAAGCTGCCAAAAAGAATATAGCACAGGCACGAGAAATTATTTTTAATAAGTCATTGATATGTACTGAAATTCCAGAGGATTGGAAGAAAGCAAATGTGGCTCCAATCTTTAAAAAAGGAAATAGAAACTTGGCAAAAAACTACAGACCCATCAGCCTCACCTCCATTATTTGCAAATTACTCGAAAGTATCATTAGAGGTAAAGTTACTGAGTTCCTTGAAGGGTGCAACCTTATAAATGACAGCCAGCATGGCTTTTGAAATGGAAGGTCCTGTCTAACCAACTTGATTGAATTTTATGATGGAGTCCTATTGCATTTGGACAATAAAGAGCCAGTAGATATAGTATACTTAGATTTTGCCAAGGCATTTGATACTGTTCCTCATGCAAGATTGTTGGTAAAAGTTAGAGCCCATGGTATAAGAGGTCATATAGCTGACTGGATAGAAGAATGGCTGAGAAACAGAAAACAGAGTTTATCTAAATGGAAATAAGTCTACTTGGAGACCCGTATTGAGCGGAGTTCCACAGGGTTCTGTGCTGGGACCTCTGCTTTTCATTGTCTATATAAATGATCTAGAGAAAGGCCTATCATGTAAAACCTCAAAATTTGCTGATGATACAAAATTAGGCCATAATGTTAAGTCAGTAGCAGGGGCAATGACAATCAGTGGTGGCTCGTGACTAAAAATTCTAGGGGTGCTGTCTCTAAGAATGGGTTGAAATAATTACTGAAATAAAAGGATGAGCATTGAGCAATGAATAAAAGTTTCAAAAGTTATTGAAAAAGTTATTCAGTGAGCTCATCCTTATATTGTTCTTGATTATTTCAATTGTAAATAAAAAATTTAGGGGTACTGCAGTTCCACAGTGCCTACCAACGAGCCGCCACTGATGACAATACAAAAAGACTTCGAGTAACAGCCTGGGCAGATAAGTAGGAGATGAGATTTAATGTTGATAAGTACAAGGTTATGCATATTGGGCCAAAAAATCCAGAATTTGAATACAATATGAATGGAATTTGGATTAAAAATGATGATGAAAAGAAAGACTTGGGTGTCACTGTGACTAATGAACTTAAACCCTCAAATCATTGTATGGAAATCAGAAATAAAGCAAATGCTAGACTCAATCTCATGCACACACACATTGAATACAAATCACCCAATATTATAAAGCAACTATATATTTCATATGTGAGACCCCTCCTTGAATACTGTATTCAATTTAATAGTCCCTATTTGATACAAGATATTGAAAAACTGGAAAAAGTACAGAAATGAGCAACAAGAATGATCCCATCTCTAAGACAATTGACATATAAGAAAAGACTGGTGTATCTAAACATGTTCTCATTAAAAAGGAGGAGGTTAAGGTGTGATATGATAGAGGTGTATAAAATGACAAAAGGGTTGGATAAGATAGATTTTGATTCTCTCTTCATTAAAGATCACAATAACCAGACTAGAGTCATAGTATGAAATTATTTAAGCCAAGATGTAGAACAAATTCAAGAAAACATAGTTTTACAAACAGAGTAATTAAGTTTTGGAACAGTCTGACAGAAGAAGTAGTGACTTCAGATACACATGATTCTTTCAAAAGAAGGTTGGATAGTTTGATGTCTGCAAGGGACATCTGGTGATAGTGTTTAAGCCCATTTTTATTGCATGAATGGTACTAGTTTATTTCATATATATTATGTGCATTTAGGTGATAAATCCCACAGCTCAACACAAGTGTTGTGGGATATAGGGAGGCATACTCTCTGTCCTTACACACCCCATTTAAAGAGATTCCTCTGCTGAGTGGTGCCCCCATAGTACTGTGAGGTATTGAAAAACTCATGATCTTCACTTGCTCCACAAACACCTTTAAATGGGAGACCCAAAATGGGTGCACACACACATTTCTACATTACTGTATAGTCTTTACAGCCACACCTACACTTTTCCTCTTAAGTATATATATTGTAATGTATATGGTTGTAAATTGTGACTTGGTCCGCAATTGATATGGACTGTGACTTATTTTTGGTTGGCAAGGTACTGGTATTGATGGGTACCGTAGTGAAATTGACTGGATTCTTTAGATCTGATATATTTGCATGTCAGTTATAAATAGATATAGAGTGTAACAAATTTCTGGATAGTAGCCTATTATGACTTTGATCCTCTGGATCCAGAGATTCTATCTCTAGTTTTAAATTGATAATTAATTAGTTTTGTAAAAATTGGTTGTTGCCAATGTACAGGCAGTTTTTACATAGTGGAGCCACCTCGATGGGCCGAAGTGGCCCCTAGTGTGCCCACTATAAAAAATTTTTATGTTCTTATCCTATTCCTAATCCTGCTGATATTTTCAGTAAGTTAGCTGATAATAAATACTTCTCTAAGCTGGATATGTCGCAAGCCTATGCACAGCTAGAGCTTGATGAAAAATCTAAGGATATCACAACTATAAATACTTACAAGGGTCTATTTCATTATAATAGATTATGTTATGGTATTTCATCAGCTCCTAGCATTTTCCAAAGAACTATTAGTCGCATATTAGATGGAATTTCAGATGTGGTATGTTACCTGGATCACATCCTTATAGCTGGAAAAACAGAAGCAGAACATATGTCGAGTCTAAGGACAGTTTTGCAGAAGTTAGCAGTTGCTGGTTTAACTCTAAATAAGGAAAAATGTATCTGGATAACTAATGAAATTCAGTATTTGGGATTTAAGCTTGATTCATTAGGTCTGCATCCTACTAAGGATAAAGTTGATGCTATTTGTAATGCTCCTGCACCTACTAATGTCACTCAGCTTCAAGCATATCTAGGCTTGCTTAATTTCTATAGGAAATTTCTACCAAATGCTGCTACTACATTGGAACCACTAAATAAATTACTCAGGAAAGACACTAAATGGAGTTGGGGTAAAGAGGAACAGTCAAGTTTTCAACAGTCAAAGGAGCTCTTACTCAACTCTCATGTTTTAGTGCATTTTGATCCTAAACTACCTATATTTGTAACTGCTGATAGCAGCTCATATGGCATTGGAGCAGTACTTGCTCATAATATTAATGGGGAAGAAAGACCTATTTCTTTTGTTTCCCGCTCTCTAAATACAGCAGAGAGGAATTATTCACAGGTAGAAAGTGAAGCATTAGCCCTAATCTTTGTAGTAAAAAAGTTTCATTTTTACTTGTGGGGTCAGCAGTTTACCCTAGTGACTGATCATAAACCGTTGTTAGGGTTGTTTGCTCCTAATAAACAAATTCCTATCTTGGCTGCAGGATGAATACAATGTTGAGCTCTCATGCTGTAAGCCTATTCTTTCAATCTAGTGCACTGGTCAGGTAAGCATTTGGGTAATGCTGATGCTTTAAGCCAGTTACCTTTAGATGCTTCTATTGAATGTGTCCCAATTCCAGTTGAATGGGTTCACTTAGTTGAATTTCTAGGGACAACACCAGTTACAGCTATGATTATTCCTCAGTGGACTAAATCTGATCCTATTTTGTCTCATGTTTATCAGATGGTCTCTGGTGGTTGGCCTATGAAGGTGGACAGTTCTTACCAACCTTTCCACCAAAGACACAGAGTTGTCTATTCAGGATGGATGTGTCCTTTGGGGGTCTTGGGTTCTTATCCCAGACTTGAGCAAGACTCTTTTGCTTAAAGAACTTCATTCCGATCATATGGGTGCTACTCGTATGAAGGAACTGGCCCGAAGTTATTTTTGGTGGCCCAGACTGGATAGTGACATCCTTTCGCTTGTGAATTCATGCTCTCGGTGTTTGGGGTTATGTGATACTCCTAAAAAGGGTTTTCTACATCCCTGGGAATGGCCTTTCCCATCCATGGCACAGAATTCATATTGATTATGCGGGTCCCATCAATCACCACTATCTTCTAGTCATTGTGGTAGAGGTTCTTCCTACTACATCTATGTCCTCATCCTCTACTATTCATCTGTTGCATTCTATTTTTGCTAGATTTGGCCTTCCAGTTGTTTTGGTTTCTGATAATGGCCCAAGTTTTACTAGTTCTGATTTTTCTACATTTTTGTCTTCCAATGGTATTCATCATGTTCATACTGCTCCCTACCACCCATCTTCAAATGGCTTGGCTGAGAACATGGTCTGCTAGGCCTGTTCAAAAATCAACTTTTTCTTATTTTCATAGGTTTCTGTACATTTTCCCATGCTTTTTGACCTGAAAAAGCCGAAAATCACAACTATTTTTACCTAGGATGTTGGGAAGCATTGCCACATGGAGCTTTAAATTTTCTGCCTTGAAATCGGCCAAAGCGCCAATTCCGGGGTCCCTTGAATTATGTTTTGCACTTTAACTTTCGATTTAAACAAGATAGAGCAACAAATTAGGTATCAAATGAAAGAGCATAAAATTAATAAATAATAATAATAAATAATAATTAATAATAATAATTATCTATCATTTTTCAGGAAACAACATAAACTCAATCAGAATCTAGAAAACCATCTACAAGTTACAACTTCACAATGGCATTAAGCAAGGAGCTGAGGGAGCTCCGTGGGCGCACAGTTGATATCTCAGAACCTCCACGTACTGTCCACAGGCAGGTGTCAACTGGGCCATCTACCAGATCTCTCACTGAAACTTTCCTGGTTGGATACCCTTCAGCTTTTATCAGTGGTTCCCAGCTTCCCACCAACAGACAGGCGTTCCAGTATTTCCTTAATCTTCAGAATTTACCGGAAAATGCAGGGAGGCCCATGGTTCAAGACCTTGCATATGAAACAGTTGAATCTATCATCCCATTCTGGCAGATGGCTAGGATCAAGACAATGACCAAGTACAACGCAATGAAGCTCTTCATGAAACTACATGAGAAACATCGTGCTCTGGTGAAAAGCAAAGGAAGAGCAAGTAACCCTGGAGGAAAAAGAGGAGCATTTGTGCTGGAATTAGACAGCCTGTTTGATATAGGAGCTCCAGATGCAATCCAGGAAATACAGAACAACAGACTGTTATCCAGAGAGAAGAAAGATGAGGATATCAGGTTCTACGAAGACCAAAAGACTGAGAGGAAAGGTCATATGTCTGGTCATGACAAGATTTTTGAGACAAGATCCCTGCAGCAAGCAGCGAGGAATGAAAGACTGCAGCATAGACAAGAACAAGGTAAAACTAATTACTTTGAACGTTACAAAAAGTTTTAAGTTTTACTCCATTGCGATATTTAGCATGTACTTAACAATTACTGTCTTAACATGTACTATTTTACAGCTGCAGCAGAACAAGAGGCAGTTGTTCATGTGGATGACATTACCTGGGGTGACTCAACTGACAACGACGCTAACACAGAGGACATGGATTACCATCAGCCTCGTCCTGGATATTCTCACCATCAAGACACTGTGACTAGTGTGACTTTGACGTTTCCAAGGAAGGTCATGGAATGTGATGTCATCTGCAATACAGCTGATCATCTTGGTTTATCAGACAATCAAGTTACTGCCATGGTTTCTGCCACCTTGAAAGCTGGAGGGGCTGATCTGGATAACTTCATCATCTCAACCTCAACAACACGTTGCAACAGAATGCTGTCCAGGTATAATATCAGCCAGAGTCACATGTCCAAGTTTTGTGAAAACCCCCCACAGTACGCTGCCTTACACTGGGATGGAAAGTTGCTCAAAGATGTCTTGGGCAGTGAACCTGGAAGTACCTCAGAGACTTTAGCTGTGCTAGTGTCTGGTCCACCTTCATACACTGAAGGAAAGTTATTGGGAGTACCTGTCATCGACAATTCTTCTGGCACAGCTCAGGCTGAGGCTTCAATGGATTTACTGGAGACATGGGAACTTATGGATAATGTTACTGCCCTTGTTTTTGACACTACATCCAGTAACAGTGGAGTTCACAGAGGAGCTGCCAAACTGCTAGAGAAAATGCTGAACAAAAAGGTGTTTTATCTGGCCTGTCGACATCACATCCTGGAAATCCTAGTAGGAACAGTTTCGGACGGTGAAGGGGCCAGATAATCCCTGGTTTGAGCATCTGAAGGATGTTTGGACGGACTTGTCCAAGGAAAACCCAAAGATGCTGGCTATCAACAGCAAATGGCTGAAGGAAAAGAAGAAGAACAGTGAAGAAATACTCCAAGACATTCTAACAGCAGAAAGGCTTCCAAGAGCCGACTACAGGGAAATGGCTGAACTGACAGTCATTGTTCTTGGAGGAATGCCTCCTCAAGGTATTCACTGGAGTCGACCAGGCGCCATTCATCAGGCCAGATGGATGGCCAGAAACCTGTACTCCATGAAAATGCTGATGTTTGCAGATCAACTTGAGTACGACGAAGACACTGTATCAAAGCTGGAAAGACTCAACACCTTCCTTGCGCTGTTCTACACTCCTGTATGGATGATGTCAATGTCTGCTGCAGATGCTCCCGTGAATGATCTAAGTCTAATCCAGGACATGTTGAAGTACAAGAAAACTGACCCAGAGCTTGCTGATGCAGTACTTAATAAGATGGAAAACTACAAATGGTACCTGACGCAGGAAGTCGTGCCATTTGCCCTGTTCAGCAGTAGATTGAGTGACACATTGAAGCATGACATTGCTGCCCAGTTACATGCCACTGAGAAGCCAGACAGCTTCAGAACAGGAAAGCTATTCCAGAGAGTCACATCTAAGACCACCCTGGTTGATCTCATTGGCCCAGAATCACATTTCCTGCTGGACACACTGAACATTGGATCCGAGTGGCTTCTGGAACCTGTCACGTCTTGGCCACAGAATGAGGACTACAGAAAAGCGTTGGACTATGTTAAGAATCTGAAAGCAGTGAATGACATTGCTGAACGTGGTGTCAAGATGATGAGCGACTTTGCAAATGTCATAACAACAGATGCCAAGCAAAGGGACTATCTCCTTCAAGCTGTGGAGTTCAACAGACGCCGCTTTGACAGCTTCAAGAAACAAACTCTCAACAACTGACTGTGTAAATGTCATTATGAAATTAGTCATCATGTAATGCTTTCACTTCTTGATTGATTAGACTTGTGACAAAATGTTAATCTCAAATTTGTGTCATGAATAAGGCGCCTTGTCTGCCTTGAGTGTGAGAAAACGAATTTTGTGATATTTCTGAAATCTTTGTATGTACCAATGTGCCATTTCTTGTTCCAAGACTATCATAATTGTATAAGTTAGAAAGAGGATTAAAAACACTTTAATTTGGTGCCTATTTTGTTGCTCTATCTTGTTTAGATAAAAAGTTATAGTGCAAAACATGATTCAAGGGACCCCGGAACTGGTGCTTTTGGCCGATTTCAAGGCAGAAAACTTAAAGCTCCATGCGGCAATGCTTCCCAACAACCTAGGTCAAAATGGTTGTGATTTTTGGCCTTTTCAGGTCAAAAAGCATGGGAAAAAGTACAGAAACCTATGAAAATAAGAAAAAGTTGATTTTTGAACAGGGCTAATGGTCTGTTCTGTTAAATCTGCTTTGCTTCATGCAAAGGGGGAGGGAATTCAGGTTGCTTTGGATCACTTTCTCATGAAATACAGGTTGACACCCCATTCTACTACAGGTGTTGCATCGTCCGAGTTGATGTTTGGCCGTTGTATTTGCTGTATTTTTTATCTTGTGCGTCCTCATGATTCTATTTGTCAAAGAGTTTACAGTCGGCAAGAGCGGCAAAAACATGCCTTTGAATCTAAGACTCCTAGGACACTAGAGCTGCTACCTCAAAATAAGGTCATGATTCGCAATTATTCTCAGGGTCCCAAGTGGGTACCAGCTATAGTTAGAACGCAGACTGGTCCTGTTTCCTACAGATGTGTAACTGAAGATGGTCGAATTCAGAATCGACATCAGGATCAGATTCTACCTCATTCTATGCCTTCCGCTACCCCTACTATTCCTCCTACTTTAGAGCATACACCTATTCTTACTACTCTAGGGAGTACCACTACTATTCCAACTGAAATGAAAACAATCCTCTCTGTCACCTGTGGCTGAGCAAGAGGAATCTACTGCACTTGGAGTTTGTCGTCTACCAGGGTTAAAAAAGCCTTGGAACGTCTGAACTTGTAGGGGAGGAGTGTGGTGGATTGGTGTGACTAAAAGTCTGCAGATCGACACACCAAAAAACACCTTAATAATAAAAACTAATATTGATCTGGCAGCACTGGTTTTGACAGATTAGGGCAGATATGCAGCAATGATGTTTTGGGATGATCATTAGTATTGCAATTATGGATGTAGTGTTGATTGTCATTGTACTATTATGAACTACTAGCCTATCTAGATATACTGATATAGCTACCTACTAACTAATAGATTGACAACTGCTAGACTAACGACTATTACTGGCTATCTAGAATATTGTCTGGAACTGTTGTTCTATACTTGAGGTGAGTCTATAATTATTTCATTGTGTAACTTAATCCTGGTTATTGTACTGTATCTGCATATAGTGTGTGAACCATAGCCTTATCTACTGGTCACTACACGGTCCACCAATGCCCAAGACCGACTGGCAGATCTGGGAACCATTGCAATTGAAAGCCAGTTAGCCTGTACTTTAAATTTCATCAGAATCATTTACCACTTTGATTGAGAGAAGGCAAAGGAAGTACACTTCTAATTATGAAAATCTTTCAGTAAACAATTATTTTGCCTGTATGGAGAAACTATACATGCTTACAACATGGTATCGTATGTGGTACCTTTACTTCTTAATTAAATATAAATTATTAATTAATTAAATTATATATCTATACAAAATTGCCTCAGGATTGGCAACATAGCCTATTGGGAATGAAATAATTGCCATACGTACATAGAACCCATATGTAGGCATCAGGCCTGCATAACCAGGGCTGTGGAGTCGGTGATAAAATTTGCCGACTCCGACTCCAGAAATCTGACTTACATAATTATGACTCCGACTCCGATGGAATGTTAAAGCCAAATTGATTACGATTAGCTTTATTAGGCCAATGGAGATTCATAAACAAGGCATTTCGTCACCACCACATGACTCATCAGGTTACTTAGTGGCTGTAACTATGCCTTAATGGCTTTTTTTCTCTTTATTCAAAAATTACAATAAATCCAAATACAAACTGATTGAAGCTTAAACAAAATAAGATTATTATTGGTTTAGCAAATTAATAAGATGTTTTGTATTATTATAAACATCTGTAACAAAATGTACTAACCTAAACTGAATTTGTTCTTAAAAAAAGGATCGCTTCCATTAAATCTTCTTTCAGTGATGCTTATCAAAATTATCAAATTGAAATCAAAATCTGAAAAAGATTTAGGGTTGCTAGTACAAAATTTTTAAATTTCCTTATTATTAATTATGTTAATTAATTATAATCCTTATTAATTATAAGCAACTATATTTATATATTATTCATATTTATATATTATATATTACACTGCCCAACACCAATTTTGCTGATTTAATTGTAACACCTGTTTTTAGGTAACTTTGGTGTGCTGATTTAAAAAATCACCTTAGTTTTTGCCTATCACGTCAGGTTTTCGAGCAATCAAATATGGATATTTTGGAGATATCGCATTTTGGCAGGGTTATGCCCAATTTTTTTTCTTTTCAAAAAATAAGTTTTTACATACTCAGAATCAGCATGGAAAAGTAAACAATTGCACAGGGAGTAAACTTTAATATACAATGGTAATATTGACACATAAAGTGATTAAAAGTGTTTAAATAAGCAAAAAATGAATCCATATTAAAGCAAGCATGGGACCAGTTTTCTTAACATTGTCTTTTTCTTGTTTTCTTACTTTTCAGTGCTGATAAATTTTCTCTTATAGGACTTCCTAGAATGAGAGATGTCAAGACAATCTTTTTGCAGGCTCCAGCAGTAGTCAGCCATCATATGGGTATCCCATCTTCCTTGGTATCGTTCTTCCATCACTTTGATATCTTGGTGGAACCTTTCACCTTGCTCTTCACTAACATCACCAAGATTTTCTGGAAATTTATCCAGATGACTGTTGAGATAGTGAACTTTAATGCTCATGTTGCAACCCAACTGCTGAAAGTTTACAAGTAACGTCACTAGCGGAACCGGCTGCTCTCACTCCGCCAATGGGAAATCTCTCTCAGATCATGATGTCACGCTCACACCTGGGGAAATCACAGATACCCAAGATTTTAATATGTTGTACATGACCTTTAGATTTAATGCACAGATTTGCGTATTCCACAGATAAAGTTTTAACAGCAAAACAGCTGTTAACAGGTCTCAAAAATCATCAATTTTGATAAGCGCCCTTCATGGATCACCCAAAATAGGCATATTGCATTGCACGAAAACCTGATGTGATGGACAAAATCTAAGGTGATTTTTTAAATCAGCACATCAATATTATCCAGAAACAGGTCTTAGAATTAAATCAGTAGCAAAAAATTTGTTTTTGTTGGGCAGTATTATTTATATAGTATATTATATATTAAAACATTAGGTTAAATCTATTTTATTCATAAAATTGAGCTAGGCCTAGGTCTAGGCTGCTATGGTTATAATTGAAGGATTTGCACCGACTCCGACTCCATCCAACTATGCACTTCCGACTCCGACTCCACTCAAAATTGACCGACTCTCCGACTCCGACTCCACAGCCCTGTGCATAACAACAAGAAAACCAAATTTATTGTCTCATGTTCAAACTTTTCCACTGCCAACTCATGAAAATTACATCAAGAAACAAGTCAGTGACCTTTGCGAAATCAGCAGATAATAAAAATATGAAGATTATATTATAGCAGCTGACTCGGAGCTGCTTATGTTACAGCAATGCTTTAAGCAAGGAAGATGTGCTCTGTCTTCCTATAAGTTGTGAGTGAAATCCTCTTGATATAAAACTTAATAACTATAAGAAGGATAGGCCTGTTCCTTCAGGTGTTTAAATAGTGACTGCCTATATTAGTTACATCGAGTCAACTCATTGTGTAGCTCCATCATACCACGGCCCTACATCGAAAAAGATCATCGCATCCTACATCAAAACAGAAGTGAGGCCCAACGAAATAATAAGATAAGGCAATTCCTTTCTTTACCATTAGGCAGCGCAAATACCGAAGGCAAATAAACAGAGATCCTTTGAAGACCTACATATACATATCTCTAACGTAAAAACATAGGGCTTTTGTCATTAACACACTATACAATAACTACATGATAATTTCCAATCGGCGAAGGTTGAAGCCAATTTCAACCATAAGCCCCCTATAATTTTTTCACATGGTGGCCCGTGTAACTGGGGGAACCGATCCCTTTACCTTTACACTAACCATAAACAAAGCCTTGTTCATTTAACAGGATTAACTCATTTTAGGTCCTATAAAAATAGGCCAAATGTCAACATAAGCCTATTTAGTAGGCCCATTTCACTTTAAGCCTATTTAATAGGTCCTACTCTTCAAACTCAAAACAAAGTTGTTCACTTAACAGGCTTAACTCATTTTAGGTCTTATAAAAATACGCCAATTTCAACATAAGCATTTAGTATGCCCACAACATAATCCTATTTAGTAGGCCCACCTTACTTTACCTTAACTAATAAACCTAGCATACTCAGACACTAAAGGCCTACTTCAAACACTACAATTTGCAATTAAATATATAAGAAACCTACCTCACAAAGTAGGCCCTACTCTTTACACTCAAGGCCTATCCTAACTAAAAACACTAAATTTTTAATTCAACCTGTAGGGTAGGTTATAAAATTTATTTCAGCAATTTAACTTACTCATAAGACTCATTAACATCACAAAATTAAACTCGAACTCTTAACATCACAAAATTAAATTGGAACTCGTAACATCACAAAATTCGACTCGGAACTCGTAACATCACAAAATTCGACTCGGAACTCGTAACATCACAAAATTCGACTCGGAACTCGTAACATCACAAAATTCGACTCGGAACTCGTAACATCACAAAATTCGACTCGGAACTCGTAACATCACAAAATTCGACTCGGAACTCGTAACATCACAAAATTCGACTCGGAACTCGTAACATCACAAAATTCGACTCGGAACTCGTAACATCACAAAATTCGACTCGGAACTCGTAACATCACAAACTTCGACTCGGAACTCGTAACATCACAAAATTCGAATCGAACTCGTAACATCACAAAATTCGAATCGAAACTGTAACATCACAAAGACCTAAAGCAATTGCACGAATTCAAACCTACACCCACCTAACACACACATTCCAAGTCCTATTTGACATATAGGCATAAAACAGACAAGGCTTGATATAAGGGTCTTAAATGTAACATTTGAGGAACTTTACTCAGCCAAATTGGTTAACCTAACACAAAACTCAAAAATAAAACCCAACAACAAAATATACATTTACACACATACATACAGTATATAAATATATATACATACAACTCCAAGCATCCAATTCCTTGAGAACAGATTGGATTCCTTCAAAACCCCAAACCTTCCAGACCTACCTGTAGGACACACAAGATTTACTCAATCATAACTATGAGTATTGACTTCACTGGAGTGGTAAATCCAAGTTTTGAAGACCAACTGTTTTCAGAGGAATGCAAAACACACACACACACATGACTCCAGATTTGAAAAAATTTACTGGAGCACAGCTCTGAATTTACTTTTTTTCCCTTTACACCACTACTGTAGATAGGTTAATGATAGTAAACTCTTGAATTGATGACATACCAATTACAAATTGTTTTAGCTAAACATAATACAATAATGTACAGTTTATAACTCACCTTAAGTTTATTTATTCATTGCAGCAGCAACAGTGGACGATGTTAGACCTTGCATGTAGGCATTTGTTGTGAATTTACCGCCATGCATGCTTGGCCACTGATCAATGGCTTTCTGTGTGATCATTACAGCAGATCTAGTGCCTGGAGCTGGACCCTCCTTCACAATTCTGCACAGCTTAGTCAAATGAGATGGCTTAATGGATCCTTTGTGTTCAACAATGTAACCAAGAATGGAGAATGTCCCTTCAGCTGGTGCTTCACTCCAGGCAGTTGATCCATCTTTATCAAAATGCTTTACTCTCTCTGTGATTCCTTTCCACAGCTGTTCTATATATTCTGTCAGCCAATTTATCACTGAGTCTTTTGTAAAACTACTTTCAGATCTGGTTCTGGATGGTCTAGCAACTTCAGCAACCTGGTAGTAATCAGAACGTTTCTTGATGTATTTGTAAACTTCATTTAGGATGTAATCCTCAGCTGTTAGTTCCTTTTGCTGCCCTGTGGTATCGTGCTTAAATTCAGAAACTACATCATTTGCATTTCCTCCATTAGCTAATTTGGAAATTGTTTCCATCTCTCTTAACATAACAGTTTTCCCTCCTTTATAAAATATATTTTCTACAAATTCTGCACTAACTGTGGTTTTTTGAGCTACTTGCAACATAATCTTTGTTACATAGGAAATCAATACATAGAACTTGGCACTAATTTCTTTCTCTTGTGGATGATCAAAAAACACAATTTTCCACAAATCTGTCAAATTTGATCAATTCGTAATTAACCATGCGAATATCAGATTTGAGTTTTGGTCTCTTAAAACCAATGATATTGTCAAGAACCATATTGGTATAGTCAAGGCCTGATCTCAGATTTGAAGAGTGATTCTGAATAAAGTCTAAAAGCTCACTTAGTTTACAATTTTCTTCAATGCATCAACGTGGGCTCTGTTCACAAGATGCATTAAGTCCCATCGAAATTTGAAATTTTCTCCAAACAACTTTTTCATTTCGTTTTTAAATGGCTCGTTGTCCTTACAAAAAGCCCCATCTCCAACCATTCCAGATACCTTGGATTTAATTGCTTCTCAGATACTTTCAAGTGATTAGGAGACTTCAACACATCAAAAATTTCATTGGCCAAATAAACTCCTGATTTGCTGCATACTAAATTTATCCCAGCAAGTTTTACAGTCTTATCTTCTTCACTCATAACTAATACAACTAGCATGCTTAATCCAAAATTGTTCCAATGTCAGCTGTTATTGTTACTGAAGTTTGTTCTAAAACCACTTTACAGTTTGTTCTTTAAGTTGATTAATTATCTAATAGCTCACAATTGTCTCGCACGCATGTGTGCTATGATTCAAATTTCCAACCTCACAACCTGACCTATGTAATACAGCTAGTCTGAGCTAGAAGTACAGTACTGGATATAGAGCCCATGCAGTGTTTGTTTTTCATTATGTAGTATAAGATGTTGCCACATAAGTCTTCTATGCGTTTTAGTAGTGTTCCGAGAAGATGTTTTCATCACTTCATAAACAGCAGCTCTTTGATGATGCTGAAGTTTAATTAAATGTCTCTTCAGGTGGGTTTTCAGATTTCTAAACCATCTCTCTTGATTTTCTCCTTGTTTGCATACATAGGTTAAATCTTTAACATTGAAGTAACCTTTTATGTTAGAATGTTTTGTCTGAAGCACATGCTTTGGGGTCTGTGCAAGCTATGCAATATAATGTAAACATTTTATCATCAGAAGCATCATCAATATCTTCTTGATTATCATCATCTTCATCCTCAACAGCTATATCTACATCAGGCATATTAGTGTCACTATTTGCAATGTTTTCCATTATATCACTTGGTACTGAAAATGAATCATCAGCATGCCCTAGATCCTTCTTTTCCACCAATTTGAATGTAGATTTGATCAAATCATTGTTCAGGATTTCTTGTATTGATTTACACTTGCTTAAATGGGCTATGGAAATGTCAAATTTGTTGCTTTTTGCTTTATTAGATTTGGATGCAACACTTGAACTTGAAGGCATATTTTGACTCTTCTCTTTATTAACCACAACAGCTTGGTGAGTTTCTTTTGTTAGGCGCAAATTGCATTCAATGTCTTCTGGATTTGGGAATTTTCAAATTCCTCTAAAGCAGTTTTGTTAGTCTGATGCGCAGATTCCTCACTTACCTTTTGTTTCTTAGGTGGAGGAGAAGCACTTTCTTCAGTCTGTGAAACATCTAGTGAAAAAGTTTCATTTTCTAGATTAGCAGTTGATGAAGTTGGTTCATTTTTCTGAGGTCTAGCACTAGCACATTTTGTGAACAAACTAAATGATTGCTTTGCCGTATCTCTTTGCTGCACTTCATCCTGGTATTTCTTTACTGCAATATCTAAGCTGTGGGCCCAAACTCTGGGACCTCTTGTATTGTAACAAATATTTTTTTTGGAATTAAAATGTTCCTCCCAGTTTTGCTTCTTTGAATATTTGTTCTTGCATTGACCACAAAAGTAACCCCTTTTAACACCCTCACTTTTCTCTCCAACTTCATCAATATTAGGATCCATTATTGATTATTGACTACCTGAAAAATACAAAATAAGTAAAGTTAGTAAATATAGTATGGTAAAAGTGAGTAAAAGTAAGTAAATATAGTACAATGAAAGTAAGTAAAAGTAAGTGCTTTAAACTTAGTAAAAGTAAGGAAGAGTAAGTAAAAGTAGGTAAGTTAAAGTAAGTAAAAGTAAGTTTAAACTTAACTAAACTTTTCAATTCTAGAGTCATGGTGGATTACTTAAAACCGCACAAGTAATTATCTGGCCAATTTATCAAACCTGGCCGAGATCAATGGAACATAGTCCAATCCTGATAATTTTATATTAAAAAAATATACGTTTTAATAAAATTTTAATTATCAAAACATTGAAGCTTAACAAAAAATAAAATAATTGTTAAATATGGAATTACCAACTAAACTTAAAATAACTAAATTTGTAATTTAAAAAAATTGGTTTGTACAAGAACGTATACGCAAAAAATTGCATAACGTCTAGCGGATGAACAAAACCCAAACCCAAATTTACTTTTTCTCATGGTCAAATTTACTGGAGCAATGCTCCCAAGATCCCAGGAATCTGGAGTCACACACACACAACACACACACACTGTACTCTTTCCATGTGTCTCAAACACAACAACCTGTCTGAACATAACCAAGGATCGGAGAGTAAAAGCTTTTATTGCTGCGCTCTGGTTCTGTGCACATAATTTTGTGCCAAAAATTATATGGTTAGACAGTGGCACATACAAACAAACTACTCTAAAGGGTTTTATGGCCTACTTTGGCCATAGCCCAAACTACTCTACTCTAAAGGGTTTTATGGCCTACCTTGGCCATAGCCCAAATTATTCAAGGGGCTGATGGCCTACCTTGGCCATAGCCCAACATATTCAACAAGGGGCTGGTGGCCTTGGTCGTAGCTCAAATTATTCAAGAAGGGGTTGATGGCCTACCTTGGCCATAGCCCAAACTATTCAACAAGGGGCTGATGGCCTACCTTGGCCATAGCCCAAACTATTCAACAAGGGGCTGATGGCCTACCTTGGCCATAGCCCAAACTATTCAACAAGGGGCTGATGGCCTACCTTTGCCATAGCCCAAACTATTCAACAAGGGCCAGATTGCCTACCTTGGCCATAGCCCAAGTTATTCAAGCGGCTGATGGCCTACCTTGGCCATAGCCCAAACTATTCAACAAGGGGCTGATGGCCTACCTTGGCCATAGCCCAAACTTCAACAAGGGCCAGATTGCCTACCTTGGCCATAGCCCAAACTATTCAACAAGGGGCTGATGGCCTACCTTGGCCATAGCCCAAATTATTCAAGGGGCTGATGGCCTACCTTGGCCATAGCCCAAATTATTCAAGGGGCTGATGGCCTACCTTGGCCATAGCCCAAACTATTCAACAAGGGGCTGATGGCCTACCTTGGCCATAGCCCAAACTTCAACAAGCGGCTGATGGCCTACCTTGGCCATAGCCCAAACTTCAACAAGGGGCTGATGGCCTACCTTGGCCATAGCCCAAATTATTCAAGGGGCTGATGGCCTACCTTGGCCATAGTCCAAATTATTCAAGGGGATTGTGGCCTACCTTGGCCATAACCCAACATATTCAACAAGGGGCTGGTGGCCTACCTTGGTCGTAGCTCAAATTATTCAAGGGGTTGATGGCCTACCTTGGCCATAGCCCAAACTATTCAGCAAGAGGCTAATGGCCTACCTTGGCCATAGCCCAAACTATTCAACAAGGGGCTGATGGCCTACCTTGGCCATAGCCCAAACTATTCAACAAGGGGCTGATGGCCTACCTTGGCCATAGCCCAAACTATTCAACAAGGCCCTTATGGCTTCCTTTGGCCATAGCCTAAATTATTCAACAAGGCCCTTATGGCCTCCTTTGGCCATGGGAGAAACAAGGGTCTTGTGGCCATAGGCCAAACAACAAGGGTCTTATGGCCTCCTTTGGCCATGGGCCAAACAAGGTTTTTATGGCTTTTGGCCATGGGCCAAACAACAAGGGTCTTATGGCCTCCTTTGGCCATGGGCCAAACAAGGGTCTTATGGCCTCCATAGGCCAAACAACAACGGTCTTATGACCTCCCTTGGCCATAGGCCAAAGAACAACGGTCTTATGACCTCCCTTGGCCATAGGCCAAACAACAACGGTCTTATGACCTCCCTTGGCCATAGGCAAAGAACAACGGTCTTATGACCTCCCTTGGCCATAGGCCAAAGAACAACGGTCTTATGACCTCCCTTGGCCATGGGCCAAACAACAACGGTCTTATGACCTCCCTTGGCCATGGGCCAAACAACAACGGTCTTATGACCTCCCTTGGCCATGGGCCAAACAACAACGGTCTTATGACCTCCCTTGGCCATGGGCCAAACAACAACGGTCTTATGACCTCCCTTGGCCATGGGCCAAACAACAACGGTCTTATGACCTCCCTTGGCCATGGGCCAAACAACGGTCTTATGACCTCCCTTGGCCATGGGCCAAACAACAACGGTCTTATGACCTTGGCCATGGGCCAAACAACAACGGTCTTATGACCTCCATGGGCCAAACAACAACGGTCTTATGACCTCCATGGGCCAAACAACAACGGTCTTATGACCTCCCTTGGCCAAGCAACAACGGTCTTATGACCTCCCTTGGCCAAGCAACAACGGTCTTATGACCTCCCTTGGCCAAGCAACAACGGTCTTATGACCTCCCTTGCCCAAGCAACAACGGTCTTATGACCTCCCTTGGCCAAGCAACAACGGTCTTATGACCTCCCTTGGCCAAGCAACAAGGTCTTATGACCTCCCTTGGCCAAGCAACAACGGTCTTATGACCTCCCTTGGCCAAGCAACAACGGTCTTATGACCTCCCTTGGCCAAGCAACAACGGTCTTATGACCTCCCTTGGCCAAGCAACAACGGTCTTATGACCTCCCTTGGCCAAGCAACAACGGTCTTATGACCTCCCTTGGCCAAGCAACAACGGTCTTATGACCTCCCTTGGCCAAGCAACAACGGTCTTATGGCCTCCCGTGGCCATATGACCAAACAACACAAAAACAGTACAGGATTCAAAGCCCCAAGCCCTCCAAATCTACCTGTGGAGGAGTAACATTTACTCTACTAAAACTACAGGTATTGACTAGTCTGAAGTGGTAGGAGGTTTGGTATTATTATAGTATTACACCCGTCTAACGTCCAGCAATTATTATGTTCATTAAGTAGATTTTTTAATTCTAAGACACTTCTTCTATAGCGTTTCCATCGCAAATGCTTCGTTTTCGAGATATAATTTTTTTTTTGTGTATCTAGTGTGTGTTCGTACGTTCGTTTGGTGTGCGTGCGCTGCTGACCGTTACATGTCTGCCCAATCACTGCGCTCCATCCATTTCGAATTTGAATTACTTTGCTACCGGAATGGCTTCGTGTGACACGTGCTCGTTCGATTATTACCGCTGTATTGTCGCTTTCTATGAAAATTTAGAAAAAAGTGTTGAGTTTCTGCGTGCTCACGGTGTTTTACCGACAGTAATGAAGTGTCCACATTGTAAAACGGAGTGGACATATCGTCAAGACCAGAAACTGTGGCGTTGTAGAAAAAGTTCTGTTAGGTTACGTTGTAGCTGGTTCCTTCTTGGTGCTACTTGTAGTTGCCGGGAAGAATGAAGGATACGAGAGGCAGGTTATCTCTTTTAGGGGCCTCTCGTGTCCTCTTCTCTCCCTGTCGTTTGGGAGGTTAGCATCTTGAAGGAAAAGCCGGTCGTTTTCAGAGTTTATTGAGTTCTTGGTTGGCTGGGGTTATTTTACAGAAGATTTTATTTTATATACAGCTGAATTAATTAAATATATATTTATAAATTTATGTACAATACTTATTTATAAAGATTATATATGATTCTTAAAATTACACAATGATAAAATATATACAATTTGGTACGCGCAAAATTGGTTTGTCGGTAACTAATATAAAAATAATATAAATGCGGAAAATTAACTGCGCGGCCCCACACTACTGCCCACCCCGAGAAGCGGAGCACGTATATCAAAAGTAGAAATATTCGGGTCTTGATTTGAATCGGATCCTTCGTCCAGCTCGCGTTGATCCTCGGTCGGCCTCGTTTCCGGTTGTTGCGTTGTCCTGCGCGCCCGTCCTGAGGTCTGTATTTGCTACCTCCGAGGTGCGTCCTCCATCGTCCTTTTTCCTTGCGTGCTTTTTCTCCGATCCGATGTCGTCCGATTGTGCGCCCGGTACCTGTGTGGGACCTGAAACTATATACGCCGGTTTTAAACGATTAATTGAAATGGCTTCTGATGATCCGTTGGTTTTTTCTATTACGAAGTACTTATCGTGGCGTTCGAGAACACGGAAAGGTCCTTGATATGGTGCCTCGAATGGTTTTCGAACGCGGTCGATGCGTACCCATACGTGGCTTGATTTGTAGAGTTCCGATGGAATGAATGATTTGGGGGCTGAGTGAATGTTTCCTTGAGAGAGTTGGGCGAAATCGATTTGCGTCATTTTCTTGGCTAATTCGGAGATGAATTTTGAATTGGATTTTGACGACGAATTGGCGATCATTGGCCTCGGGCATAATAGGGTGGTTCCGGTGACGGTGGTGAACGGTGAATAACCCGATTCGTTGGGGAGACTGCGTAAACCAAGGAGAACTATGGGTAAAGCGGGGAGCCAATCTTGTTTTCGAGCGATGATTGCTGTCTTGATGGTGCGATGAGATCTTTCAATTATTCCGTTGGTCTGAGGGCGATACGACAAAGTTCTTAGTCGGTGAAATCCGATGAGAGCTGAGAGTTCCCTAAAGAGTTCGGATTCGAATTGGGATCTGCGGTCCGTTATGACTTGCAATGGTACACCAAATCTTGAAATCCATACATCGAGAAATGCGTGTGCTATTGATGTGGCTGTAGTATCAATCAGAGGATATGCTTCTATCCATCTTGTGGCACGATCGATGCAGGTTAGGAGATATCTATATGGGGAAGGATATGTTTGACCGGGCAAAGTGGTTGGCGGTAAGGGACCGACGATGTCGATATGTACCGTTTCAAATCTTGAACTTGGTAAATCGAAGGGGGTTATTTCTGATTTTGTATGGCGAGAAATTTTTGAGGATTGACATGATTCACAATTTCGGGACCAAGTTCGAATATCCTTATTCATTGAGGGCCAAAAGTATCTTGATTTAATGATACGAAGTGATTGCTTGATGCCTGGATGAGAAATATTATGAAATTGATTGAAGATGGAAGATCGATGCTGCTTGGGAACAAAAGGACGGGGATATGGCGTGGATGTATCGCAATATAAAGTTGTATTTTCTGGAAACGGGAACGGCTTGAGACGTGGGAGAAATTCTTGCGTTTCTTGATCTTTTTGTTGAGATTCCGCGATTGCTGATAAATCGAAAGCGTCGATATGTACTGCGTTTACGTTGCGTGAAAGGCAGTCCGCTACGACGTTTTCGCATCCACAGATATGTATTACATCGCATACGTATTCCGTGATGGCAGACCAATGACGTTGTTGTCGGTCTGTCTTGGCTCGTAAGGGACTCTTGTAGGCAGAAACCATCGGTTTGTGATCCGTGAAGAGTATTACTTGACGACCTTCTAAAAATTGACGGAAATGCAGGACGGCTAGGTATGCTGCGAGTAATTATCTATCGTATGCGGCGTACGCTTGCTGAGGTAGTTAATTTCTTGGAAAAGAAGGCGATGGGAACTGGTGTGCTGTCGATTATTTGATGAAGAACTGCTCCAGCTGCTATTTGTGAGCAGTCCGTAACTAAATGAAGGATTGAGCTTGATGGAAGAGGATGACAAAGCGTAACGGCGTTCCGTAGTGCATCCTTGACATCTTGAAAGGCTTGAATTGCTTCGTCGTTCCACTGTAGACTTTTGCTTTTGACTTGAGTTCTGACGATTTCACTTAAAGGTGAGACTAAATCGGCGTAACAGGGTATCATATGGCGATAGAATCCCGTCATTCCTAGGAATCTTCTGAGGCTTTGGTAATCTTGCGGTTGGGGAATATCTTGAATTTCGGAGACTTTGTTTACAGGAGGACGAATGCCTGCTGGGGAAACTTCATGACCCAGAAATTCAATTTTGGATTGCTGAAATATGCATTTTTCTAAGGAAATTCTTAAATTGTGTTCTTGAAGGATCTTGAATACGCGTTCTAAGTCTTTCAAGTGGTCAACTGCGTTATTTGAATGGACTAAAATATCGTCGAGATACACAAATACGCAGTCAACTCCTCTGAAAATTGTATCCATGAAGCGTTGAAATGTTGCAGGGGCGTTTCTTAAACCAAATGGCATGTATAAATACTGAAATAAACCAAATGGAGTTGTTATAGCCGTTTTCTCGATATCTTCTGGGTGGACTGGAATTTGGTGATATGCTCTGACTAGATCGATTTTGCTAAAGCATGATTTTCCGTGCAGAGATGTTGACAGACTTCTTATATGAGGAAGTGGATATCTGTCCGGTTTCGTGACAGCGTTTAGGCTTCTATAATCACCACACGCCCGCCATTCGCCTGGTATCTTCTTCGGAACGAGGTGTAACGGTGAGGCCCATGGTGATTTTGAGGGTTCTATAATTCCATCTTGAAGTAAGTTGTTGAAAGTAGCCTTAGCTGAGGATAATTTATCGGGTGGAAGACGTCGAGGGCTTGCAAACACTGGTGGTGCGCTGCCAGTGTCGATGGTATGCTTGACAGTGTTGGTGGAAACTTTCTGCGGTTGAGCTGGTTTCAGTAGTGAGGAGTACTTGTCAAGCAGGTTCCTGATTTCTTGAGGTAATTTGTCGGTAGGGTTAATATTGATGAGGTGAAGGTCTTTGGATTGCACAGGTTTAGTAGTGGCTTGAAGAGTTGTTGCTCTATCCTTCAAAATGCCATGCTTGCAGTCCACAAGGATGTCATAATGGGATAAAAAATCGGCGCCGAGAAGTGGACTGGAGACTTGGGCGACGACGAATGGCCACCTGAATATTCTTCGTAATTTAGGAATTGATATGTCCAGTGTTACTTCTCCGAATATTTCGAGCGGCTGACCGTTTGCGGTGGAAATCTTTACTGCGGTTGGGTGGAGTTGACAACACTAGGCAACAAATTTCAACTTTTTTTTTGTTAGACACGTGAACTACTGATTCCTACTAAAGCGCTGATGCTGATTTCAGATCTGATATCAAAATTTCTCTATCACGTCCAGATTTTGTGTAACCGAAAACCCCTATTTTTCATTTTTTTTCTCACCCGCTTCTATTACGAAAGCCGTCTAAGCTACTTTTCCGTGCCACGTTTTATGTTAAGCTTACTTAAATAATTAGTGAACAGGGATGTCTTTCCTCCTTTATTCTGGCTTAAGACAGACAGCGGAGTTACCACCCCTGCGCCCAACCATCCACCCAAAGCGCGTTAGTATTTTGTTGTTACTACTGAAAGGCAAATTCCTGTTCTTAAGTGAAACTTTGGTGTGTCCTCTTCCTTTGTCGCTTGTAGGATGACGAGCTCTCCTTCTGCAGGAACCAACAATAATCTCCCATCATATTTGGGTTGAAATTACCTTGGTATCTGTTTTCCATAACTGAGATCTGTTGGTGGAAGCGCTCACCATGCTCGTCACTTACAGCCCCAAGGTTGGCCGGGAAGAAGTCAAGATGAGAATGTAAAAAATGAATTTTCAAAGACATTCTGCATTCCATTATTTCATAAGATTTAAGCATGTTTTCTACGAGTTTACGGTGGTTTTCAGCTTTGTGGTTTCCAAGAAAATTTTTGACAACTTCAACGAAAGATGTCCATGCTCCTAGTTCATTCTCATTTAGGTTAGATGGAAACGATGAGTCGTGGATGACACTGCGGATCTGTGGTCCAGTGAAAACTCCAGCTTCTAGCTTAGCATCTGTCAATATTCCTTTGAATTTATCCTTTAAATATTGGAAACCACTACCTTGATGATCCATACCCTTCACGAAATTTTTCATAAGGCCAAGTTTAATGTGAAGTGGTGGAAGATGTACTTTCTGAGGGTCAATAAGTGCTGGGTGTTTCACATTGTATTTACCAACAACATGTTCAGTTCTAGATGGCCAATCATGTTTTTTGTAGTGGTTCTTGTCATCTCTGCTGTTCCAGACACAAAAAGCACATATGCTTTGTGTAGCCCAACTGTAACCCAAGAAGTAATGATACAACTTTAAGGTCGCCACAAATATTCCATGTGTGGTCCTTATATTTGATGAGTCTTAGCAGCAGTTTCATCGATTCATAAGTCTCATTAAGGCCAGTGGCATGTGCTACAGGTATTGAAGGTTTTTCATTGCCGTTGTGCAGTAATACAGCTTTAAGGCTAGCTTTACTAGAGTCAATGAACAGTCTCCATTCTTTTGGATCATAGCGACAGCCAATCCCTTGCATCAGACCACTGATATCGTGGCAGAAACAAACGTTTTCTTCCTGTAAGTAAAATGATGAAAACTGCAAATGGCGATGGCGGAAATGGGAAACTTTGGTGTTTGGTTGGAGAAGATTAAATTCTTGAAGTCTTGAACCAAGCAACTCTGCCTTTTCTTTTGGTAATTCCAAATCGCGCACTAAGTCATTTAACTCCGCTTGACTTAACAAATGTGGGGAAATATTTGCATCTGGAACATATATGCCATCTTTCCCTGTTTCTATATCACTAGCAGAATCTTCAGATGAACTGCTGTCTGTTATCGTTGCTGGTGGAACTGGTGGTGGATTTGTTTCATCATGTGGTACTGGTTTCATTGCTGATTCGCAGTTTGGGTACGTGATCTTTGATTTGTTTTTCTTTGTGAAACCAGCAATCTTTGTCAAACAAAAATAATCATTGAAGTGATTTTTCGGCTCACGCCAAACCACGGGGACTGAGAACGGCATAGCTTTTCTTTTACCATTCATCCAAGCTATTAACATTGCATTGCACTGTGCACAGCAAATATGTGGTGCCCAGTCCCTCTGTTGGTCTCCTAACTTACAGTCAAAATAACACTTGTAGGCAAGTTTAATCTTTGTTGTTATGTTTCTACGTTGTGGCTTAGGTGTATATTGTCCACAGACAAAGCAGAAGTTGTCTGGGTGATTTACACAAGCACGTCTATTTGATGCCATTTTGAATTACCATACAATATCTGAAAAAACGTAGAAAGTAATTATTACGATGTGCAAAATAAAAAGAAATACACACCGTAGTACAAAACAAATGCTATAAAAACACACAAGTCACCACAACCTGTCACTTGCTCATCAGCAGAGAGCTTCAACAACCGTTCTGCTTGACTGTCACGTAGCGACTGACCGTTGGGCCGTTGCCCGTTACTATGCTCTTGATTCAGTGTTGCCAACTCGGGATAAATTTTATTTATCAAAATTGTTCGAATTTGTATATAGTTGGCAAAAAAAAATTGCTTTAACCTTGAAAAACAAGTTTCATATTACTGGCATTAAGCCGATTAAAACCAAAATCTGGACGTGGTAGAAAATTTTACTAAAAGTGATTTGCATTTTACACAAAATCTAGACGTGATAGAAAAAATCTAATTATAGATTTGAAATCAGCATACCGAAATTAGCTAGGAGCACCTATTTAGTCTTCTGTAACAAAATCTTTGTTGCCTAGTGCAATCATTGACACAAGTTGGTGGTAAAATTGAGATGCTCGCTCCTGTGTCAATGATAAAATTGACCTTCAGACTGGCGATGCGAGCTGCGACTGAGATCAGCGGCAGGCCGGACGTCGCGTTAATCACAGCCTGCTTATCTAGTTTTCCGACGTTTCTCTTGATGGTGAGGAAGATCTTGAATTTGGGCGTGACGAGGGGAGCAGCTTGGCGTCATCTTTATTTGGCCACTTGCACCATGGCCTGCAGGTCCTTGCTTGGGGGGCCATAATAAAGGTGCGCGCGGCACACCACCGGCCGCTGATTCTCGCTGAAGGGTTTTAGGCCGATGGGATATTCGTTCTTGGGCTTGTATTGGCTCGAGTTGACGTTGGCGCCGCGTAGCAGCTTTGTTGAGCGAACGGTATTAACTCATCGGCTAGTTTGCCGAGTTGAGTTAGCGTCAGCTCCTTTTGTGCTGCTACGACGGGCGCTATTGAGGATGGGAGCGCCTGGATGAATTTATGCTTCACCAAATCATCGCTGACGCCCACCTTCAGTGCCGTTTGGTGGATATCTTGAAGGAATTGGGAGGGCTTTCCAGTGAGAGGAGTGTTGGAGATGAGTCGTTCGAAGAGTTCTGGCTTCGTCTTTTCGTAATGACTCACGATTTCTTCTTTTAAATCGGTGTACGACTTGTTGGAGAGAGTTGCTGCTGAAATTCGTGAGACGACTTCGGGGGGTAACGAGGCTAGAACATGGAAAAAATTTGGTCTCTTCGGATGTTATTCTGGAAATGTGGAATTGGGCCTCCATGATGGAGAACCATCCTGCGGCCGACGCTTCAGAGAACGTGGGTGGCTTGATGGTGACATGGTGCACTCCTTATTCAACAGATTCCATCTTGCGGGAATGTAATTGAGTCTGCTGCTGCTTTGGTTCCGACCGGCTACTACGGGTGGGCGGCGAAGAGGCGTGGCTTCGGTTTGTTCCACCCGGCGACTGAAGGATGCTGCTTCCGCTGGCTGCTTCGGGTCACTCCGGGGTCACCAATTGTAGCTGGTTCCTTCTTGGTGCTACTTGTAGTTGCCGGGAAGAATGAAGGATACGAGAGGCAGGTTATCTCTTTTAGGGGCCTCTCGTGTCCTCTTCTCTCCCTGTCGTTTGGGAGGTTAGCATCTTGAAGGAAAAGCCGGTCGTTTTCAGAGTTTATTGAGTTCTTGTTTGGCTGGGGTTATTTTACAGAAGATTTTGTTATTTTATATACAGCTGAATTAATTAAATATATATATATAAATTTATGTACAATACTTATTTATAAAGATTATATATGATTCTTAAAATTACACAATGATAAAATATATACAATTTGGTACGCGCAAAATTGGTTTGTCGGTAACTAATATAAAAATAATATAAATGCGGAAAATTAACTGCGCGGCCCCACAACGTTACGTTACGTTACGTTAGGTTAGGTTAGGTTAGGTTAAGTTAGGATAGATTAGGAAGGTTAAGTCAATTTTGAAGGTGAAATTTGTTTTTCCTATGGTTTTTGATGTTTTGAACGAATCTGACCTTCAAAACCGTCGGAAATGACTCGTTTTGTGATTTCCCCCACCCGAGAACTCCCGGTTCCCACCAGGGTCTCCCCAGGGGAGGGGGGTTATCTAAAAAAGAGTCATTTCCGACGGTTTTGAAGGTCAGATTCGTTCAAAACACATCAAAAACCATACGAAAAACAAAAATTTCACCTCCAAAGGGAGACGGGTGTAATACTATAAATTTACCGGAGGTTTGAATACAGTACAAACTCTTTTAACCAAACAACACAACATGGAAGTACAGTACATTTCAATTAACTCACCAACGTAGAAGTCACTTCAAAACATAAATCGTTAACAAAACAAAACATAACAAAACTCCAAAACAACGTTAGTAAATCAGCATTTAAAAACTGGTGACTTATAAAATTTACACAAATAATGAGCAAAGTTAAAATGCTTAATAACCAAGCGCGTACCTAAAGTATTTGGCCCCTGGGGCGGATCCTTCCTTTGGCACCCCCATAAATAATTTTAAAATTTAAACACAGAAAAATATATTATGTTTGAAAGTAGAGTTTTAAACAGTACAGTACTGTCATAAGCAAATTGGAAATAAGAAAAATGCAGGATATTAAAAATTCATTGAACAGGTAATACTGCATTTTATTTTATACAAAAACCACAGGAAATCCAGTCTCAACGCTCAGCCTATTCTTCAAAGGTAAATAGAGAGGATTCACAGTCTCTGCTTTCGAGCCTTAATTTCTGCAAATTAATCAATGACCTCATCAAAATTCACCTTCTTTGCATATTCATGTTCAATTAAAAGTAAAGCTAGATTTGTCAATCTTGTCTGACTCATGGTCGAGCGAAATAAATTTTTTATCAATTTCAATTTGGAAAAACTTTCACATGAAGCAATAGACACAGACAGTCAAAAACAATCTCAAACACAGTGACAAGCTTGGCAAAGATTCACAAAAATCCCATTTCACAATAAACTCCAGAAACTGCAATGCTGTCCATTTCTTTGCCTTTTCAACGCTGATTTTGGCAGCTTTCAAATGCCTCAGAAGTCGTCCAATTTCCACACACATATCTTCATCAGAGAATTCATAAAAAATCTGAGTCAAATTTGGAATATACTTCCGAAGTTCTTCTGTTGCAACAACCAAAGTGTTTGGCTGAATAACAGCGAAGATTGACAGAATTTGATCCATTGCCTTAGAAGAATCTCCAATTCTTGATGAAAGCGATCAAGACATTCAAACATGGCCCTTTTTACTTCCTCTGGCAATGTGAGACCAGCATCCTTTGGCATCCTTTTTCGGAGCTTTACTCTCCCTCTTCTCTCCATAGAAATGTCCATTTCCTCACACTTTGTAGTTGCATAATGAATGGCCTTCACAATGCATTTACGGGTATTATAACATCACGATGATGCATTTATAAACACTTAAACATCACTATGATACCACGTTATCAAAAATTACTGGACACTGGTATAAGTACCATGATATTGTTATAAACACCAGCACTTTATGATTTATCATAATTATTTAATGAAACATACCTCATGTATGTGGAGTCAGTGTCAAGTGAACAAGACTTGGAATGTCAGTTGCAGCCAGCTGGCTATGCTCAACAAACTGATGACTAAAACGTCAACAAACGTTCGCCTTTCGATGTAATTTTTATCAAATATTTAATTTTTCGTTTGTAAATTTTGTATTGCCAATAAAAATAATTTATTTTATAGTGGAAATTAACATTAAGCTGTTGTAATAGTTTGAACATTTTAAAAATTTTTTTTTCTTACTTTGGCGAATTTTTCATTTGGTTTGAAAATTTGTAGTGGTATTTCAACTCTCCCGATGGCACCCCAACTCCTGGATTTCCTATACCTAAAGGGAGTCAAACTGATTGACATAACTTTAACTAAACTTGAGAAGTTGGCCTCTTGAACTTTTATATTTAAATAGGTCTTGAGTAACCTTTCTCTTCCTAAATTCCTACTTCATTCTTTTTAATCCACTTTACATGTTTTTAGTTTGTCAAAAAATGTAATCTATAACATACAAATTTTTCTCCGGCCTCCCCCCAGTATATGGAAAAACTATACACGCTTACAACATGGTATCGTATGTGGTACTTTTACTTCTTAATTAAATATAAATTATTAATTAATTGAATTAAATATCTATACAAAATTGCCTCGGGATTGGCGACATAGCCTATTGGGAATGAAATAATTGCTATACGTACATACAGTAGAACCTAAAGGGTGTCAGGAAATGATTGCCCCCCCCCTGTACAGAAGAAACTGAAAGGAATAGAAAAAAAACAGACAAAACCACGCGGAAGAGCGTTTAATTTTGAATAAGAAACACTTGTTTTAATATCGGGTGTTGCCCCCATTTGCAGCTCTGACGGCCATTAATCGACGGGGTATGATCCCAGAAGTGTCTCAAAGAGATCGGTATCATGACTCATTTCTTCAAGGACTTCGTTGATCTTTGCAGTCATAATTTCTGTTGAATACCGATTCTGAATGGGTTGTTCCAGCATTAAGGACTCCACCCGATCCTTCATGATGGATCCGACATGTTCACAGACATTAAGATCGGGAGAATTGCCAGGCCATTCATTATTTCCGAAAAAATCAATGTTATTGTCCTTAAGCAGTTGTTGAGTCGCAAGTGCTTTCATACAGGGGGCTTTGTCGTGAAGAAAGGTTGCCTGTTCAACATCCAAAACACACTCGGGGTCTTTCAAAAACGGAATTACATGTTGGGCTAAAATTACATTTCGAAAATAAGGCCCATCCCAACTGGTTCCTCTTGGTTTGATAACCCAGATGAGCTTCCGAATAGAGAACATAATGAAAACACCCACACATGCTGGATTTTTTACTATTTCTCGATACTTCTGGTCGTCTGGGACTTCATCAGGAGTTGTTGCCCAAACCCGATCATTCTGAAAATTTGGTTTTCTGGAGACATAAACTAAACAAAGAATTCATCACTGACAACCAAGTGAAGGAAATCGTCTTCCGTCCATTCCTCAAGATAATCACAAAACCATAGCCGATCTTCAATATTAAGATCACTCTTCCGTGGCTTAGCTATTTCATGCCAAGCATTCAAGCCTTGGCGAACTCGAAATTGATGCACAAGTTGCCGATTGACTATCTTACCACGACGGATAAGTATCTCTTTCGCTACCTCAGAGCAGCTCTTCTTTCGGCGCCGTGATGCAGCAAGCACAATGTCTTTCGATTCTTGAGATAATTTCTCCGGTCTTCCTCCTCGAAATTCTGTTTCACAATCTTCAGGATTCTTATTCCAATTCCTTTTGACAAAGTCTTCTGATCTTTTTAATCTCTCAGCCACCCAGTGTCGAGTTATGAAAGTTGCACCAGCTTCCTTTGCTTTGCTTCACGAAAAGTGACAGCTCGAATGCGGTCAAGAACTCGCTTTTTCTCTGAATCGTTCAAAATAGATGATGCCATGGTTTCTGTGGGGAAAAAAATGGTAAGAGTTAAAATCACAGGAATAGAATATAATTGTTTTTATTCAGATTTTAACGCTCTTTCAAGTGGTCTCGCCGGTTTTTATCTATCTCTTCTAGTTTTTGCTCTACAGGGGGGGGGGGGGCAATCATTTCCTGACACCCCTATATGTAGGCATCGGGCCTGCATAACGACAAGAAAACCAAATTTGTTGTCTCGTGTTCAAACTTTTCCACTGCCAACTCATGAAAATTACATCGAGAAACAAGTCAACGACCTTTGCGAAATCAGCAGATAATAAAAATACGAAGATTATATTATAGCGGCTGACTCGGAGCTGCTTATGTTACAGCAATACTTTAAGCAAGGAAGATGTGCTTTGTCTTCCTATAAGTTGTGAGTGAAATCCTCTTGATATAAAACTTAATAACTATAAGAAGGATAGGCCTGTTCCTTCAGGTGTTTAAATAGTGACTGCCTATATTAGTTACATCGAGTCAACTCATTGTGTAGCTCCATCGTACCACGGCCCTACATCGAAAAAGATCGTCGCGCCCTACATCGAAACAGAAGCGAGGCCCAACGAAATAATAAGGTAAGGCAATTCCTTTCTTTACCATTAGGCAGCGTAAATACCGAAGGCAAATAAACAGAGGTCCTTTGAAGACCTACATATACATAACTCTCTAACGTAAAAACATAGGGCTTTTGTCGTTAACTCTCCACTGAAGTCTGCTGGAAATTTTCAACGGATGAGGGTATCAGGCAATCAACCCATAGCCCTATATAGTTTTTTCAGAGCCTGCATGGACTGGTACTGCATTTTTAAATTGTATGGTGATAGAATTAATATAATTGATTCGAAAAATAAAATGGTCCTTTTCCTCCGAGTTGTTTATTCATACTGTATGTTTTGAATTTAGTGACTTGGACGGTGGACCATATAATCAGTTTGCTTGTTATGTACACAAAAAACATTCATAATAAAATAATGAGTAAACCATAGGCTATTTTAGCATGTGCATGTGCATTATTAAATTTTTTTTTTGTCTATCTTTAAAAAATATTTTGTGTATTTTTAAATTTAACCCTATATGGACATGTGACATTTCTGTAACATTTAAAATAATGCATTAAAATGTATAATACGAAAACTTTATCAACTGTGCGCTCAACTCATCAGATTCGTTACATTTCAAAAATGATATTTACATAGTGACAACTCAACCTATTTTCTATTTTAGAATGATAAACAGTGGCGGCTCGTCGGTAGACACTGCGGAACTGCAGCACCCCTAAAGTTTTTATTTACAATTGAAATAATCAAGAACAATATAAGGATGAGCTCACTGAATAACTTTTTCAATAACTTTTGAAACTTTTATTCATTGCTCAATGCTCATCCTTTTATTTCAGTAATTATTTCAACCCATTCTTAGAGACAGCACCCCTAGAATTTTTAGTCACGAGCCGCCACTGATGATAAAATATATTTTAATCTTATCCTCCTCCGCGTGTCAGGGCCACAAGGGTAGGCAGTAGAGTTATAGTCGATTTTTAGAAATTATAGTACGATATCACTGGTATATCGTATGAAACCGATGATGACGAAGATAACTCAATGCCGACTATAGCGGTTCTCAGTGCATGTACGGTAGGGTGGTCCATAATTTCACTTTTTAAAATTTTTAATGGTCCAACATGCTAATGTTATGGGCATTGGTGCAAGAAACAACATGGTTACCAGTTTTTGGAGTTCCGGTAATATCAGAACCCCCCCCCCCCCCATTTATATTGCATAGTAAAAAACTGAGTAAAAACGACATCTTTTAAGCATTTTTTAAAGATTAATCATATTTAATCTTAAATAAAAGCATATTTAATCTTAAATAAAAGCATACATATTGCATATCAATTTATTCAGAAATCAACTTTTGTATAAATTGATTATTTATTCGTTATAGTATACATAGAAATGTTCTATAACAGCTGATTAAGCCAATATTTTATGTTTTTCAGATATCCAATGATGTATATAGAGTACATGATGCATTTTTCACTTGGTTGATTCTAATCTTATTTTAAATGAATATCATGGCTACTCCTAAGAAATTAAATATAATAAAGTTAAGAAAAAGCAGTTATGATCCAATTATTGGTAATCTTAAAGATGAACTGATTCCTACAGGACTATTCCAGCTACCATCCCAATCAGATGCACTTCAGCATTTCTATCATTTAAAAAGAAATGATATGGTTATGAACAATAAAGAAGAGGCTGCAACAGTTGTACTTAATAAAGTTAAAAAATTCTGGGACTTAGCTGGCATTAAAACGCAAGATATTTCCAAAAGCAGAAGACCAAAAGAAAAGATTCTGACTTTAGTTAATGAGTATGAAACACTGAAAAAAAAAAAAAAACAGGAATACTTTCGAAGATAAAAAGGATATTTTTTTTTAAAAATTAGATATGTTATTGGATATATCGGCACCAGATGCTATTGAAACAATAATGAAAAAATGAGAACAACAAGAAACAAAAGCGAAGATATAAAATTCCTTGAAGATCAAAGAACTATTCGAAATATGTACGTCTCCAGCCTTGATAAGGCTAAGCCTGGAGCAGTACACTATGCGAGGTGGATGCCATCTGTATTGTATCCAGCAAAGATGTACGCATTCTCTGATCAAGCTGGGTATGATTCAAATATGATGGCAAAACTAGTGTGTGCATATTCAACTGCCTCTACTATATAAAACCTTGGTTGCTTGCGTCCGTCTCCTGTGATGCACCTGTCAACGATTTAAATCTTTTTAATGAACTCATTGAATATAAAAATTATGATCACGATGTAGCATCCAGTGCTCTTAAGGAATTAAATGGTCAGCTATGGTATCTGACTGAGGAACTGGTACCACTTGCTTTGTTTTCCCGGCAAATTTCAGATGCAGAAAAACGTCTGATTGCAAAGTCAATGAAGAAAGTCTGTCAAATCAACCCGCAAAACACCCTCCTCCCAAAGGTCAGCCAATCTTCCCGAAGCTAACAAATACAACTAAGCTGTGTCAGTTAGTTGGTAAGGGTTCTTCAATTGTTTTCCAACTTGGGTACTAGTGGTGATTGGCTAAATGAACCTGTTACTTGGAAAAATTGCAAATCTTTTTAAGTTATGGAGAACTTTGTCAAAAATATGAGTTGTGAATTATCCTGCCGAGAGAGCAATCAAGCTGATTGAAGATTTCAAAGACAGAATTGTTAATGATGAATCACAAAAACAATTTTTGGTAAACGTTATAGAGCAACATCGACGCCTTCCAGACTTCAAGAAAAAATCTTTGGCTGAAATGTATAATTATGTTAAGTGAGCGTTTATTGTGTAATGTTATGCAGAAGTATTTATCTTTTTAATTAAACTTTGGTGTAATTTTTTAATCATTGTAAAAGGAATTCATTTTTGTTTAAAAATAAATGCGCATATATGATATGATATTACCGGAACTCCAAAAACTGGTAACCATGTTGTTTCTTGCACCAATGCCCACATTATTAACCCGTTGGACCCATTAAAAATTTTAAAAAGTGAAATTATGGACCACCCTAAAATGTACGGCTTCTACGATAATGCTTGCAAAACCTACTATATTCCGACGCCAGGACGCCAGGAATTGAGTTGGAGTACACTAATATAAGGATATAAATAGGCAACTAATAAAATAACATATAGAATATCAAAGTACATTTATTTTTCCTAAATATTTATAAAATTTGGTATAAAATATGGTACTTTGTTTGTTATCCCGGACCCCAGACGTTTTGCCAGATTGTCAAATTTCATTGCCAAATTTTTTTTTTAAATGTTAAGTAACTAACCTAACCTTACCCAACCCCTGCTTAGGTTAGGTTAGATTGCTTAGTTAACATCTAAAAAAAAATTGGCAATGAAATTTGGCAATCTAGCAAATGGCGTACGAATCCGACAAAAAGTCTGGGGTCCGGGATAACAGGGAAGTACCTAAAATATTTTAATACTTTAATATAAGTTATTACTTCTCTTTTCATAGACGCGTGGCTTTACGGGTTTTTGCTGTGTGATATTTTGCTTGTTGTGTATTATGCGTTGGTGGGAATGCCGTTAAAATGATTTACTATATAGCAGTATGCAAAAAATTGCCGTTTTGCCTTTATTTCAAGACTTTTTACAGATTTTATTCTCTTCAAAATATTTTTTTCTCTCATTTTTTTGTAATTAACCTATTTTTAAATCTGATATTTAAATATTAAAATGGTTTAAAATCAATCAATCAAAATTTTACCAGTACTAAAAATATTGTTCTAATTTTGAATATAAGACTAATTTTGAAAGTCTGACTAGTTTTTTTTTGTACTTTGTCACATGTCTGTATTTTTAAAATTTCCTTAGAATAGCCTATGGAGTAAACGGGGGGCCCGGGGCAGCTCTCAGCAGCCCTGTATATTAGCACACACCTTGATATAATTTGTTGCTAAGATACAAAAATGTGACTTTATAGTCTACGAAAATGGAAAAAAAATTTATGTAGGAGTAGAGTTCTTTTCGTGTATGTTCATAGGGAAAACAAACCAACGGAAGAATAAATTCAGTTTATACGCCTATATTTAATTCAAATACACAAACTGAAACTCAAACAAATAATAAAATATTAACAAAGAGAGTAAATCATACCAAAATTTGAGTGTTCCATTAGCACAACAGATTACAGAAAAAAAATGGATATCACTGAAACATTGATGTGGCGAATTGCATTAATTTTCAAAAACACAAAAACATTAGAACCTCCACAAAAACCTCTACATGTTGGTCATGATCAACTTGCAGTTAGTGCTGCGTCAGTCTTTTATAATAGAGATTGCTGTCGGCGAACCAAGTTTTAGTACAAGTGGTTTTTTAAAATTAGCGATTGACTTTTTCTTAAAATTTAGCGCCGCTAATTCCAGCATTGGTTATTGTCCGTGTCATTTCTCATGGCTTGAATCACTGACAACTTACAATTTTTGATGAACCACTAACACTTATTCTACAATTTTTTGTAACATAAATAAAAATGTAAGTTGAATAATGACAGAATAGTGAAATAGGTATATAATAGTGAGTGCCTTGGTGTGAAAAATTGAGGGAGATTGCTTAAAAGATGGAAGGATGCGATCAATGAATGTTAATAAACCCTGAATTTATATAAATGTGACCCAAGAGTCAGATAGAAACAGATGAATTAAAGTGGTTTGTGAGGTATGTAAATGGAGACATTAATATCGTCTGATATACTATGGGTTTTACCCCCAAGTTCCAGTGACACCCAGGAATTCTTTTTGTGAGGGCTGACAACAAAAATTTGGTTTGATTAAATTTAAGGAAAGGTGTGAGAAACTTTAATTTTTTTTACAAATGTACATACTTTAAAGGAAATTGTAGTCTAAGTATTTTTTTTGTTGAGCTCATCCAAAACATGGAAAACATCATAGAGCATTTTATATACAGTATATACAAGGAAGGGAAGGTGGCCTAATCTTGAGGAAGAAACAAATGCTCGAGATGGACTGCCCCTTCTCCCGCGGGTGCACTACTGCCCTCAACTTTGTCATGAAAAGCACTGTTGAAGCCCCGAGTTTCAGGTAATGATCCCTTTGTATATTAGTGTGCACAAGTGTTTTCAGTCCCGAGTTGAAGTGTTGGGGGTTCTTATGAATAAAGTAAATACTCTTGAGTTTTGACTAAAGTGGGAAAGATCTGGTCAAAGTCTGAAATTTCCTAAGTGTATTATTAAGTTTAAAGTATGGGAACTAAGATTGACTGTTTTTATTTTTGTGTATATAGGTTCACAGTCAACAATTATCTGTCATGTAATGCCACAAAACCTTCAACAACCTTCCGCCTATCACACTCATTCTGAGCAAATAGCACAGCATCATCCACATACAACATGTGACAGGCCGCTCCGATTCCCATCGGCCACCAGATTCAATTTTTTTTCTAGTTCTCACAATTCCTACACAGGAGGCCCCATGTTCAAATTCCCCCCGAGTTGGGGTTGGCCACCTTGTCGTGGTGTGGGTGCCTTGCGTATTCTGACCCAGTGGGCTACGTCAATGGCTCCCAGTACCGATCTCTAGAGGTGGCGTCTTTTGGGTGTCCGAGCCGGTGGGATTAGAGGGGGCTGAGGTCTTTGCGCAGTTAGGGACAAACTTTCGTATCGTAAGGCCTCGTTTTTAAACCAACGGTGTGTCCCATGGGGACGAGGTACCCCGCCCCCTGATGTTTGTGTTTGGCCTCCCTTTTCTTATGCAAGAAAGAGGAGCCAAGGGCGAATGCCCACAAGAGCCCTCCTCCCTCCATAAAAGGAGGAGAGAGCCAAAATCAAGGTCCAGGGTTTTTCGATGTGCCTAGACACACCGTTTGAAAGATTGATCATAGAGAGTGGGGAAGATTGTTCCACAGTTCACCGGTTGAGTGGATGCAAGAATGAAAATATCAATTAACCTTTGCGTTAGGGAGTTGGACAAAAAAGGAATGAGAAAGTGTCCAAAGTCTGGTGCTGCGTGCTCTCCTTAAAGGAGGCGGCATGCAGTTGGAGAGTTCAGAACAACAGTGTCCGTTATAATAGCGATAGTAAAGAGAGAGAGAGAGGCAACATTGCGACGAAGAGCGAGGGATTGAAGACAGTCAGTAAGAGGTGGGGAAGTGATAAGACGAAAAGCCATTTATTCCACCCGGTCAAATATGACTGTGTGTGTTGAGCCACCCCATACATAAGAAACATACTCCATACAGGGGCGGACAAGACCCCTGTACAGAGACAGCAACTGAGTGTGGGTGAAGAAAGCGCGGAGGCGGTATAGCACACCTAACCAGAGAGATCAGAGGTCAGGTGCTCCATAGCCGTCCCATACTAATCATGGGGTGACTGTTGAGAGGGACGCTTTGAGAAGCGGGTGGAGAAGTGAAGAGTGGAATCATCGGCACAGGAGTGAGTATGACAAGAAGTGCGAATTAAAAAACCATTAATAAATAATTAATCAATAAAAGGAAAAGAGTGAGTGGCAGGAGAGAACCCTGAGGAACACCACTGTTGATAGCTTTAGAAGAACAGTGGCTTTCTACACAGGCGCGTAGCCAGAATCTCGATAATGAGGGAAGCGCACCTTGAACCAATTATATATATATATATATATACAGGGTGTTTCATAACATGTGGGACGCACTTTCAGGATGGATTCAGGATCTGAAAACAATGAAAAAATTTATATAAAAATATGCCCGAAATCGGTTTGTTTCCGAGTTACAGCCCGTTTTGTGTTCCAGCAATTCTTTCCGCAAACTGTTTACAAACACTGCTTGCCAACAATGTTTGTGAGTGTGTACGAGACTTATTTCATGTATGGCCTTGCGATTGTAATGTTTCGTACGCCCTATGACATGTTTCAATATCGTTGAGTGTAGAGCCATCAGTGAGTCAGAGGTGCCTCGCGGTGTTTCACTATTCGTATTCGTAACTTCTTACCGTGAATAAGTGGCTCTAATGTCATGTTCTGGTTCGTGTTGCTGAGTAGATCCAGTTTAATCTTGGGGTCCTCAATGCCGCGGGTCAGGACGTCGCGCAAGATGGCGTCCGTGTAGTTCACATCCGCATCGCAGCTCAAACATTTGGTGATGTAGTTGCATACCCCTGCCTGGCCACGGAGTCGGGGGCCGAATGAACGCACGGTTTCGTCACGGTCTTGGCGCATGTGCAGCGCCACTCTAGCAACCATGGTGCTCTCTTCTCTGACTGCGAGCTTCTTTATGGCTGCGAGCACCTCATTTTCACTTCTCCCTGTCAGACTACCACCGGCTGATCGTGTGAGGTCTGCGAAGGGGTTCATCGCAGCACTCCAGTAGCTGCACCACTTTGTCACGACCCGTGATTTTGGTGGCATCCACATAGTCCATCCATCGCGATGTGAAGTAGCACCATTCCTCGCTCGTACCGGCTGAAGATATTGTTAGTCTCTTCACCTTCTCCACTTGGGCCGTGGCGCCGGCAGCGGACACGGAATGGACAGTGCAGTGGGTTGTGAGGAGTGCTGCTACAATGGCGTCGCTGTGTGCGGGGGTCTCATTTGCGCACCCCTCAATTGGACATTTCACCACGGGCATGGTGACTTGTTGAGATTCACTATTGTTTTGTATAAAGTTCCATTATAAATAAGATTCCACTTTTTGTTATTACGTTTATTGACCAATATCCATAACGCTAAACAATGATGGAACTCTGAAACATACAAACAAAACATAAACATACATGAAAAATAAAGGCATGTTTGTAGTTTGCTTGCATGGTATGACTGTGAGTTAAGACTGTTTGCATGGTTTGTAAGCGTTCTTATTTTACTTCTTTTCATCTTTCACCCCTCTCCTATTTTTCTGACTTGTCGGCAGTGGCCGGCGGATGATGATGGTGAGACTTTTTTCCTCTTTTTCTGAATGAATGTTAACTCACGAGTGATAGGTGTTGCTCCTTACTTAACCCCTTATTCTCTTCTCTTAACCCCCTACTCTTTCCTTTCTCTCGGGCTAACCTTAGAGTGGATCTTAGGGTCTTTTTAGCCTTAGCTTCTGTAGATCTGTAGAGCATGAAGACACTAATCAATAATAATGAATATTCTCTACAGTCCAGTGAAAAAAACCCTTAAAAGTTGTTTCAGTGGGAATGGAGGCTTATTCAAACAGAGAAATGGCAGACATGCATCTCATTTATAGACTTGCCGAGTGTAATGCGGCCGCAGCAAGACGTCTGTATGCGGAAACGTTTTCGAATCGCCGTTTACCATACAAGAAGACCTTTCAGAGAATAGACAAGCGTCTTGGTGATTTAGGATCATTCAACAGCAAGTTTCAGATGGTGGTAGACCAATCGGCGAGAGAACTATTGAGTTGGAGGAGCGGGTCCTGAATCGCGTGGAGGAACATCCTGGTGTCAGCACCCGAAGGATAGCAGCAGCAGAGGGTGTAAGATACACAACTGTGTGGAGAATTTTACGGGACCAACAGCTTTACCCATATCCCATTCTGAGAGTACAAGGCTTTACTGAAGCTGATTTCCCACCACGAGAGGCTTTTTGTACTTGGTTCTTTCAACAGTGTGCTCGCGATCCTCTTTTCCTATTCTCCGTTTTGTTTTTTGATGAGGCTGCCTTCACAAAAAATGGCGTGATCAATTTTCACAACACACATCACTGGGCCGAAGAGAATCCGCATGCCATTATCCAGTCAAGGCACCAATAACAATTTAGTATCAATGTATGGGCAGGACTTATTGCCGACAACTTAATCGGTCCTTTTGTTTTGCCTGGAAGATTAACAGGAGAATCCTATTCCAATTTCTTAAGGAATGATTTAAGCGATTTACTAGATGAAGTTCCTCTTCGTTTCCGACGTCGTATGTGGTTTATGCATGACGGCGCTCCACCTCATTTTAGTCGAGTAGCCAGAGACTATTTGGATGACCATTTCCCTGATAAATGGAAAGGACGTGGAGGACCTATTGCGTGGCCTGCTCGCTCCCCGGACCTGAATCCACTCGATTTTTACCTGTGGGATCATCTGAAATCCATCGTTTACGTGACACCCATTGACAACGTTGAAATGCTTCGCCAACGTGTAGAACAAGGATGCCAGAAAATCCAAGCAATACCTGGAATGTTTGAACGCGTCAGGCAGTCTATGACGAGGCGTGTTCAGGCGTGTATTCAAGGAACGCACAACGGGCTGTAACTCGGAAACAAAGCGATTTCAGGCATATGTTTATATAAACTTTTTTCATTGTTTTCGGGTCCTGAATCCATCCTGAAAGTGCGTCCCACATGTTATGAAACACCTTGTGTGTATATATAATATGCTACAACAACAACCACTTTATTTCAGACTCAACAGGTACGAACATTATACAAGTGGTCTATAAAAGGTTAAGAAATAGTTGTCTGGAGCACTGACTATGTAGGCCAGTGAATCACTATGAATAATAGACACCAGTTGCCTACGCGACTACTTCCAGATTTGAGATCTCTAAAATATGTCGGAGATCAGTCCACTAACCATAGCTTCTGTTATCTTATTGACTAACTCACCAAGCCTAGTGATAAATCCAAATACAAAATTGCGTATGACACTGGCACAGTTAGGGACCTTATTGACCACAAACAGTATACTGGCACTGGAAGGAGCACCATTTATAAATCTTGGCGTTCTTAATACAAACAAACACACTTTATTTCAGACTCAACACGTACAAACATTATACAAGAGGTCCATAGAAGATTAAGAGATAGTTGTCTGGAGCACTGACTAAGTAGGCCAGTGAATCACTGTGTATAATGAACATACAATTGCCTACACCAATGCTCAGAACCGCCGTACATATGCCCGTTCCGGGCATATGAAATTTTCTAATCAAATATTTCCCTGAGCATGTAATTGTGTACACTGCCTTAGAATATCACAATTATATTCGCCTCGAGATTTCGACCTGATCTTACGGCCGAAGAACTGCAGCCATTTGTGGAAGAAAGCGTGAATCTCAGGTTACATGTACGAAAACTGACTCCAGATCGACTACGTACAGTTCCTTTCAAGTTACAGCAGTCTGCGATGATCCAGGGGTATTTATGGATCCAGCCGTATGGCCGGAACGGGCATATGTACGGCAGTTCTATGAGAAGAAGGGAAGAAAACCACCTGCAGCCCCTCTCACAAGTGCTGGAGAGGGTAATTATGGAGACATCATGCGTCGTACTGTGGAGGAAAATCCAGCTGGGTCTAGTGCTGTAACTGCTGTTCCTGGTATAAATGGAATTCTACATGTAGAGAATGTGCTTTCTCTGGAGATGGGTGGCAGAACTCCTGCATCTTCCTAATTGCAACATTCAAGGTAATCTCATATAACTGTAGAGGCCTAAGCTTAGGCAATAATGGCAAACACAGGCGGATTATAATTGATAAGCTGTTCGAGAATACTGATATTCTCTGTCTGCAAGAAACTTGGCCATGGAAACAGGACTTAAAAGACCTGAACAGCCTGTCCAGTAACTTTTATGGTATAGGGGAGGTCACCAGAGATAAACAAGGTGGCCTCCTTGCAGGCCACCCACCTGGTGGGGTAGCTACTCTATGGAGTTAGGGTATGGGAAATATATTTGTGAATTAGAACTTGGTTTAAACTGGGTAACTGGAATAGAAATGTGTGTAGACGATAAAAAATTTGTCATTCTGTGGATCTGTATGCCTGTTCAGGCGTTCCTCAGGGTTCTGTATTGGGCCCCTTGCTTTTTCTTATATATTAACGATTTAGATGTCGGCCTAGTCAGCACAGTTTCAAAGTTTGCGGATGACACGAAGTTGGGTGGTAGGGCGATAATGACGAAGATAGAGGTAAAATCCAGGAAGATCTGAATAAAATCGTTGATTGGTCAGTCACATGGCAAATGAGATTTAACGTTGATAAATGCAAAATTTTGCATATAGGTTCGCGTGACGGTAATTTTGCGTATAGTATGTCAGGGAAAGATTTAACAAGCGTAGAGCAGGAAAAAGATTTAGGAGTTATAGTCACTGGTGATTTAAAAGTAGCGAAACAAAGTACAGCAGCGGACAATAAGGCGAACAAAGTGTTAGATTTTATAGCTCGAAATTTTGAGTACAAATCGCGCGATATTATAGTTCCTTTTTATAAATCATTAGTTAGACCCCATTTGGAGTACGCGATCCAATTTTGGAATCCGTATATGCGCAAAGATATAGACAAAATCGAAAGAGTTCAAAGACGAGCAACTAAGATGATTCCGTCGCTTAGGTCAAAGTCGTACGAGGGTAGGCTTAAGGAGTTAAAATTTACAACACTCGAGACTAGGAGGCTAAGGGGTGATCTAATCCAGGTTTTCAAAATTATGAATGGGTTCGATAACGTAGACAGAGATAGCTTTTTCGAAATATCTCAATATAATAGGACTAGAAATAACGGGTGTAAGTTGACAAGTAGAAGGTTCGAGACAGCAGTTGCCAAAACTTTTTTACGCATAGAATAGTAAATAGCTGGAATAGTTTGCCGGTAGAAGTAATTAGTAGCACTTCTATAAACATGTTTAAAAATCGATTAGACAAATATGTTGATAGATTGGGTATAGTTTAAGGTAGTAAAAGTAAGGCTTTGTGGTGATCGATCCCACAGCTCAACACAAGTGTTGTGGGATATAGGGAGGCAGCATCTTGGGTTAGGGGATACTCTCTGTCCTTACACACCCCATTTAAAGAGGTTCCTCTGCCGAGCGGTGCCCCCCATAGTACTGTGAGGTATTGAAAAACTCATGATCTTCACTTGCCCCACAAACACCTTTAAATGGGAGACCCAAAATGGGTGCACACACATTCTACATTACTGTACAGTCTTTACAGCCACACCTACACTTTTCCTCCTAAGTATATATATTGTAATGTATATGTAAATTTTGACTTGGTCCGTAATCGATATGGACCGTGACTTATTTTTGGCAAGGTACTAGTATTGATCGATACCGTAATGAAATTGACTGGATTCTTTGGATCTGATATATTTGCATGTTTATAAATAGATATAGAGTGTAACATATTTGTGGATAGTAGTCTATTATGACTTGATCCTCTGGATCCAGAGATTCTATCTTTAGTTTTAAATCGATAATTAATTAGTTTTAAATCGATAATTGATTAGTTTTAAATTGATAATTAATTAGTTATGCAAAAATTGGTTGTTGCCAATGTACAGGCAGTTTTTGCATAAATTTCTTATGTTCTTGTGGTTCGGAACCCACGTAAAATTGTAGGTCCCCTCCGCCACCACGGAGGACATACACAATTACGAACACAGTTAGGTAGACCAACCATGAGTGGATCCTAGGGTCTTTGTTGGTCTGTAACATTATAACATTATAACCTCATTAAATTGGGTATTATTGAGGAGTTGGATACGACATCCGTAGCTATTATTGCTGATTTCAATGCGAATGTGCTTGATGATAATTCTTTGTTTAGCAACCACTTAAAATCTTTCTGTGAAGATAGTAACTTGACCCTTTCATCTATGTGTGGTCTTCCTGGTGATAGCTTTACTTATGTTAGTGATAGTTGGCACACCACCTCATGGTTGGATGTACAGATCTACAGAAGCTAAGGCTAACAAAGCCCCTAAGATCCACTCTAAGGTTAACCCGAGAGAAAGAAGGGAGTAGGGAGTTAAAAGAAGAGTATAAGGGGTAAGTAAATAGCGAAACCTATCATTCGTGGGTTAACATTCATTCAGAAAAAGAGAGAGAAAGACTCACCATCTTCATCCGCCGGCCACTGCCGACAAGTTGGAAAAATAGTCGAAGAGAATAGGAAAGGAGTGAAAGATGAAAAGTAGTAAAATAAGAACGCTTACAAACCATGCAAACACAGTCTTAACTCAAAGAAACACTGTCATACCATGCACACTACGGACATGCAAGTAAAGAGAGGATGAGAAAAGAACAAAAATAAAAGTATGAAGACTATAACAAAAAGTGGGTTAGTTTACGCTACGAGCTACATCTAAGTTTGTGTTAGTCTATTTTTTTTTTTTAATAATATAATTTTATTGCTGGCATTAATCGTCACCGGACTCAAACCTCGACCATCATCCCCGGAGCTCCTGTTGATAATTTTATTATTATTTTAAACGACGTTAATATTTTAAAAATTCTTATCTAAACGGTTTTTAAACATATTAACGCTGGTAGAGTTCACGACGGGCACGGGAAGATTATTCCATTTATCAATTATTTTAAACAAATTTTTTTTTAGCGTAATGAAACGTCAACCACCCAATTTAAATACGTTATTACAAGTATTGCTATTATTGAAAATGAACAATTTGTCAAAATTTACGTTATCAATTTTATTAACGATTTTGAAAACTTCAATAAGCTCCCACCTTAATCTCCTAGTCTCAAGTGAATGCAAGTCTAACTCTTTAATCCTATCTTCGTAAGACTTGTTGCGTAGTGACGAATTAGTTTCGTAACGCGGCTAAACCCTCTCCAAAACTGAACGGCATATTCTAAGTGAGGCCTGACTAGGGACTTGTAAAGGGGCAATACAATATTCTTCGATTTAAATTCGAAATTATGCGTTATGAAGCCTAACATCCTGTTAGCTTTTGCGCAAGACTCCAGGCACTGGTTCCTAACTTTTAAATCCTTAGATACGCGTACACCTAAATCTACTTCCTCGTCAACGTTCGCTAACTGTCTATAGTCCATCGTGTACGTGTAATTATTGTTACGAGAACCTATATGCAAAACTTTACATTTGTCTACGTTAAATTGCATTGACACTTATCCGTCCACTCCATAATCCTATTTATATCGTCTTGGAGCCTATTTCTATCGTCCACGTTAAGAACTTTACCGCCTATTTTAGTATCGTCCGCGAATTTTGATGTTACTGGTCAACACTACATCTATGTCGTTAATCTTGATTACGAATAGCAATGGGCCTAACACTGAACCCTGAGGGACACTGCTACCTACATCCAGCAACCCCGATTCCCTACCATTAACAACGACCTTCTGTTTCCTGGCGCGAAGCCATTCCTCAAACCAGTTAGCTACCTGACCGCGTATACCATGCGCTTTAACCATCGCAATTAATCGTCTATACAGAACTGTATCGAACACTTTTTTAAAGTCTAAATAAATAACGTCAACCGCTCTATGTCTATCGCACTCGCGCACTATTTCGTTATAAAACTCTAACAAATTAGTTGAACAAGATTTATGGCGTCGAAACCCATGCTGACTACTATTAATCAAATCGCGACTTTCTAAGTGATCGACGATACGATCCCTAACTACGGATTCCAAAAGCTTACCGACAATTGACGTTAAGCTAATAGGCCTATAATTGCTAGTTACTGTGCGGTCGCCTTTTTTAAAAATGGGCGTAACGTTAGCTAATTTGAAGTCTTCAGGAATAATCCACGCATCCATTGATTTATTAAAAATTTTGGAGCAAGTGTAGTTTACTTCCCCCTGACGCAAAAGGGGACACAAACTGCACTAGGTCAAATTTGGGGAACGTAAACTACACTAGGATCTTCAGGAGACATTTTTTAAATGAATCCATCAAATAAAACCTTAAAACTAACGAACGAAAATATTACGACTTAACCTAACCAAATATATTATATATATATATTAAGCAAACAACCACAAGGAAAAGGAAACACAAAGTCCGAGCGCTTTCGTGACTTTGTGTTTCCTTTTCCTTGTGGTTGTTTGCTTATTAATAAGGTCACGTGTTATTTTGTGATTCTAGTGCATATATATAATATATCAGGACTGTGCGGGTTTATCACTTTCAGGTTGGGTCTGGGTCATTTTTCTAATTTACTTTCGGGTCCGGGTCGGACCCGAAAGTTCACTTTCGGGTCCTGTCGGGTCTTTCAGTATATGACCCGGGTCTGGGTCGGGTCCATTATTAAAAATGTAATAATTATAATCTGGTATAGGATAGGTAATAAAACTGCTACTGTAGCTACATTAACATGTTTTCTGAAACATAGTAAAATATTATATGGCTATACGATAGTAGCCTAACTATATATATTAATTAATCCGATTTTGGAGATGTTTGAAAGTAGGTGTATTAATATTTAATAGTAACTAGGTACAGTTATACACGTATTGCTAAGGGGCAAAGTATGATGTATGATTGCTCTCTTCAGTCCCCTTATTCTAAATTTTAATTAATTTTGTGAAAACAAATTCTATATTTTTTTTGAGTGAACTCAGATGGAAATTATCATCATCTTGCATTAAAATTAAATACTTTGTTTATCTTAAAAAGCAAAAACAAAACCGATAAAATGAATAATTAAAGTCATTTGGTAGTAATATTGTCTTCATATTTTGAGGGCAACATATTCTGTGAACTCCTTTAAAACCGATATTGATATAGCGGCATAGCCTATACTTACTTCTAGAATCTACAGGGTGTCCCATAAGTCCGGCATCATAGAAGAAATTCATATTTTTCTATTTCTACAAACCATAATTCATATGCTCGGGATGCCAATTTCCCGTCCACCATTCTGTTCAGTGACGAGGCTGTTTTTTATGGAAATGGTGAGGTAAATCGACAGAACACCCGCTACTGGTCTCAAAACAACCCTTCAAAGGAACAAGGTGCATCTCGGGTGATGGTATGGTTTGCATTTGGAAGGATCGCATCATAGGCCCCCTCTTTTTCGATGAACATGTCACTGGAGGCACCTACCTACGTATGCTCAAGGAAGAAGCATTTCCCAGTGTCTTGAACGAAGAAGGAAATTTCCCAACATGGTTCCAGCAAGACGGCGCTCCTGCACATGACAGCACCCAAGTAAGGGAATACCCGTACCAACAATTCCCTGGTCATTGGATAGGACGTCGAGGGCCTGTGGAATGGCCAGCTAGAAGCCCGGATCTCACGCCACTAGATTTTTATCTCTGGGGCCACTTGAAAGCGCTGGTATACGCAGAGAAAATTAGGAGTGTTGAACATTTGGGGCATGTAACACCATTACTCCTGACATCATTCACCGTGTGCTTGCTCACTGGGTATCACGTCTGAATTTGTGTATTGAAAACAATGGTGGACATATTGAGCACGTTCTGTAAATAAAAGCTTTTGTTTTGCCTTTTTTTATTATTTTTCCTATGATGCCGGACTTATGGGACACCCTGTAGATTGAAAGTTGTGGCAAGACAGGAAAGAGATTTCTGAATTTTTAACTGCTAAACTTCGGTAGATTTCCTTTATAAATTTGTATGCTCTTACAGTTTTTAATTTTCAATTTATTTTTATATATATTTTTTTTAATATTTTTTGTGACCTATATATCATTCAGGCATTCACTATAAAATTGGTTGCAAACAATCCATTTGATCTTGTGTTGAATTCGGGCAAAGTGCTAAAATTGGTAGTTTTTCTTACAAATTTGTATGCTCCTCCCACAATTTTTATTTCTACCTGTATATAATCTTGAACTCTTTATTTACTTCAGTGTTCCTGAGGATGTCATTAGACGAAAGCGCTTGAGCACCATTCTGTGTTTCCTTTCCTTCGTGGTTTTATTAATCATATATATATATATATATATATATATATATATATATATATATATATATATATATATATTCAATACATTGTTGCCAAATCTAAAGGCGCATACATAAATTTTGTAAACTAAAAACCCGGCTGTGCGGGTCCTTCACTTTCGGGTCGAGTCTGAGTCTGGGTCATTTTTAAAATTCACTTTCGGGTCCGGGTCCGGGTCTTTTTTCTAATTTACTATCGGGTCCGGGTCTTATCTCACTTTAGGGTTAAAGGGTCCGGGTCCGACCTGCCAGCCCTGATTATATATATATATATATATATATATTAGGGTGCATCAAACGCCCTTAGGTTCTTGGATTTTAATGTCTATTCTCTCAAATGTTACACTTGTTGCTAGAAGTGTGTATGCCAAAAATTAATTAAATCGGAGGTGGTCCTGGGTGGCCACCGGTCACTTTTATATTTTCGCGGCAATTTTCGGGGGCCGCGCTATGTAAAAATATCTATTTTTTTTATTTACCAACCAGTTGACTACTTACATTGTTTCTTTTAATATAGAGTTGCTAAGGGGTGATTTACATAACATTTGAGAGAATAGACATTAAAATCCAAGAACCTAAGGGCGTTTGATGCACCCTAAAGGGGTGATTTACATAAAACATGTACCATAAACGAAACTTCACTTATAGTCTAATAATATCCTTTATTGTCTTTCAGAAACAATGGAAGCTGTAACAATGGAAGCTAAGAAGACCAGATTAGCAAGTGCCATTTTTGGTCTTGGCAATGCTCTTACAGAAGGAGATGGTACATTGACAGGAGTCCGCCTCCCAACTTGCCGGCAGGTTCTTCGATGCGTGATGTGGCACATCCAGAAAGAAATATGTGAAGGCAAACAAACACAGCCACTCAAATGGAAATCTGCCAGCATAGTCCTTATCCAGCTGAAAACATTCTACACTAAAGCAAATATTCCTATGCTTTCAGACCATCAATGCTGCAAACTAATACTTGACCTTCTTAATGACAATAACAAATTGCGTCAAATACCTGTTTCTCGCAGAGAATCTCCAAACACTTTGGCTAAGTTGCAATCCATGAATGAACGTCTTGATAAGACCTTTGGTGTATGGACAAAAGATGCAATGACAAACATTAAGAATGAGGAAGATAGAGCATTTTTAGAGTCAATGAAATCTGACAGAGTAGCCTCATTTGGTAGTGTTGACAAGAAGAAAGCTGATAAAGATCGTAGAAAAGAAAACGCATCTTAGCGGAAGCTTCAAGACGAGAACGTCATGAATCATCCAGTGTACAAGAGATGAAAAGTTCTGTATGCTCTGATGATAGTGCCTCTGCAGATAGCTTGGAAGAAACTGAAGAAGAGGCGATTCCAGAGCTTCAAAGGAAGCGTAGTCACCACAGATCAACATATGCAGGTACGTCTGCCTTTATTCCTCATGATATTCTGAAAAGGCCTTCAGTCGTGTCTGTTGCTACTCGACTAAACATAACTCCTGTTCAACAGGCTGTGCTCACCGAAGCTGTAATTCAAGAGGCAGGAGGTGATCCACGTCGTGTGGCCAAGTCGTATTCAACTGCTGATAAGGCTCGACGATCAATAACAAGTGCTATCGCCAAAGATATTCGAGAAAATTGGATCGCCCCAACAGCTGCAACACTTCACTGGGATGGCAAGCAGATGCATACGCTCACAAACAAGAATGGCAAGGAAGAAAGATTGCCAGTGTTGGTTGGGAATGCCACTGATGTAAAGCTACTGGGAGTGGCTAGATATCCTCGTGGAAGTGATATGTCATCAGGTGACATCATTGCCGAGCACACTTACACGTTTCTACATTCATGGAAGTGCAAACAGTCAGTTGTCAACTTATGTTTTGACACAACAGCATCAAACACTGGACACGTTACAGCTGCCTGTGTTACCATTCAATCAAAACTGGACCGTGCTCTTCTGTGGTGTGCATGTCGCCATCATGTTGGAGAGGTAATCCTGGATCATGTGTTTGACGCTCTCAAATTGAGACATCAAAGTCTCCAGAAGCATCTTTGTTCCAAAGATTCCAGAAGAATTGGGAACGCATATCGCATGCAAAGGATGAAAGTTTAACCAAAATTGACATTTCAATGTACAATGACGATGCACAACAACTGCTTTTATCCTGCAAAAACAAGGTTTTAAGCACAATCCGCACAAGCGCTTCATACTGTAGGGAAGACTACAAGGAAATGGCACAACTCTGCCAGGTAGTCCTCGATGATGATGTCACAAAACAAGGAACACTCCACAGACCTGGGGCCATGCATAAAGCAAGGTGGATGTCAAAGATTCTTTATTCCATCAAAATATGCCTACTTGAAGAGCAAATTTCTGTACTACCTCGAGGAACTGTAACAACACAACATCAACAGGAAAACTGAAGGAGTTTGTTGTTTTTGTTGTTTATATTTATTGTGATTGGTGGCTCATATGTCAGTCTGCTTCAAATGCCCCATGGTTTGATTTGTGCTTATACAAGACTCTGCTCAACTATAAAGCTGTCAACTCAATCATTTCAGTCAGCGCTGTGAAAGCCTTTGATAGACATTTGTGGTATTTAACCCCAGAACTGGTTGTTTTGGCACTGTTCAGCAATGCAGTACCTCAAAAGGAGCGTCGTGCCCTTGCAGATGTGTTACTGGCCATACAACCAGATGAAATGCCAAGCACTCCAAAACACCGCTACGGTTCTGGATATGGCAAACCGTCATTTCCAAAAATTACAGAAGCGACAACCCTGGCTGATCTTGTGAACGAGGACTCGTGGTTTACAGTGAACCTTCTTCACCTGGATATGACCTTCCTAACAGAGGATGTTGACAATTGGCAGAACAATGACCACTTCAAGGCAGCCAAGTCCATTGTGGATGGGTTAAATGTTGTGAATGACCCTGCGGAGAGAGCAGTAAAGCTCACAACTGATTTTGTCTCAGCTGCAAGAGGAGAAGACCACTTCCAAAATCTTCTTCAAGTGGTTGAATGTGACCGCAAAGCGAGGCCAAATTTGCGGAAACGAGCAAAGTTGGAGTAGTGACATTGGCGTTGTGTTTTATACATTTTCAACTTTCAATCAATGTAAGTATAGTAATACCGAATATTTGTATATTAGTATTATAAGTAATACCGAATATTTGCCGAATATTCGGTGCATCACTACTAAATATATAAAAGTGGCCGGTGGCCACCCAGGACCACCTCCGATTTGATTTATGTTTTGCATACATACTTCTACCAACAAGTGTAACATTTGAGGGAATAGACATTAAAATCCAACAACTTTTCGAAAATCATGGGGCGTTTAATGCACCCTAATATATATATATATATCCCTTTGCTTTGTCCGGAGCTATAGGGCGCGTCCCTCTGTGGCGAATGTGGGAATACACCTTTCTTCGGTGTAAGGGCTTTCTCTGCCCTCGTGGACCATTGGGCCCGTTTGGGGACCCGGCTGATCTGCTTCTTTTTCTTTCTTTCTCCTTTAACCCATTCTTTCTGGCTTCTCCCTGTTTTGTTTGGCGTTGTTCTTTGGACCTTGATTTTGACCCTTTCCTTGGCCCTTGGGTGTGGGAGGTGGTTGCCCTGCACACTTGTCGCTTTCCAACCAAACCCAAACCCTGTCCCTGCCACTTTTCACCGCGCGTTGGATGAGAGTGGCCGCCTTTCAGGCACAGGGACTGGGTGCGGGTGTATCTCCCCCTGCGTGACATCCATCGGCGGTGGGACCAAGTGTGCCCACACTTCGCCTTTCCCTTGTTGGAGTCGGTGGTGGCTGGATGCGCGCGGGGGATGAAGTTCTTTTTTGTTTAGCTATGGACACTTCTCCCCCCCCGGCTTACGACTACTGCTTCTCATTCCCGGACTACTCCTTCTCTCAACACTCGGGTGGTGGGCAACCAGGCCCTCGAGTCCTTTACCACTGGAAGACCGCAACATAATGGGGTTGACCCCCTGTGGAAGCGGAACGTTTGCACTCTCCTTTTCCGTTGCCGACCCCAGTCCGTCCCTCGACTACGCCCTTGGACCTACACACTCTAGAGCAGGGGCCTCGCCCCAGCCCACTTCAGCCACCTTCGGGCAAGTCAAGTTCCACCGAGGACCTGCCCCCACAACCCGGCTTCTTGCTCTCCCCATATGCCCCCCTCACCCGCCGCCAGCCCACCTCCCCGCGGAGAGAGCCTCGCGGCGGACGGGGGAGCCGGCATTCACGGCCGTCCTACCGACCGTTGAATATTCCAGTACATTTCGACTCTACAGCTTCCCTCTCCCTTCCAAGTATCCACAAATTCCTGGTGATTCGGCCTACATCTGTGTCCCTCCCGAACAACTCTGAACGGACGTTCCAGGCGATCCGAACCCACAGCAACTCCAGCCGCTATGACGTATGCCCACAGAGGGATGGCTCCCTCCTCGTAAAATCACGCTCAGCCGCAGAGACGAAAGCCCTACTCTCCATCACTGAGGTCCTTGGATGCTCGGTGTCCGTTTCCCCACACCCTCGCCTGAACCAGAGTCAGGGCACTATTTACGCCACCCGCCTACTGTCGGTCGCAGTGAACGAGCTCCTGGAGGATCTCGCACCCCAAGGAGTTACTAAGATCTATCGTTTCACATCCCGACAGGGAGGCACCCCCTCCCCCACCCCACGTCTGCTCCTTACTTTTAACTCACTAATCCCCCCTGGCTAGGGTGCATTAAACGCCCCATGATTTTCAAAATGTTGTTGGATTTTAATGTCTATTCCCTCAAATGTTACACTTGTTGGTAGAAGTATGTATGCAAAACATAAATCAAATCGGAGGTGGTCCTGGGTGGCCACCGGCCACTTTTATATATTTAGTAGTGATGCACCGAATATTCGGCAAATATTCGGTATTACTTATAATACTAATATACAAATATTCGGTATTACTATACTTACATTGATTGAAAGTTGAAAATGTATAAAACACAACGCCAATGTCACTACTCCAACTTTGCTCATTTCCGCAAATTTGGCCTCGCTTTGCGGTCACATTCAACCACTTGAAGAAGATTTTGGAAGTGGTCTTCTCCTCTTGCAGCTGAGACAAAATCAGTTGTGAACTTTACTGCTCTCTCCGCAGGGTCATTCACAACATTTAACCCATCCACAATGGACTTGGCTGCCTTGAAGTGGTCATTGTTCTGCCAATTGTCAACATCCTCTGTTAGGAAGGTCATATCCAGGTGAAGAAGGTTCACTGTAAACCACGAGTCCTCGTTCACAAGATCAGCCAGGGTTGTCGCTTCTGTAATTTTTGGAAATGACGGTTTGCCATATCCAGAACCGTAGCGGTGTTTTGGAGTGCTTGGCATTTCATCTGGTTGTATGGCCAGTAACACATCTGCAAGGGCACGACGCTCCTTTTGAGGTACTGCATTGCTGAACAGTGCCAAAACAACCAGTTCTGGGGTTAAATACCACAAATGTCTATCAAAGGCTTTCACAGCGCTGACTGAAATGATTGAGTTGACAGCTTTATAGTTGAGCAGAGTCTTGTATAAGCACAAATCAAACCATGGGGCATTTGAAGCAGACTGACATATGAGCCACCAATCACAATAAATATAAACAAAAAAACAACAAACTCCTTCAGTTTTTCCTGTTGATGTTGTGTTGTTACAGTTCCTCGAGGTAGTACAGAAATTTGCTCTTCAAGTAGGCATATTTTGATGGAATAAAGAATCTTTGACATCCACCTTGCTTTATGCATGGCCCCAGGTCTGTGGAGTGTTCCTTGTTTTGTGACATCATCATCGAGGACTACCTGGCAGAGTTGTGCCATTTCCTTGTAGTCTTCCCTACAGTATGAAGCGCTTGTGCGGATTGTGCTTAAAACCTTGTTTTTGCAGGATAAAAGCAGTTGTTGTGCATCGTCATTGTACATTGAAATGTCAATTTTGGTTAAACTTTCATCCTTTGCATGCGATATGCGTTCCCAATTCTTCTGGAATCTTTGGAACAAAGATGCTTCTGGAGACTTTGATGTCTCAATTTTGAGAGCGTCAAACACATGATCCAGGATTACCTCTCCAACATGATGGCGACATGCACACCACAGAAGAGCACGGTCCAGTTTTGATTGAATGGTAACACAGGCAGCTGTAACGTGTCCAGTGTTTGATGCTGTTGTGTCAAAACATAAGTTGACAACTGACTGTTTGCACTTCCATGAATGTAGAAACGTGTAAGTGTGCTCGGCAATGATGTCACCTGATGACATATCACTTCCACGAGGATATCTAGCCACTCCCAGTAGCTTTACATCAGTGGCATTCCCAACCAACACTGGCAATCTTTCTTCCTTGCCATTCTTGTTTGTGAGCGTATGCATCTGCTTGCCATCCCAGTGAAGTGTTGCAGCTGTTGGGGCGATCCAATTTTCTCGAATATCTTTGGCGATAGCACTTGTTATTGATCGTCGAGCCTTATCAGCAGTTGAATACGACTTGGCCACACGACGTGGATCACCTCCTGCCTCTTGAATTACAGCTTCGGTGAGCACAGCCTGTTGAACAGGAGTTATGTTTAGTCGAGTAGCAACAGACACGACTGAAGGCCTTTTCAGAATATCATGAGGAATAAAGGCAGACGTACCTGCATATGTTGATCTGTGGTGACTACGCTTCCTTTGAAGCTCTGGAATCGCCTCTTCTTCAGTTTCTTCCAAGCTATCTGCAGAGGCACTATCATCAGAGCATACAGAACTTTTCATCTCTTGTACACTGGATGATTCATGACGTTCTCGTCTTGAAGCTTCCGCTAAGATGCGTTTTTCTTTTCTACGATCTTTATCAGCTTTCTTCTTGTCAACACTACCAAATGAGGCTACTCTGTCAGATTTCATTGACTCTAAAAATGCTCTATCTTCCTCATTCTTAATGTTTGTCATTGCATCTTTTGTCCATACACCAAAGGTCTTATCAAGACGTTCATTCATGGATTGCAACTTAGCCAAAGTGTTTGGAGATTCTCTGCGAGAAACAGGTATTTGACGCAATTTGTTATTGTCATTAAGAAGGTCAAGTATTAGTTTGCAGCATTGATGGTCTGAAAGCATAGGAATATTTGCTTTAGTGTAGAATGTTTTCAGCTGGATAAGGACTATGCTGGCAGATTTCCATTTGAGTGGCTGTGTTTGTTTGCCTTCACATATTTCTTTCTGGATGTGCCACATCACGCATCGAAGAACCTGCCGGCAAGTTGGGAGGCGGACTCCTGTCAATGTACCATCTCATTCTGTAAGAGCATTGCCAAGACCAAAAATGGCACTTGCTAATCTGGTCTTCTTAGCTTTCATTGTTACAGCTTCCATTGTTTCTGAAAGACAATAAAGGATATTATTAGACTATAAGTGAAGTTTCGTTTATGGTACATGTTTTATGTAAATCACCCCTTTAGGGTGCATCAAACGCCCTTAGGTTCTTGGATTTTAATGTCTATTCTCTCAAATGTTATGTAAATCACCCCTTAGCAACTCTATATTAAAAGAAACAATGTAAGTAGTCAACTGGTTGGTAAATAAAAAAAATAGATATTTTTACATAGCGCGGCCCCCGAAAATTGCCGCGAAAATATAAAAGTGACCGGTGGCCACCCAGGACCACCTCCGATTTAATTAATGTTTTGCATACACACTTCTAGCAACAAGTGTAATATTTGAGAGAATAGACATTAAAATCCAAGAATCTAAGGGCATTTGATGCACCCTACCCCTGGCCGTATTGTATGGGGTATGGGAGACCGCGCCTCATTCGAGTTTTCTATCCGCCCGTACGTCCCAGACCCGACCCGTTGCTTCAAATGCAATAAATTCGGACACGTCAGCTCCGCTTGTCGACAGCCGCATCCATTATGTGTTCACTGTGGACGACTCGCCCACCCTGACAGGTGCCCCAACACACCCAAATGCTCGAACTGTGAAGGCGCACATCCCTCTTCATCCCGAGAATGCCTTTTCTTCAGGTTCGAGAAGGAGGTCCGAGGCCTACAGGTGACGGACTTCCTTAGCCCCCGTGAGGCACGCGACAGGGTGCGGAGTCGGGAGGTGAGGCCGGGGGTGTCCTATGCCGCTGCTCTCGGCTCTATCATCTCGGCACGCCGCCCTGGCCTGCCGCCGAAACCCCCCCTAGCCACTGCTTCCTGTTCCCCACATAGCAAATCCTCGCAGGACCCGACGGTCCCCTGTCCCCCCACCGTTCCTCTTCTTCCCGCACCTCACCTGCCACGAATCCCCCAGGAGTCTGGGACCAGGGTTTCCAGGTCCCAGCCACCTCAAACCCTGCCTTCCCAGTACTCCCTGTACACGCCCGAACCTGCCGCCCGGAGCAAGCCGTCGAGGCGGAGACGCCGGAGCGTGTCACCAGACCCTCCGGCCTCCCAACGTCTCTCTCCCTCTTCCCCTAAGACCAAGAAGACGGCTCGGACCCTTACACCGCCCACCACTCCCACTATGTCCATCTCTCCCCATCGTAGAAGTCCCACCGTTCTACCCCCACAGACTCTGACAATAGTGGCCGAAATCCACGACCCGCCCTGTACGACGAGACCCAGCCCAGTGGATCCAGTGGATGCGGCTCTGGCGCAGCTGCACGGTGTGACCGAGGGAAGCTCGGCTGCGCCCACGCCCATGAGTCTCCTGGATCTGCCCTTGCCTCCTGGTGCCATTTTCTCCACCCCTCCACGAGACCACACTGGTTCACCTCCTTCCACCCCCATCGTACCTACCCCCCAACATTCCCGACCCCCCCTTATCAGCTACCCTGAGTACGCCCTCCCTCCCACCCGCCCTGTCTTTTTGGTACCCCCTGTCACCACCTAGGGTCCGCCGTGAGACCCCGGACAGGCGGGGTAGCGCCCCTTTTGGGGTTAACGTGCCCCCCCTGGCCCGACCATAGAAGCCCGACAAGGCACTTCCGACCCGCTCAGCCCACGATGTTCCTCTGCCTGCCGTGATCCACGCCTCCGGTCTCGCTCGGCCGACTCGACCCCGCAACCTCCGCAGGGTTCGACAGGCCGACCGATTCCTTCCCTGGTGAACGGTAGATAGCCAGCCATGCTCCCGACCCAGCCTTCAGTTTCGCGAACTCCAGATCCCCCTTTACACTCCAACCTCCTAGCGCCTACACCTTTACCCATCCCCCTTCATCAACTAATGGATCCCCCGAAAACCACGATAGTCCACTGGAACTGTCGAGGAATCTTTGCAAACTATGAAGGCCTTAACTCCTTGATTGCCACTTCCCGTCCGGTGTGTGTCTGTCTCCAGGAGCTAATCCTGGGGACCAGGTCCATGCCCTGCCCCACTGGTTATTTCTGCGTCGCCACCCCGCCTCCTACCTGCACTCGAAGGGGAGCTGCCATCCTCGTCCACCACGCAGTCCCCTTCTACAATCTCTCCATCCGGTCCCCGCTACAGGTGACTGCCGTCCGGCTCTCCCTGGATAGACAGTACACCATTTGTTCAATCTACCTTCCCCCCCGCTCAAGTCTCCCGACGACCTGGTGGAAGTCGTGGAACAACTCCCCAGGCCCTTCCTACTACTGGGCGATTTCAATAGTCGTCACCCCTTGTGGGGCGACACACACTCCACCTATATGGCCCCAACCCTGATATCCGTCATGACCGAGCTCTCCTTCGAGTGCCTCAACGATGGCTCTCCTACATTCTACCATGCCACCACCTGCACTCCATCCTGTATAGACCTGTCCCTCGTATCAACTGATGCCCTCCTAGACTTCACGTGGCAAGTCCTCCGAGAGGACTATGGCAGTGACCATCTCCCCATTCTACTCACCCTCAATCGACCCGACCAGACCGTACGGGTACCGGTAAGGTGGGTTACCACCAACGCGAATTGGGCCCGCTTCCGCGACAACACATATACCACCCTTACAACTGCCCACTTCCCATCCATCGACGGGTGCGTCGCATACTTCGAGTCCGTCGTTCTAACGGCCGCAAGCACAAGCGTACCACAATCCTCCGCCTACCCCCGCGCCCGACGGGTTCCTTGGTGGACCCCGGAGTGCGCGGAGGCCGTGCGCGCCAAGAAGAAGGCAACTCGGCGCTTTTACCGGACGCGACTCCCCATCCATCGCACGGAAATGCAGCGGGTCAGGGCCATCGCCCGCCGCACAATGAAGACAGCGCGCCGAGCCTCTTGGCGTGCCTTTGTGTCCGGCATTACCGTCAACACACCTTCGGCTACCATCTGGAAGAAGGTGCGGGGCGTCGAGAGGCGACATGTCCCCTCCCGACCCCCGGTCCTCCGGACAAACGACGGACTCCTATGTGAGCCCAAGTCGGTGGCAGACCACCTTGCTTCTACCTTCGCCGCCGTTTCTTCCTCTGCAGCCAATCCCGTACCCGCCCCTGACGATAGCCCCTCCCCACCGTCCATAGACAGCACCTACAACCGATTGTTTACCATGCGTGAACTACAGACGGCACTGGCCTCTCGACGATCCCCTTGCCCCGGCCCGGACGGTATTCCGTACGGCATGATCCAACACCTCCACTCTACCTTACAAATTTTCCTGCTAGACCTATACAATCGCATATGGATAGAGGGTGCCTTCCCCTTTAGGTGGAAGGAGGCCCACGTCATCCCTATCCCCAAGCCCGGCAAAGATTCCCTGGACCCCACAAACTACAGACCAATCGCCCTGACATGTTGTGCCTGCAAGATCCTCGAAAAAATGGTCGCTACGCGATTATCGTTCGTCCTTGAACGTACCAATTCCTTCCCGTCTACCCAGTCCGGCTTCAGACAATTCCGCTCCACCACTGATCCCCTCCTGCTTCTCAGCCGAGACATACAGGATGCCTTCGACAATAGACAGTTCGTACTGTCAGTTTTCTTCGACATCCAGAAGGCCTATGACACCACCCGTCGAGCAATGATCCTCGGTCAGCTCCGACATCTGGGCCTTGTCGGAGCCATGCCTACCTTCATCAGGGGCTTCCTTCTCGGACCTTTAAAGTCCGGGTGGGCTCAGTCCTCTCTGACACCTTTGTGCAGGAGGACGGGGTCCCACAGGGAAGCATCCTCAGTGTTCTCTGCTTCTCTGTCGTGATGAACACGGTCTCACAATGCCTTCCACCCACAATCCGCTCTTCCATCTACGCGGATGACCTTGCAATCTACTTCGCAGGGCGAGAACCGTCTGTCGTTCAACGGCAAATGCAGCTCGCCATCTACCGGGTGGAGAGGTGGGCGACGTCGGTGGGTTTCCGCCTCTCCATCCCTAAGTCCAAGTGTATGGTCTTCAGTAGAAGAAGACCCACAACCCTTCCTCTACCCTCTGTTACATTATACGGCAGTCCTCTTGAGGTGGTACCCTCCACGCGTTTTCTGGGCATGACCCTAGACCGACGGCTCAATTGGGTTCCCCATCTCAAGCACCTAAAGCAATCCCTTCGACGCCCCCTCGCTCTCCTGGATCACCTCTCTCACACCACATGGGGTGCAGATCGACGCTCTCTTCTTCGCCTTTATACTTCCATAGTACAGTCGAAGCTGGACTATGGTAGCGCAGTTTATGGTTCAGCCTCCAACGCCCGCCTCCGTATCCTGGACCCGGTACTTAATAGAGGCCTCCGCCTCGCCACCGGTGCTTTCCGCTCCTCCCCAGCCTCCAGCCTCCATGTGGAATGTGATCATCTCCCTCTCGCCCTCCGACGGGGTCTACTCCTGCGGACATACCTCCGTGCACAGAGGCTACCTTCTTCGCTTCTGGGCACGGCGGTTTTAGAACTACCACCTCAGGGACGGAGCTGGCACTTCACTGAAGCGGTCCGCTCTTTCCTTGATCTTTTCAACATGCCCGCCCCCTCAGTTATCCCCATTTCATTCAGCATCTACCCCCCCTGGATCCTAACCCCTATCAAGTTCTGCAAAGATCTGTGTTCCCTACCGAAGACTACCACGAGCGCCATGATATACAGGTCACTTTTCCGCGAACACGCAACCCAACACCCGGACGCAATCGCCATTTACACGGATGGTTCCCGCTCGGAAGCTGGTGTGGCCTCCTCAGCGGTGATTCTGTCCCAGCCGCTCTCCCGGAGCGTCGGCCTGCCCCGCGAGGCCTCCGTTTTTTCGGCGGAACTTTTCGCCATAACGGAGGCCCTCGATATTGTGCGCACCCACTCTGCCAGCTCTTTTGTCATTTATTCGGATTCCCAAAGTGCACTTCTCTCCCTAGAAAGATTTAACTCCCCTCACCCGCTCGTCTGTA
>JAJOZX010002896.1:127500-327500 GCA_023014485.1 Bathynomus jamesi | reverse complement strand
CTCTGGTGAAAAGCAAAGGAAGAGCAAGTAACCCTGGAGGAAAAAGAGGAGCATTTGTGCTGGAATTAGACAGCCTGTTCGATATAGGAGCTCCAGATGCAATCCAGGAAATACAGAACAACAGACTGTTATCCAGAGAGAAGAAAGATGAGGATGTCTGGTCATGACAAGATTTTTGAGACAAGATCCCTGCAGCAAGCAGCGAGGAATGAAAGACTGCAGCATAGACAAGAACAAGGTAAAACTAATTACTTTGAACGTTACAAAAAGTTTTAAGTTTTACTCCATTGCGATATTTAGCATGTACTTAACAACAAAGCTGGGCACAAACCGTTAATCCGTTAATCGTTAATTAACGAAGTTAACTTTTTCGTTAACGATTTAACTTTTAAGTTAACTTTGAAAATCATTATCGGACTAATTAACTTCCGTTACATTTAACTTCCGTTAACTCAAGTCCGTTAACCAAAAAAATTCATAAATAAACGTTTAAAAGTTTCTATTATTTTCAGTGCTGAGCAGGTGCGCAATTAATCCGCCACTGTTAATAGTGATGAACGAATTTCCATTTCCGCAGTGCAAAATCAGGCGATATATTTCTTTCCGTCGCCACAATTTGTGTCTTACCAAATATGGTAGTTATTTATGGCATTGGTTTGAGCAAAACATGGTCGACTGTAAAATCAGGCGGAAAGATTTGCCATTTGAGTTGAATGTTTCAACTTTCAAGAAATATCACGAGCATTTTAAGGCACTTTCAATAAATAATATATATGTAACAATTACAACAAATAACTACATTCGTTTCATTTGCAGTCTGTCTCTTGCGCAACATGTTTGTGCTAGTGAATATTTAAAAATAATCGTTGTCAAGTAAGTCATGTATATTTATAATATGTCTGTGAGTACCTTATTAGTAGTCTCCTTGATACATTTCAAGAACCATAAAACTGATCAGGTAAGATCACTTTTGACAGGCATCGACAAAAGGTTTGGGCCCCTCCTGGAGGATGACGAATGCCAGCTGGCTGCTGCCTTCCATCCCAGGTTTCGCCTCATCTGGTTGGACAAGTATGACAACACCAAGGTCGCCAGGGTGAGGAAAAGCATGGAGGGTACAGTCGAGGAGGCCATGAAGCAGCAGTCCAACGAAGTGGGCAGCAACAACGAGGAGGAGGAGGAGGAGGATGACTTCTTCAGTGCTGTCATCCAGACAAAAGAGAGCAGCAGAAGCCACAGGTCACTCAAGGGCAAGGCCCAGAACTTGGTCAAGACCTGGCTGGAGACCAACTCCAAGGACTTGCTGACAGATGCTGCCTTCTTGGGTGAGCAAGTGTTGGTGGACTTGTTCATCAAGTTCAAGACAGCCATCCCCTCCAGTGCTGCAGTGGAGCGTTTGTTCTCTATGGGCAAGGACATCCTGAGGGCCAAGAGATCATCCCTGTCTGATGAAAACTTTGATATGCTAATTTTCATGAAGGGCAACATGCATCTCATGGACAAAATGGAGAACGAGAAGAAGAGGGAAAATTAAATTATATATATATTGTGTTTTTCATTTTTTTTATAATAAAAGTTAACGTTAACGGTTTATCGGTAACTTCCGTTATATGTTTAACGAATTAACGGATTAACGGTTAACGAAGTTAACTTTTTGGTTAACGGATTAGCGGTTAACGAAGTTAACTTTTTGGTTAACGGTGACCACCACTGCTTAACAATTACTGTCTTAACATGTTGTACTATTTTACAGCTGCAGCAGAACAAGAGGCAGTTGTTCATGTGGATGACATTACCTGGGGTGACTCAACTGACAACGACGCTAACAACAGAGGACATGGATTACCATCAGCCTCGTCCTGGATGTTCTCACCATCAAGACACTGTGACTAGTGTGACTTTGACGTTTCCAAGGAAGGTCATGGAATGTGATGTCATCTGCAATACAGCTGATCGTCTTGGTTTATCAGACAATCAAGTTACTGCCATGGTTTCTGCCACCTTGAAAGCTGGAGGGGCTGATCTGGATAACTTCGTCATCTCAACCTCAACAACACGTCGCAACAGAATGCTGTCCAGGTATAATATCAGCCAGAGTCACATGTCCAAGTTTTGTGAAAACCCCCCACAGTACGCTGCCTTACACTGGGATGGAAAGTTGCTCAAAGATGTCTTGGGCAGTGAACCTGGAAGTACCTCAGAGACTTTAGCTGTGCTAGTGTCTGGTCCACCTTCATACACTGAAGGAAAGTTATTGGGAGTACCTGTCATCGACAATTCTTCTGGCACAGCTCAGGCTGAGGCTTCAATGGATTTACTGGAGACATGGGAACTTACGGATAATGTTACTGCCCTTGTTTTTGACACTACATCCAGTAACAGTGGAGTTCACAGAGGAGCTGCCAAACTGCTAGAGAAAATGCTGAACAAAACGGTGTTTTATCTGGCCTGTCGACATCACATCCTGGAAATCCTAGTAGGAGCAGTTTGGGAGAAGCTGTTTGGGAAGGTGAAGGGGCCAGATAATCCCTGGTTTGAGCATCTGAAGGATGTTTGAACGGACTTGTCCAAGGAAAACCCAAAGATGCTGGCTATCAACAGTAAATGGCTGAAGGAAAAGAAGAAGAACAGTGAAGAAATACTCCAAGACATTCTAACAGCAGAAAGGCTTCCAAGAGCCGACTACAGGGAAATGGCTGAACTGACAGTCATTGTTCTTGGAGGAATGCCTCCTCGAGGTATTCACTGGAGTCGACCAGGCGCCATTCATCAGGCCAGATGGATGGCCAGAAACCTGTACTCCATGAAAATGCTGATGTTTGCAGATCAACTTGAGTACGACGAAGACACTGTATCAAAGCTGGAAAGACTCAACACCTTCCTTGCGCTGTTCTACACTCCTGTATGGATGATGTCAATGTCTGCTGCAGATGCTCCCGTGAATGATCTAAGTCTAATCCAGGACATGTTGAAGTACAAGAAAACTGACCCAGAGCTTGCTGATGCAGTACTTAATAAGATGGAAAACCACAAATGGTACCTGATGCAGGAAGTCGTGCCATTTGCCCTGTTCAGCAGTAGATTGAGTGACACATTGAAGCACGACATTGCTGCCCAGTTACATGCCACTGAGGAGCCAGACAGCTTCAGAACAGGAAAGCTTCTATTCCAGAGAGTCACAGCTAAGACCACCCTGGTTGATCTCATTGGCCCAGAATCACATTTCCTGCTGGACACACTGAACATTGGATCCGAGTGGCTTCTGGAACCTGTCACGTCTTGGCCACAGAATGAGGACTACAGAAAAGCGTTGGACTATGTTAAGAATCTGAAAGCGGTGAATGACATTGCTGAACGTGGTGTCAAGATGATGAGCGACTTTGCAAATGTCATAACAGAAAGAGGATTAAAAACACTTTAATTTGGTGCCTATTTTGTTGCTCTATCTTGTTTAGATAAAAAGTTATAGTGCAAAACATGATTCAAGGGACCCCGGAACTGGTGCTTTTGGCCGATTTCAAGGCAGAAAACTTAAAGCTCCATGCGGCAATGCTTCCCAACAACCTAGGTCAAAATGGTTGTGATTTTCGTCCTTTTCAGGTCAAAAAGCATGGGAAAAAGTACAGAAACCTATGAAAATAAGAAAAAGTTGATTTTTGAACAGGGCTAGCCTACCATGTTTTCTAGCACGCTTGGGCCTACGCGGAATAAACTCCCTTTCGATATTCAAAAAACTTTCTTTAAACGCCTCCCAATGAAAGTTTGCGCCATTACCCATAAATTATCCCAGTCCACTACTCTCATCCTATCCGCAAAACTATCAAAATTAGCCCTACGAAAATCAGGGACTTCTATTACGTTACTATCCTTACTGTTTTCTATCAATAGCTCAAACCTAATAATTTGGTGATCACTACATCCCAAACTCTCACCTACTTCCAAACCTTCGACTATATTTTCGTCGTTCGTCATCACCACGTCTAAAATATTGTCATGCGCGCTGGTTCGATAACCATCTGTCGTAAAAAAAATTATCTTCCATGAACTCAATCAGTCTCAAACCCTCATCATTAGTAGTAATAGTCCCGTAATTAACGTTAGGGCAGTTAAAGTCCCGACAACTATATTATTCCGATTATTAATAAAGTTACCAAGAAGTGTCTAGTATCAGTATCGAGGGGTTGAACGGGAGGTCTATAAACAACAACGAAATTAAAGCTAATACTATGCGCCCTAACTTCAACGCATTAATTGCTGCCGGAAAATCAATCTTAACCTCGATAGCTTTAAGGGAATTACGATTGTGTAATGTCCTAATAATTACAGACTCCCAGACCTCTCTTCACCTGATCAACTCACCCACACACTACATATCTGGCTTTAACAACTATCCATTCTTTACTGAAGACCCTCTCTGTTTCAGGTATTCTGGTTTCCTTTCAGTGGGTTCCGAGCCATGTTGGAATTACAGGTAATGAGATGGTTGATACGCTGGCCAGGGCTGCTCATTCCCTCCCTGCTATAACTTCGCTCTATTTCCATCCAGGCGAGGGTTTTGCAGTAGCTAAAGTGGCAGTGCAAAATGATTACAAAACCCAATGGGAGAGATTACGGCACTCAACTCTCTATGGAATGTTTAAGCCTTCCTGGGGCACAAGAAATTGGCCTGTACCTTCTTCCCACTATAAAGCTTCTATAATATTTAGATTCCGTTCTGGCCATGTAGGCCTTCAGGCTTACTTACACCGGATTGGACTAGCTTTCTCCCCATTATGTGTTAGTTGTAATTTACCAGAGACACTGTCCCATTTCTTTCTTTTTTGTCCTTGTTATACTAGGCAAAGGAAAAAATTAAGATTCTCTCTTTTGCAATATGGTGTCAGGAACTTTACTTTATCAGTCCTATTAGGTGGGGATAGTTTTTCTCCCCCATTGATACACTTCACTATGGACCAAGTATTCAAGTTTGTAGTGGCATATGGGTGGTTGAGAGAGTTTTAAATCTTGCATTGTATACCGATTTTCATTCCCACAGGTTTATTAATCTGTTACCTCCTAGTTACTCCATCTGGCGGTTACTGTTGACTTAGTACTTGGTTCCATTTTTATCAGTTCATGTTTAGTAGTACTAACAGGCCTCATATTCATCCCTTTCTGAGTGTTCTGGAATTGGCCCCAGAACTGAAGAAGGTAATGGTGTGCTTTCTCATTGCTGTCTCATCCCAAATAATAATAGACCCAGCACTTGATGTAGGAACAGTGGAAGTTCTCCTGGAACAAGGTGTTTTGGTCTTGGAGGATGTAAATAGCCTTATTGGCTGAGCTCCTCCATATAAAAAACTTCAAACAATCAATCAATCAATGTACAATAAAACGCCACCACCAATCCTATGTAACCTATCATTAGTAAAAAGTTTAAAACCCTCTATATGAAGTTCCCCCAACAAGCCCCAGAATATTATTAGTTCCGGAATAAGTTATCGTCTTAAATTCGTTCAATTTATTTCTAATGCTATGCGCGTTACAATAAAAGATGTTTAAATTATTTTTTACCATGGATCGGCGTTTTAAACTATTTTTCATGTTGGGCCGGCATTTCCCGAACCCACAACGTTTAAAGAGGGCTTCGACCTATAACAGCTTTCGAACGTTCTCATCGATTAATGTACCTAGCCTAGCATTCCCTATTTTATTGAAATGCACCCAATCTTTATGAAAAGGCTAGGATCACTAAATTCTGACCACAGCTTTACGAAGAGTACATTTTCATGAGCACAAATCTCTTCAGTTTAGTGTTCAAAAATATTGTTTTTGATGTAATCCCAAGACCTAAACTGTGCCTTGGGGTTTTGAACAAAATCAAATTAACATCTAACATACACATATGGAATTTTCTAACCAAAGTATTTCCCTGAGCATATAATTGTTTACATTGCCTTAGGATATCACAGCCATCTGAAAGACTATCAGTTAGTATATCGCTGAGGTACTTAGTCCGAATCACTTCTGACAGCACCATATCATTCGATTGAAATTTGGGAAATTTTATATACTTGTGGACCTTGGTCCTCATAATCATAACATGACCTTTAGTAGGATTATATTTTATGTCATTATCCTTCCTATACCTTTCACACACCTTCAAAAGTGTGCTGAGCCCCTTTACAGATGAAGAAATAAGAATTAGATATTTGTATACATCAGATGATTAACAATCATTGTACCAATATAGGAGCCTATTATAAAAGTGTTCAGCACAACAGGTAGATTATCCTATTAACATTGAATAAGTAGGGGTATAATATCCCCCCTTGCCTGACACCATTGGTCACAGAGAATGTAAGATGGGGTGGGGTTAATTCAGAGCCAATCATTGTCTGGTAATTATACCAGAATTATTAATATAAATACCCAGGAATGTCTGTCAGTCGGTCACGCTCGAAAAGAGATGATTCTTGATATATATATATATATGGGCGATATTTGTATTTTAATATGGGCGATATTTGTATTTTAATGCATTAGAAAAAGGCGTAATAAATTCTACTTTTAATTATAATTTTAAAAAGTCTATAATAATAAAAGGACGCCTGTGTGTGTGTGTGTATGTCAACTGTACGCCCTTGACAATTGGTTAAGTTAATCGTGATATTTTTGTTAAAACTAACGAAACTATCACGACTTAACCTAACCAATCGTCAAGGGCGTACAATTAACCTAACTGGGCATTCAATTAACTTAACTAATAACAGTCTTCGAACTACAAAAAATATTTTACCGTCAGCTAGGATATTTTTGCCACCCGCTGCCACCCGCACGAAGGGCGGGTTCTCCGCTAGTATTAATATATGGACCAAGTAACCAGGCAGGGCCATTTCCTGGCATAAGCAGACTAAGCGGCCGCTTAGGGCCCCGCTGTTATTAGGGGGCCCCTAGACAGGCTCCCAGGTCATAGCTCAGTGGGCAAGAATAGGAATATAGCTGAAGTTGCTATTATTATCATCCTCATTATTATTATTATTATTATTGTCGTCGTATTGATTAAAGTTTTTGGTGGATGGAGGCGTGGGGTCTCAAATGGGTATACTGCTTAGGACCCCCTAATGGCTAGAAATGTCTTAGAGGCATCCAGGAAACATAAAAATACATTTGCATCTAGAGTTTGGTATTTACAGACCATTTCCTTCAAGGCAGACACAAATGTGTTTCTTTTTGAAACCAAATTGGTTATCACTAGTATACAAGTAACATTCAAGTCTATTAATGAGTATATATTCAAACATAAACATAATACTGGCCAAGGCTATTGGACTACAATAGTTATCTTTACTGTTGATTTTACCCTTTTTATCTTTTAGTACTGGTGCCAAAACTGGATAACATTGTATCCGGGAAAACACCATATATAATAAACCTGTAAAGCACAAAGCTAACAGAGGCACTAATCTGTCACTACTAAATTTCAGATGCTCAACAGAAATACCATCAATACCATATGATTTGTTACAATCTAAACATTTTATGGCCTGTTTAGTCTCAAATACACTAACTCTTATATCTGGACTATAGGTAGCTGAATAACTCACTAAAGTGTTCCTTCCATTATAGGTTGAGAGTGGTTACCCTTCTTTGGGACAAGCTGAGTGAAAGCGAACTTGCAGCAGGAAGGAAATATACCAGATGAAAAGCAAAGACGAAAGAGTTTGCCTGGCAGGGTGTCAGCACTGAAATACAGTTCTTAACCCTTTAACACTGGGTATGGATGTGATTGATACCCCCCCTATGCGCAATAAAACAGAAAAAAGCATTCAAGAATAATTTTGTAGTGATTTTATGAGTCATTTTAAACCTCAGACAAAAGTGAGAAAGATAAAGCATTCATAGATGCTGACCATCATTCGCGGAAAAACCTAAACCTTCAATTGATGTTGACTGGTGTTTAAGGGTTAAGAACAACAGGAGGAACACCATCAGGACCGTACCCCTTCCTAGAGTTCAGCCCAGATAGGGTAGAAAGAACATCTTTAGAAGAGATTTTAATTTCAGACCTAATGAAGTCGGAGAGAGGAGATGGAGGAACCGCACCTGAATCATCCATGGTTGAGTTGGAAGCGAAAGTTTGAGTGAGGAGTTCAGGTTTGTCAAGAGAAGAGATGGCAACTGAACTGTCAGAATGGAAAAGAGGAGGGGAAGAAGAGGAAGTAAAATTGTTGAAGAGGTTCTTGGCTAGATGCCAGAAAGAATGAGAATTGGATAGGTTTTCACATTTTTGTCTGATGAAGGAATTTTTGGCGAGTCGAAGAACAGATTTTGCATGATTCCAAGCAGAAATATAAGCTGAGTGAGAGTCAGGAGTTGGATGGGGATGGTACCTTCGAAAGACTCCTCTTTGTTGCGGATAGCATTGGAAGAAGTAAAGTTAAGCCAAGATTTTTTTCATTAGCAGTAGGAATAGAATATAGAATGTACGCTTTCATGCCCGAGAGAATCACCTTCGTGATGCGCAGTGGCGGTCCTGGGCATAGGTGATATAGGCAGCCACCTATGGCGCCAATTGGTGGCGAGGGCGACATAGCACACCCATTTTTTTTTTATCAAACGGGCTCCAGTCCAGGGATCGAGAAATTTACCAACTTACGGTCTCACCAACCCTGGTTGGAGATAGATATTTATTCTTGGTGATAGGTATCGATTTTGCTTGTAAAAATCAATTTATGAAACTAAATTAAAAGTTATTTCATTAAAATAAACAAGCACTGAAATAGGTGTGTTAAAACTGTTTATAATTATTAAAATCAACATTAACCATGCGGTTTCTGAGCAGATTTCCTATGATGACATCATTGATGAATTTGCATCAAGGAAGACCAGGAGAATCAGGTTTTAATAGGAAAACAACTAGACCTAAAACTTCGAAACCAAATTTAAAATTCAGTTATTTGCTAGCTGGCAATCTTATTCCTTTATTAAGCTACATTGTGTGATTTATTAGTGTTTTTTATTTATCTATTTTGTGTGCAATATACATTGGTATATTTATTTTGTTTGCAAAATATTTGGCAATCTTTATTGAGTGTTCAATTATTATTCATACAAGATTTCTCTGTAGTTTTTGTTTCAAGACAACTTGTTCTTACTTGAAGCTAAGAACAATAAATGAAGGAGGTGCTTTGTGTTTTAAAGACAATGTGTTCAGTGGGTTTTATTGCAGCAGAGGTTATGCACTGGGACGGGGGGAGTGTGCTGTTGACAGAGGAAGGGCACCTTTGCATGATCTCACCTAGGGTGCCAAAAATGCCAGGACCGCCACTGGTGATGCGCTCAGCACACCATAGAAGCATAATCATTCCTTGGGAAATCATGGAAGTACTGTCTAAGGGCCTCCCAATCAGCGCTGAAGTGCCAAAGGTGCCTCCTCTTGGGAGGATCCAGAGGCCAGATTAGAGCGATAGGACAGGAAAGTCCATGGCTACTTCTAAGACAATTTTAGTGGGTGGGTTAAAATATGGTAATAATGTACTTAAGCTCCCGTTTCTCTCATTTTTATAAATTATACGTAGGTAGCTTCGTTTCTTCATTAGGAATGCGATTTAAACAGTCTCCAGTAAGGGAAATGCTTCAAAACCTAACCTAACCTAAAAAAAAAAATCTAGAGAGTTTTACAAATAAAGTCTAGCGAGTTTGTAGTTTTACAGGATTTTTAATGAAAATCTAGTTTTTTTTACTTAAAAAAGTCACCAGATTGACAACATTAGTATTCTTGTAAATTCTAATTGGATTCAGTTTGGTGGTGTTTGCGATAGAATTGACGTGCCATTCGTGTGATTTTGACTGAGGACTTGATTTGTCATATGCTCTAGATGAAGACAAAACATGGGATGTTTTTATCAATTACGGCGTTATTCTCTCATCCATAACTTGCCCGAAAACTGACAGTGAGTGCCTAATATGAAAAGATCAGAAGATATTTAGGTGAAATAACCAATATTAACCTGTTAGGTTAATTGAATGCCTGGTTAGGTTAATTGAATGCCTGGTTAGGTTAATTGAATGCCTGGTTAGGTTAATTGAATGCCTGGTTAGGTCAACTGTACACCCTTGATGATTGGTTAGGTTAAGTCGTGATATTTTCGTTAGTTTAAATGAAAATGACGAGAGCAAACTTTTCTGGTTAATTTTGAGGTGTTTTGCACATTTACTGTGGTAATGTGTCATTTACGAGATCTCATAACATGAACATATCCTATACGTTTATGTTACGATATATCAAAAACTACACATTTGCACAGGAAATCAATGGCAGATTTGTGTAAAGCACCTCAAAATTGACCAGAAAAGTTTGGTTAAAACTCTCTAGATTTTTTTTAGGTTAGGTTAGGTTTTGAAGCATTTCCCTTACTAGAGATTGTCTACATCGCATTCCTAATGAAGAAACGAAGCTACCGATGTATAACACTAGGCAACAAAGATTTTGTTACAGAAGACCAAATAGGTGCTCCTAGCTAATTTTGGTATGCTGATTTCAAATCTATAATTAGATTTTTTCTATCACATCTAGATTTTGTGTAAAATGCAAATCACTTTTAGTAAAATTTTCTACCACGTCCAGATTTTGGTTTTAATGGGCTTAATGCCAGTAATATGAAACTTGCTTTTCAAGGTTAAAGCAATTTTTTTGGCCAACTATATACAAATTCGAACAATTTTGATAAATAAAATTTATCCCGAGTTGGCAATACTGAGTCAAGAGCATAGTAACGGGCAACGGCCCAACGGTCAGTCGCTACGTGACAGTCAAGCAGAACGGTTGTTGAAGCTCTCTGCTGATGAGCAAGTGACAGGTTGTGGTGACTTGTGTGTTTTTATAGCATTTGTTTTGTACTACGGTGTGTATTTCTTTTTTTTTGCACATCGTAATAATTACTTTCTACGTTTTTTCAGATATTGTATGGTAATTCAAAATGGCATCAAATAGACGTGCTTGTGTAAATCACCCAGACAACTTCTGCTTTGTCTGTGGACAATATACACCTAAGCCACAACGTAGAAACATAACAACAAAGATTAAACTTGCCTACAAGTGTTATTTTGACTGTAAGTTAGGAGACCAACAGAGGGACTGGGCACCACATATTTGCTGTGCACAGTGCAATGCAATGTTAATAGCTTGGATGAATGGTAAAAGAAAAGCTATGCCGTTCTCAGTCCCCATGGTTTGGCGTGAGCCGAAAAATCACTTCAATGATTGTTATTTTTGTTTGACAAAGATTGCTGGTTTCACAAAGAAAAACAAATCAAAGATCACGTACCCAAACTGCGAATCAGCAATGAAACCAGTTACCACATGATGAAACAAATCCACCACCAGTTCCACCAGCAACGATAACAGACAGCAGTTCATCTGAAGATTCTGCTAGTGATATAGAAACAGGGAAAGATGGCATATATGTTCCAGATGCAAATATTTCCCCACATTTGTTAAGTCAAGCGGAGTTAAATGACTTAGTGCGCGATTTGGAATTACCAAAAGAAAAGGCAGAGTTGCTTGGTTCAAGACTTCAAGAATTTAATCTTCTCCAACCAAACACCAAAGTTTCCCATTTCCGCCATCGCCATTTGCAGTTTTCATCATTTTACTTACAGGAAGAAAACGTTTGTTTCTGCCACGATATCAGTGGTCTGATGCAAGGGATTGGCTGTCGCTATGATCCAAAAGAATGGAGACTGTTCATTGACTCTAGTAAAGCTAGCCTTAAAGCTGTATTACTGCACAACGGCAATGAAAAACCTTCAATACCTGTAGCACATGCCACTGGCCTTAATGAGACTTATGAATCGATGAAACTGCTGCTAAGACTCATCAAATATAAGGACCACACATGGAATATTTGTGGCGACCTTAAAGTTGTATCATTACTTCTTGGGTTACAGTTGGGCTACACAAAGCATATGTGCTTTTTGTGTCTATGGAACAGCAGAGATGACAAGAACCACTACAAAAAACATGATTGGCCATCTAGAACTGAACATGTTGTTGGTAAATACAATGTGAAACACCCAGCACTTATTGACCCTCAGAAAGTACATCTTCCACCACTTCACATTAAACTTGGCCTTATGAAAAATTTCGTGAAGGGTATGGATCATCAAGGTAGTGGTTTCCAATATTTAAAGGATAAATTCAAAGGAATATTGACAGATGCTAAGCTAGAAGCTGGAGTTTTCACTGGACCACAGATCCGCAGTGTCATCCACGACTCATCGTTTCCATCTAACCTAAATGAGAATGAACTAGGAGCATGGACATCTTTCGTTGAAGTTGTCAAAAATTTTCTTGGAAACCACAAAGCTGAAAACCACCGTAAACTCATAGAAAACATGCTTAAATCTTATGAAATAATGGGATGCAGAATGTCTTTGAAAATTCATTTTTTACATTCTCATCTTGACTTCTTCCCGGCCAACCTTGGGGCTGTAAGTGACGAGCATGGTGAGCGCTTCCACCAACAGATCTCAGTTATGGAAAACAGATACCAAGGTAATTTCAACCCAAATATGATGGGAAATTATTGTTGGTTCCTGCAGAAGGAGAGCTCGTCATCCTACAAGCGACAAAGGAAGAGGACACACCAAAGTTTCACTTAAGAACAGGAATTTGCCTTTCAGTAGTAACAACAAAATACTAACGCGCTTTGGGTGGATGGTTGGACGCAGGGGTGGTAACTCCGCCAGCGGAATTCCGCTGTCTGTCTTAAGCCAGAATAGAGGAGGAAAGACATCCCTGTTCACTAATTATTTAAGTATGCTTAACATAAAACGTGGCACGGAAAAGTAGCTTAGACGGCTTTCGTAATAGAAGCGGGTGAGAAAAAAAATGAAAAATAGGGGTTTTCGGTTACACAAAATCTGGACGTGATAGAGAAATTTTGATATCAGATCTGAAATCAGCATCAGCGCTTTAGTAGGACTCAGTAGTTCACGTGTCTGTAACAAAAAAAAAGTTGAAATTTGTTGCCTAGTGTAATTTATGAAAATTGGAGATACGGGAGCTTAAGTAGATTATTACCTAAAATATATATTTTTTTAATTGCATTTGATCACAAATAACATAGGTAAAATCAAATGTATATGTTGATGCGTATATATACTCATTTGCTCATATATATGCTCTTATTTTACTTTAGTAGGTGGGTGAAATCTTTCTGTACATGGGTAATTGCCCACCCACGAAAATTGTCTCAGAAGTTGCCCTGCAGGAAACAGATATGAGTGTGGTCGGAGGAGTCCAAGGGAGCAAAAAGTTTACAAAAAGTTTAACAGAGTAAGAAGGATGAGTGGTAAGAAACAAATTACAATCTTAACATAAGAATTATATAATTTACAAATTACTTCTATACTTTTGTAACTAACATTCCTCTTAATAACACCTACCATTTTATTCGCCTTATGTAATAGCATGAGGTTAGTGACCCCGCTAAGTTACTAGGTTTCTAAACAACAATGAAAGCACTTAGAGTGCATTGAATTAGATATTCTTTTGGGCCTACCATAGATTCCTGCGTCCCACAAAGCAGTCTACCTAAACTCTCTAACTTTACTAATTTAGAAGCTATAGACATTACCCCTAACTGATATAATATATTGACAACTTTCTACTCCATTTGTCACCTCAGAAACATCACCAAATTAAACTTAGCACCAACGATTTAGTCAGATGAATAACCATGCTCTAGTCCAGCCAAAACAAATGAACAGACCACGTTCCTCTGTTTATCCCTTTTTGTTGCCATTCAGCTTTCTTTTAGTGACTTTAGACTATACACACACACACACGTCACCTCACTCCTCCCCTACAAGTTTAGTCTGTTAGCGGGGTGAGAGACCCTAGATGACCTGCGGAGCGGGGTTGATGTAGTAGGAATAGGTGCAACCTGCATAGGTGGGCTAATTGAATCATTTTCCAGAGGATCGGTTCTCTCTTCCGGAAGACTCTGGTCATCCTGCAATTCACATTTCCATATCTGGTCCTGATGACGTTTAATAGAATGACCATTTTCTAGTTGGCACTTGAAGGAAACAGGGTCCGTTCTCTCCTGCACAGTTGCAGGAACCCATTTTGGTCCAGCCCCATAGTTGCGAATCATAACTGGATCATTAGGTTGCGCTTCTATAACTCTCCCTTTTTTAGTGTCGTGGTACAACTTCTGTTTTTCTGATGGCGTAAAACTCGTTGTTGTAACGTTTTGTTTGGATGTAACAGATCGAAAACTGAACAAATTCCCCAGCCAATCATAAGTTTAGAAGGAGACACCCCTGTCATTGTGTGAGGTGTTAGTCAATATTTAAACAAAAATTTATCCAACATCACTTGCATTTCCTCCCCACGAGAATGATGCAAGGCCCACTTGAAAGTACGGACCATGTTTTCTGCGAGGCCGTTAGTAGACGGGTGAAAAACACTAGACTGGACATGTCTTATGCCATTTAGGTGGACAAAAGAACGAAATTCCTCACTGGTAAAACAAGTACCATTGTCAGAAACCAGAACTATGGGTAAACCTTATTGATTGAAACACGAATGGAGTAAGCGAATAGTAGCCCCTGAAGTCGTGGAAGTGGTTGGAAAAATTTCCACCCAGAGTAGGTGTCCACAATGACTAGGAAATAGATATTATTTATAGGACCTGCATAATCAACATGGATCCTATGCCAAGGTATAGTAGGCCATTCCCAAGGATGAAGTGGACTTTTCCTTGGGAGATCTCTGTTCTCTAGACAGCTTTGACAGGAACGAACCAATGATTCGAGTTCTCCATCTAAACCGGGCCACCAGAAATAAGCTCTCACCAACTTTCATTTTTGTTGCACCCATGTGTTCAGCGTGAAGTTCCTTCACTAAATTTGACCTGCCTTCATTCAGAATTATTACTCTGTGGCCCCATAAGAAACAGCCATTTTGGATCGAGAGTCTATACTGACATTGATAAAAAGGCTGTAATTCACACTCAACCTTAGTAGGCCAACCAAGTGAGCAGTAATGGATGACCCTAGACAGAATAGGGTCTGATTTTGTCCACTGCTCTATTTGTACTGCAGATACTGGAGTGGATTCCAAAAACCTCCACCAAGTGAACCCATTCTGTAGGTATAGGTACGCATTCATTTGGATTTTCTAAAGGCAACCTACTTACAGCATCAGCCATACCTAGAAGTTTGCCTGACCAATGTACTAAGTCAAATTTATAGGCTTGTGGAATCAATGCCCATCGTTGAATCCTACCTGAGGCCATAACTGGAATATTTTTATTAAGTGAAAATAAACCTAAAAGAGGCTTATGGTCCGTAATTAGTTTGAATTCATGACCCCAGAGATAGAAATAATTTTTTTTTACTGCAAATACTACGGCTAAGGCTTCACATTCAAGTTGTGCATATTGCCTATCTACACCACCAATGTGGTGGGATAACACTGCCCCAATTCCATAAGAACTGCTATCTGCTGAAACTACGAGAGAAGTTTAGGATCATAATGCACTATGGAAGTGGACTTTAGTCGTACATCCTTGGAAGCCTCAAATGCTTCCTTTTGGGTTTTCAATTATTTTTAAATGACATGGACTGGACCTGTAAATCAAAATAACTTTTTATGAGATAGTTTTAGTCACTTTATTCAAACTTGTCACTCATTTTTTGTGCAAATGCATATTAATGGTGAAAATTATGATACTATATATATATATATATATATATATATAAGGGTGTGTATATATATATATATACACACACATTTTTTGGTACAGTGAGTATAATTTTAGGCTATTTTTTCGCTACTCTATGACTTAATTAGTTTGTTGGCTTCTGTTCTAGCTATTTTTTTTTCTAATTGGATTCAGTTTGATGGTGTTTGTGATAGAATTATGACATGCCATTCGTGTGGTTTCGACTTTGAGAACTTGATTCGTCATGTGCCCTAGATGAAGACAATGCATTGGATGTTTTTATCAATTACGGCATTATTCTCTCATCCTTAACTTGAGCCAAAATGTGATAGTGAGTGCCTAATATGAAAAGATCAGAAGATATTTAGGTGAAATAACCAATGCCTATTAACTGGTTGGGTTAATTAAATACCCAGTTAGATCAATTGTACACCCTTGATGATTGGTTAGGTTAAGTTGTGATATTTTTGTTAGTTTAAACAAAAATGACGAGAGCAAACTTTTCTGGTTAATTGTGAGGTGTTTTGCACATTTCCTGTGGTAATGCGTTGTTTACGAGATCTTGTAACATGAACATATTAGGTTATGCTTTATTGTATAAAATGTCGTCAAAAATATATTTTTCAAGTATATTTTAGTGTGCTTTGTTCGAATATGACCTTCATTTCTTGTGCAAATGAACAGAAATACAGTTGTCATTGCATGGCCCAAACACGTATTTCTGTTTATTTGCACAAGAAATGAAGGTTATATTTGAACAGAGCATGCCAAAATACACTAGAAAAATATATTTTTTATTTCAACTTCAGGCCATGTCATTTGTGACATACTTACCAGGTTTTTTCATATCTCCAATGTTCCCCAGATCATCATAACTTATTTAGGGGTTCAAGGAAAGTCGATGCATTAGGCAAAAATTTCCTATGAAAGTTTAGGAGACCTAAATAAGCTTGTAACTGTGTGATGTTTTGTGGAGGTGGTGCATTTTTTATTGCTTCTTATTTATCCTGAATATGAAACCTCGTTAGTGACCCACAAACACTTTTCATTCTTTAGCTTAAGTCTGACATCCTGGACTCTTTTTAGAACTGTGGTTAATCTAGTTAGGTGTTCTTTTTCAGATGAACCTGAAATGAGGATGACATCTAGAAAACAAAGTACCCCCGGAATGTGACTTAGAACTTGGTCCATTGTCCTCTGAAAAATACTCGGAGCCAGGTGTGGACTGGCTCAAAAATTTCCACTGCCAGGTGTCACTGAGAGGGCCCCCCTAAAAAAGTGTTTATGGATGTTTTAAAAATATAGTAATTTTGTCATGACCTGTGAATCCCTGCGAGTTTTGAATATAATTTTGAACTCAACCAAAATCAAATCTAATTAATACGCGGTCAGGGAATGACGAGGTGTACTTCTGAATACATGAAAGGCCTTGGAATCATTTTTTTTTTCCTTGTGGGTTTCTATATATATATATATTACAATATGAAAGTTAGTCATGAAAATCATAGAAAACGTTGAAGTAGAAAGATACTTTTTTTTCAATCCCAAACTAAACTGTCACTTACTTAAACTATTGCAGAGGGGCCCATTATCAACAGTAGGCCACAGGCCTTTCTTCTTTTAGTTACAGTTACGCCTCTGATAATAATAATATACAGTGGACCCCCGATTTGAGTACGCATGTCCATAGGCTCCTATTGACTCGACTTGAGTAGAAAACTCGATTTGAGTATGCCAGCCGGCTTGTTTGAGGACAAGGTCATGAGCTCCTTTAAGTCATTCATAGCAAACAGGCAGAAGCAACAGAAAATTGATGCTTATTTCAAGCCCTCAAGTCCCCAACCCTCTACCTCTTCCATGTCATTGGCTGTGGGCCTAAGAATGCCTAGCCCTGATGAGTTACCAGACATCATCATGGAAGGAGATTCTCCCTCCATTCCTCATCTGGAACTTCCAGCACATCAAGCAAGACTCCTACAGGATTATTCTATTTTGTATTCTATTCTGTCTATTTTTAATACAATTACTAAATTTCGTAGGCCAATTTCTATAGAAAAAGTAGGGGTGGGGTGAAATTTTTGGGTTTTGGAATGAATTAATTAATTCCCATAGGTTATTAAGTTCGATTTGAGTACATTTCGAATTGAGTACGCCATGCTGGAACGGATTACATACTCAAATCGGGGGTTCACTGTATATACACTATTTATATATTGCACAATATTAATGAATAACGTTTTCAAAGGCGTTTAGAAAAAAGGTATATGACGAAATTATTGAGGGTGTGGATTGTAGGTTTGGGTATGCAGGTTCTTGGGATCTAGGCTGAACTGGCTGGGCCCTGCTGGCCTTTATTCAGCTCCTAAGATATTTATGTGTTTAAAGCTTAAAAATATAAAAAATTAACAATTACTCAAATAAAAATTCAGTAAATTACTCACGTTATAAAGACCAAGAGCAAAAAATTGGTGCACCAGCACAAATGCAACACCTCTTAAAAAATATTTACTTTATTTACTTAATTTTATTTTTCACGCCAAAAATAGTGTACTAGATTGCTGATTGGTTATACAAGAAATCTCAGAAAAGCATTTGGCAATATAGCGATTTTTAACATTTATTTAATTAATTTTCAACAAATAAAATATAATATAATAAGTTTATTTAAATAAAAATTTATTTAAACGGACATAATTTATCAACGAATAAACTAGAGTTAATAATCCTAAACAATTTAAATATCAATTATTTTACTAGTATTAAAAAAAATTGGAAAATTTTTAATGCTGTTTTGTCGCCAATGTACATTGCCGTGTTGGCACTTTTTTGACCCCTGTGAACACTCCTGAGGTCTTATATAGTAATACGTCGAACAAATTTAGGGTCCCCAATGGAAAGGGCCCGCTGGCCTGGCTGGTGGGCCACCGGGGCCAGTCCTCACCTGCCCAGAGCCAAGCCTATTGTACTTGTACTTATACAGGCCTCGGTGCATATTTATGATAGTTAGCTCTTTAGAATTTTTATCTAAACTTAGTTCAGCATTGGCTTGGGACATATCTAGTTTTGTGAAATATTTACCCCAGCAAGAGAGCTAAATAATTCATCAGGCTTGGGTATAGAGTAGCAATCTAGAAGGACTGCTCTATTTGCTGTTAAAAGGTAATCCCCACATAACTGCACTGACTTGGCAGGTTTTAGTACAGGAACTACTGGGGTAGCCCCCTTAGTGTGTATGACTGGTTTGATAATTTTAATTGGACTATTAAATTACAAATACCTCTCTTCCAAAGCTTTAAGCTTAGTTTAATGAAATATTTAGAGCATACTTGGAGGAAACAGAGCATATTTGGAGAAGTATCCAGACCACTTGTATATTTATACTGATGGATCATGCGTAGAATTGCTTGTTAACAAAAAAGTTCAAATTATTTATTACTGAAACCAGGAGTGTGGTAGTGAAAATTTTTCCAGGGCTGCAGTTGAGATTGATCCTGCATTTTGGAATTGTTTTTTGACTGGTATAAGATCACTGGTGTTACCTGTACTTGTTTGTACAGGCCTAGCTTAACTTATTCTGATAGCCTAGCCTAACCACAAGGTAAGACTCCCACTTGACCTAACCTGAGTAACTATTTTGATATAACTTGATAGTATCAAAGTTGGTTAGTCAACAAAATTTTTAAGCCTAGGACCTAACTTAGCAACATAGCCTACCCTACAAAAATGGGTTTTGACAGTGACTGTAGAGTTTGTGAAAAGGAAGTTAAGAGTAAAGATAGAGCTATTTGCATGTGATAGCTGTGATGACTGGTATCATGTAAGCTGCAAAGGCCTTACAAATGATATGTATAAAGGTACCTATAAATGCTGCTTCTAAGCTTAATGTCAACTTGATGTGGTTGTGACAAGTGTAGTACTGTAATAAAAAATTTTGGTAAATATTTACATTAGGGTCTCCACCCAATTTTGATGCCAAAATACATTTTCCTAGTAGTGTATGATGTGCTTTGTTCAAATCTGGCCTTCATTTTATGCGGAAATGAACCAATCAAAAGTTATGAGACTTCAAAGTTTTAACATATTTTGGTTCATTTCCCCATAAAATGAAAGCCAGATTTTAACATTGCACATCAAATACTACTAGAAAAATGCATTCCAGTGTCCAAATTGCTAGAGAACCTACCTAACCTAACCTAACCTAACCTACCTAACCCTAATATCAATGGATTCATCGTAGGAACACTCGGATCTATACTTTCTACATTTAAAAGATGACTGTAACACACCATGTTTGACAAAAATCTCTATAGCAGAATTATCAATATTGTTAATATCTATAATCACATCTTCGAAATACATTTCACATCCTTCACACACCATATTGGAAAACCAACTAATGAAGAAAATGGAAAATACTGTAGCCGCATACCTCATTTTTTGTAGCCAAATGTGATTTTTCCACCCAAGTAGATACACTTATGATGACATCATTCAAAAAATTATGACCAAAATGGAGTTAAGAAAATAATTTCTTTAAAAGCCTATAATATTATAAATACGCAATTGCGCAAATAATAACATATACCATTAGACTCCTAAAGTTATGCTGAAACGTTTGATAATAGCCAGTATTGTTAACTTGGTGGAGACCTTAATATAAATAATTTCTAAAATTTTAAGTTCAGAGGGTCTATTAGTGAGGGAGAGGCCAGACCAACTTATAGAGATATTGCAGTTGAGCCTAAATCTAGTGAAGTAGCAGTTCAAGTAAACTTAAATGTCCCTGTACCTCATAGTGAGCCCAGGCCTAGATATCCTCAGACAATTTCTGAAAATGATGAGTGGACTAAACTTAGGAAAACCTGGAAAGCTAGAATTCAAGAGCCAAGGAAAAGTGTCCTTATAGAACTAACCAATCAGTTTCATGCTTTCTTGCTGGTCCAGGATCAAGATGAGAAAGCTGAAGAAAGTAGGCCTATAAAACAAAATGTTAGCAATAATAATCCAGACTCGTATAAACCCAGGCACTCTAAAGCTATAGGTGTGTTTGAACCAGCATCCGTTATAGGTGACTCTCAAGTGAGGGGCCTAGGATCTAAATTACCTGGAGGTAGCATAGCTGGTAAATTTAGTTTCAACCACAACTCGTTTTGAAAAATAAAAATTAGGTTTTCCCGTGGTTTCTGATGATTCATCTGAAAATGACTCACTTCCATCGCAAATTACTCTTTTTTGTGATCCCCCCCCCCCCCCACACACAATGGGGGAATGCGTGGGAAATAGGGTTTTTTGGGTGGGTGGGATCAAAAACGAGTGATTTGCAATGGAAATTAGTTATTTTCAGATGAATCACATCAGAAACCAACGGAAAACCTAGGAACCAAACCTGGTAAATTTGCAATTTTGGCCCCACTTTGTTTTGAATATGAAACTTATGTTTTTCCTATGTTTTTTGATGTGATTCATTCGAATTTGGCATCTGTTTCTGTCGCAAATCACTCGTTTTTGAGATCTCCCCCCCCATCAAAAGCCAAAAATGAGTGATTTGTGGTGGAAATGGATGTCAAATTTGAGTGAATCACCTCAAGAAACAGGAAAAACATAAGTTTCATAAGCCAACCCAACTCAATCCAATCCACTGGATTGAGTTGGGTTCGGTTGGGTTATGACGGAGTGATAAGATAAACGATTCCTTTAGAATCGGTTCCACAAAACAATTCCTTCAGAATCCAGCTGTAAATTAGTTTAAAAAATAAATCGTTAAACTAACGAAAATATCATGACTTAACCTAACCAATCATCAAGGGTGTACAGTTGCCCTAACTGGGCATTCAATTAACCTAACCAGGCATTCAATTAACCTAACGAGTCAATGTTGTTAGTAAAAAATTTATGAATCACTTCAAATGGAGTAAGAGCACAACCTTCACACACTGTACCCATGGCTAGACTGAGACAATATGGCGGACCAAAAATTATTATATTTATCTCCATTATTATCCATTTGCGACGGAAGTGGTATTAGAAAAAGTTGTCCAAAATGAAGAGATACAGCTAAACAATACATCAAATATGCAGTAATCAAGTTGTGGTTGAAACTATAATAATACCGCATAGCTTACTGTTATCCAAGTGCAGGAATAAATAGAATTAGTAATAAAATTATAGAAAAAGGATCTGGTATTGACTTAACTATACCAAAGAATATGGTTATACATGTAGGTGGAAATGATATAAAGGGTAAGCACTCCGAAGAAATCATGGAGTCATATAAACAGCTATTAATGAAGTTAAAGGAACGGAGACCTAACCTTAAAACATCTATCACAGGTATAATTCCCAGGATACATGAGAATAATAAGTAGTACTCACAAGCACTATACAGTGCCCGCGAAAAGTATCCGATCACTCAAGAAAATACAATATTTTCCCTTGATATTCAGAGACACGTAATTCACTTTCTATTTGTTCTAGCGACATCTGGTAACTTTGAGGTTGCTCGCTGATATGAGAGCTATCCAACGCATTCTCAAATTAGTGTTCTGGTAGCCTTCGTTGCGGGTGGCTGTGTCTCAAATTTGTCAGATTTCACTGTTTGTGTAAATTTCTTGATTTTTTTTTTTTTTTACAGAAAGTGGTGTAAATAAAATTTATATTGATGACTGGAAGAAGGTTTTATTTAGCGATGAGTCGACATTTTTGACATTCAGAAGTTGTCCAAAAAAGGTTCGCCGGCCTATTGGCTCAAATAGGATGGACCCTAAATACACCCTAAAGACAATGAAACACCCTCCAAGTGTGATGGTTTGGGGTTGTTTCGGTTACTATGGGCGTGGAAACTTATATTTTCTTCCGAAGAACACAACTATGAATGGTGCACGGTATTTAGCAATGCTACAGGATAAACTTCCAATGGCAATGGCAATCCAAAGGACAAAAACATACATGCATGATGGTGCACCATGTCACAGGGCCAAAATAGTGACAAAATGGATTACTGACAATAAATTTGATATTTTGGATTGGCCTGGTAATAGTCCAGATCTCAATCCGATAGAAAATCTGTGGCTAATAATAAAAAATAAGGTTGAATGCCACGACACTGGCTCAGTCGAAAAATTACAAGAGGCCATCAAAAAGGTATGGTGCAAGGAAATATCAGTGGAAGTTTGTCAAAACTTGATTAAATCCATGCCAAAACGTCTAGAACAAGTCATCCAAACCAAAGGACAGATGACAAAATACTAATATAAGGTTAGTATACATTTAAACATTGTTTTTTATGTAAAAAATACAAATTTCAAGGGTGATCGGATACTTTTCGCGGGCACTGTATATAAATAGTAGGCTTAAGACGCTATGTCAGAGCATGAAAATTACATATAGGTATCGAACTGTGGAATAAATTTTACAAAGAAAAGAGAGTTCTATAACAGAGATGGAATTCACCTTAATAGTAAAGGGACTGATTTACTATCAAAGATTGTATCATATAATTGACTAAAAACCAAAGGAATAGGCCAAATTAGTACAAATACCAATACTCTTGATAACAATAAACTAATAAAAAATATAATTAAAACTCAAAAGAAAAAGGTCAACAAAGAAAGTAAAAGAGATGCAAATAATATACCATCACAGAACAAGAACCAGACTAAATTACAAGCAAAATATTCCAAGGGTTCTTTGTCATTTTTCTATGTAAATGCAAGAAGTATCCGAGATAAAATAAATGAATTCAAGGCATACGTAGGTATTGAAAATCCTGATGTTATGATTGTCACTGAAACGTGGACAAAATTCAGTACGATACCAAATAGTCCATTTAGTGAGAGAGAATATACCATTACTTATGAAATTGATGGCTATGAACTTTTTTATTATGAATGTAAATATTCAGAGGGTGGTGGAGTATTTATTTATGCCAAGACAAATCTGAATCCAGTTGAAGTTACCTCCATTAAAGAGGAAATAGTTGAATCTGTATGGATAAATATTGGGCATAAAAATGCCAGGAAAATCAGGATAGGGTATCTATAGACCACCTGAGGGATGTTCAGCTGGAGGAATCCCCAAAAGTAGAGAAGAAAATAAGTATGTAGAAAATAAACTTATTGATGAAATAAATAAAGCAATGGCAAGGTTTATTATTATTGTTGATTTCAATTATATGTATATAGACTGGGAAATATTACAAACACCAGAAAGTAATGAGAGATTCTTAGACTGTATAATTACTAACTGGGTTAAACCATTCTCAAAGGAGCCAACCAGGGCCGATGCCATTCTAGATTTAATTCTAACAAATAATCTAGATACCTTCTAGAATATCTCAGTTTCAGAAACACTAGGTTCAGGTGATCATTGTATCCTTCAGTTTAATATTGTTTGTAATTCAAGACCTAGTGAAAATAAAGTAGACATCCCAAATTTTAAAAGAGGAAATATAATTGGACTAGTAAATGATGTGTCTAATAAATTAGACAGATATTCTACAGCCTGAACAGACAGCAACTAGTATGTGGGAAAAATTTAAAAGTATAATAATGAACATACAAAGGAAACATATCCCACAGTGTAAAATCAGAACTGGAAATAATAAAAAACAACCTTGGATAAACTGCAATGTAAAAAGAGCAATCAGAGAAAGAACAAAGGCATTTCATGAATTCAAAAGAATTAAAAATGGCACAGACTCCAAAATATATAAAAGTAAAAGAAACATTTTCAAGAAAACAATCAGAGATAGCAAATGAGACCTGGAAAAAAGCCTAGCCAAGAATTCAAAAAACAATCCTAAGAAGTTTTTCAGTCACTTCAATTTGAAAAGTAGAGTGAAAAAGAAAATTGGCCCCCTCCATATAGATGATAAAACTATAGATGATGATCTTGAAATAACTGAAGAACTAAACAAATACTTCTCATCAGTATTCACAAATGAAACTTTAAATAATATTCCTGATCTTATACTATCAGGCAGGGCTGTGGAGTTGGAGTCGGAGTCGGAAGCAATTTTGGTGGTGCTGGAGTCGGAGTCGGTAAAAATGTACCGACTCCGACTCCGACCTCAATATAAATTTTAATAAAATATGTTTTTGTGTGTGATATCACTGGCAGCTATGGTGGTTAAACCACTTAAATAATAAACACAATGTTTTCCATTTCAGACACTAATGCCATTAATTCATTTTTTCTTTTCAGATAATATTTTTTATTTTTAATGCTTATTTAATTTCGAGTTCTTTCTAAATTTCATAAGTTTTTAACTTTCAAGTCTAAAACCCCTTTCACAATGGCAAAGACACTTCCAACAAAGTCTGCAGTTTTTTAATATTTTACAATAACCACAGATGGGAAACATTTCGTGTGTCAGTGTATGATAGATGATGATGATGATGAAAAATTATGTGAAGCAAAAACCAGTGGTTTTACTGGCTCTGATAAAAATGCACCAACCAGAGCATCAAATTTGAAAAGACATTTGCAGTGTTTCCATCCCAAAATTTTAGAAGTTGTCATTGAGAAAGATAGTAATAAAAACCTTCCAACTACTTCAAAGTTAACAAAATATCAGAAATCTACTGAATGACAAGCACCACTTACAAGATTCTTTATTACAGACAAAGTTACCGTAACAATGACCACAGATGATGATGCTTCACGTGGTGGTGATGAAATGCCTCTTGTGTAATTATCATCATAGCAGATTTAGAATTAATATACCTTCGGAGTCGGAGTCAGAGTCGGATAGACAAAAAAATTGAGGAGTCGGAGTTGGTTTTTTATGTGCCGACTCCACAGCCCTGCTATCAGGACAAGATAGAGAAATAAATGAATTAACCCTTTAAGAATGAGCCCGCAGCATATGCAGTCACTCTTGTTACCAGAATGTATAGGTTTTATTGTTAGTCAAAACTAAATATTTTAGTAACTAATCACTGAAATGATACACATTTTGGGTTCCTTTCCCGACAACTAAATGACATCTATTGTAAACATGTAAAACCATTTATAGAAACGAGGCATTGTAGTACAATTTATATTATTATTTCTGGTGGACCTTAAGGTACCATCCGTTGTTAAAGGGTTAAGGGTAACAAAACTAGATATCCTAAAAGAATAGATAAATTAAAAATGGAAAATCTCCAGGGCCAGATGAAATGCATCCAATAGTTATAAAAGTTGCCAAAAAGAATGTAGCACAGGCACGAGAAATTATTTTTAATAAATCATCGATATGTACTGAAATTCCAGAGGATTGGAAGAAAGCAAATGTGGCTCCAATCTTTAAAAAAGGAAATAGAAACTTGGCAAAAAACTACAGACCCATCAGCCTCACCTCCATTATTTGCAAATTACTCAACAGTATCATTAGAGGTAAAGTTACTGAGTTCCTTAAAGAGTGCAACCTTATAAATGATAGCCAGCATGGCTTTTGAAATGGAAGGTCCTGTCTAACCAACTTGATTGAATTTTATGATGGAGTCCTTTTACATTTGGACAAAAAAGAGCCAGTAGATATAGTATACTTAGATTTTGCAAAGGTATTTGATACTGTTCCTCATGCAAGATTGTTGGTAAAAGTTAGAGCCCATGGTATAAGAGGTCATATAGCTGACTGGATAGAAGAATGGCTGAGAAACAGAAAACAGAGTTCACTGAAATGGAAATAAGTCTACTTGGAGACCCATATTGAGTGGAGTCCCACAGGGGTCTGTGCTGGGACCTCTGCTTTTTTTGTCTATATAAATGATCTAGAGAAGGGCCTATCATGTAAAACCTCAAAATTTGCTGATGATGCAAAATTAGGCCATAATGTTAAGTCAGTAGCAGGGGCAATGCCAATACAAAAATACTTAGGCAGAGTAACAGCCTGGGCAGATAAGTGGGAGATGAAATGTAATGTTGATAAGTGCAAGGTTATGCATATTGGGCCAAAAAATCCAGAATTTGAATACAATATGAATGGAATTTGGATTAAAAATGATGATAAAGAGAAAGACTTGGGTGTCACTGTGACTAATGAAGTTAAACCCTCAAATCACTGTATGGAAATCAGAAATAAAGCAAATGCTAGACTCAATCTCATGCAGAGACACATTGAATACAAATCACCCAATATTATAAAGCAACTATACATTTCATATGTGAGACCCCTCCTCGAATACTGCATTCAATTTAATAGTCCCTATTTGATATAAGATATTGAAAAACTGGAAAAAGTACAGAAACGAGCAACAAGAATGATCCCATCTCTAAGACAATTGACATATAAGGAAAGACTGGCGTATCTAAGCATGTTCTCATTAAAAAGGAGGTGGTTAAGGGGTGATATGATAGAGGTGTATAAAATGATAAAAGGGTTGGATAAGATAGATTTTGAGTCTCTCTTCATTAAAAAATGCAATAACCAGACTAGAGGTTGTAGTATGAAATTATTTAAGCCAAGATGTAGAACAAATTTAAGAAAACATAGTTTTACAAACAGAGTAATTAAGTTTTGGAACAGTCTGACAGAAGAAGTGGTGACTTCAGATACACTTGATTCTTTCAAAAGAAGGTTGGATAGTTTGATGTCTGCAAGGGACATCTGGTGATGGTGTTTAAGCCCATTTTTATTGTATGAATGGTACTAGTTTATTTCATATATTATGTGCATTTGGGTGATAGATCCCACAGCTCAACACAGGTGTTGTAGGATATAGGGAGGCAGCATCTTGGGTTAGGGGATACTCTCTGTCCTTACACACCCCATTTAAAGAGATTCCTCTGCTGAGTGGTGCCCCCCATAGTACTGTGAGGTATTGAAAAACTCATGATCTTCACTTGCCCCCAGGGCTGTGGAGTCGGCACATAAAAAACCGACTCCGACTCCTCAATTTTTTGTCTATCCGACTCCGACTCCGAAGGTATATTAATTCTAAATCTGCTATGATGATAATTACACAAGAGGCATTTCATCACCACCACGTGAAGCATCATCATCTGTGGTCATTGTTACGGTAACTTTGTCTATAGTAAAGAATCTTGTAAGTGGTGCTTGTCGTTCAGTAGATTTCTGATATTTTGTTAACTTTGAAGTAGTTGGAAGGTTTTTATTACTATCTTTCTCAATGACAACTTCTAAAATTTTGGGATGGAAACACTGCAAATGTCTTTTCAAATTTGATGCTCTGGTTGGTGCATTTTTATCAGAGCCAGTAAAACCACTGATTTTTGCTTCACATAATTTTTCATCATCATCATCTATCATATACTGACACACGAAATGTTTCCCATCTGTGGTTATTGTAAAATATTAAAAAACTGCAGACTTTGTTGGAAGTGTCTTTGCCATTGTGAAAGGGGTTTTAGACTTGAAAGTTAAAAACTTATGAAATTTAGAAAGAACTCGAAATTAAATAAGCATTAAAAATAAAAAATATTATCTGAAAAGAAAAAATGAATTAATGGCATTAGTGTCTGAAATGGAAAACATTGTGTTTATTATTTAAGTGGTTTAACCACCATAGCTGCCAGTGATATCACACACAAAAACATATTTTATTAAAATTTATATTGAGGTTGGAGTCGGTACATTTTTACTGACTCCGACTCCAGCACCACCAAAATTGCTTCTGACTCCGACTCCGACTCCACAGCCCTGCTTGCCCCACAAACACCTTTAAATGGGAGACCCAAAATGGGTGCACACACATTTCTACATTACTGTACAGTCTTTACAGCCACACCTACACTTTTCCTCCTAAGTATATATACTGTAATGTATATGGTTGTAAATTGTGACTGGGTCCACAATTGATATGGACTGTGACTTATTTTTGGTTGGCAAGGTACTGGTATTGATGGGTACCATAAAGAAATTGACTGGATTCTTTGCATCTGATATATTTGCATGTCAGTTATAAATAGATATAGAGTGTAACATATTTGTGGATAGTAGCCTATTATGACTTTGATCCTCTGGATCCAGAGATTCTATCTTTAGTTTTAAATTGATAATTAATTAGCTTTGTAAAAATTGGTTGTTGCCAATGTACAGGCAGTTTTTACATAGTGGAGCCACCTCGATGGGCTGAAGTGGCCCCTAGTGTGCCCACTATAAAAATTTCTTATGTTCTTTTTATGTCATCTTTGAGCAGCCTGTCAATTTCTAAATCTACCTTCTCCCGCACTGCATGTGCAATTGAATGAACCTTACAAAATTTTGGAGCTACATTAGGGTCTACCTCTATACAGACCTGATGGCCTTTTAGGTTGCCTACTTCATCCCTTAACAATGAGTCTGTCAGATGGATATGTGAGTACATGCGCATCTGCCTGACCCTTTGGCAAAATTTTGTCAATAGGCATTTTCAAAGCACCAGTCCAAATGTCCAATCACAGCCAAGCAGAGTTGGCCCTTGCTCATCCACCACTAAAAGAGTTAAAGGATGAGACAAGTTTTCTTGTTGAGTGTGTCTGTGATGGATGCTTCTCCAATAATAGGTATTTGTATGTCCCCATATTTTTTTAGTATTGTTTTAGATGCATTTTTGAAAGTTTTGTCAAAAACTGTTTTGGACATGACAGTTCAGGCAGCACTTGTATCTAGTTCTAGAGGAACTGTAATTCCATTTAGGCCTACCTCTACAATATATGGACATGTATTATCATCACTTTGCCACTCATAAAATAGGTACTCCACTCCAATGTTTGAAGTATTTCCCTTTTCAGGATTTACGCTAGAAATGTTATAATTAGAATTTTCACCCCTTGTTTTCTTTGAAAAACTAAGTTTAGATATATGGCCTATTTTACTACAGTTTTAGCAAACTGCTTCTTTAAAAGCACAGTCCTTCTTCCAATGGTGTTTTCCACACCCAGTACATGGCTTGAAAGGCTTTTCCTCCTGTTTAGCATTTGAATTTGTAGGTTTAGTTGTATTTGCTGCATACCTTTTATTTGTTTGTCTAGTAGGCTCATTAGGTCTGCCAGGCCTAGAAGATTTAAAGCTATTTACATATTGGGCTTTACTACTGTGACTGCCAAAAGCACTAACATCTTTAGCAGCTGCTTCCCTAGCCGCAGCTATTTCTGCAGCCTGACTAAAAGTTAGGTCCTGTAGAGCTAATAGGGCTCTCTGGGTAGACTCCTCTTTGAGACCCATTACAAACCTATCTCTTAGCATTTTGTCTAGTTTGTCCCCAAATTTAAAAGTACAGCTATGGGCTTTTATTCCTGCAACAAACTCTGCAATTTTTTCATTCTCAGTCTGATGCCTCGAATAAAATTTGAAACGTTCATAGATGAGAACTACTCCGGGGTTTGTAGTGATTGGTTAGGGCCTGTACCAATTCACTATAGGTGCAAGTTTCTGGTGCTTTAGGAGCAACTAGGTCCATAACTAAGCCAAATGTTTTAGGGCCTATTATAGTTAAGGTAGGTACTTGGCATCAGGAATGGAATTTTCCTCAAAAAACAACCTCACCCTTGTGGCATAAGCTTCAAAGACCTCCCTAGAGTCTTTGTAGGGGTTTATATAGCCAATCACTGACATGCTAGAACAAAACTGATTTAGGGCAAATAACGTGAAGTAGGTCAGATTTGGTTTAAATTTGATCTAGTTACTCCCCAGTTTGGGCTGAAGGTAAAACTTTACAAGACACCCACATTGCCATGAAACATGCTGCAGTAACGAAACATATATCAATCAATAGAGCAGAAAAATTGGTGCAAGCAGCTATGTATTATTTTGAAAATAATGAAGTTATGATACTTTGAAGCAATGTCATTTTTAGCGACAGTTTGAGATATATCTAGTGACATCTGCCAATATTTTCAGCAATTATTGATATATCTAGCGACATTTGGCAACCCCTTAGTTGCCACACCATTCACTTACTCCATTAGGTTAGATTTAGTCAGTTTGTGTTTTGTTGTGACATGTTGTTGTGATGTCAGTTACTGTGTTTTTTTGATAAGTTTTGCTCTAAGGATAAGGAGCTATTTAAATTTTGTGTTGAATATAAGTTACTATTGAGCAATTTAAAGTATCATTTTTGCCAGCCATGAAACATGCTATAGTAACATATATCAATCAGAGCAGAAAAAAATGGTGCAAGCAGCTATGTATTATTTTAAAAATATTAGAAAATAACAAAGTTATGATACTATGAAAATGTTACTCGGCCTATCATAGCTTACACGATTTGGATCTTTTCCGTTTCATGTCCTGTTTCCAATTTTGTTGAAAATAATATATTTAATATAGGTTAATTGAATGCCTGGTTAGGTCAACTGTACACCCTTAATGATTGGTTAGGTTAAGTTGATATTTTCATTAAAACTAATGAAAATATCATGACTTAACCAGTCATTAAGGGCGTACAGTTGACCTAACTGGGCATTTAGTTAACCTATATTAAATATCTTATTTTCAACAAAGGCACTTACTGGTGCGTTGAATTAGATATTCTTTAGGGCCTACCATAGATTCCTGCATCCCATAAAGCAGTCTACCTAAACTCTCTAACTTTACTAATTTAGAAGCTATAGAGATTACCCCTAACTGATATAATATATTGACAACTTTCTACTCCATTTGTCACCTTAGAAACATCACCAAATTAAACTTAGCACCAATGATTTAGTCAGATATGAATAACCATGCTCTAGTCCAGCCAAAACAAATGGAACAGACTGCGTTCCTCTGTTTATCACTTTTTGTTGCTATTCAGCCTTCTTTTAGTGACTAGACTATATATATATATATATATATATAATACAAAGCTGGGCACTTGCGGTATTTTTTGCGGTACTGCGGTACTACCGCACTACCAAACCGGTACCGCATAATGCAGTACCGCAAAGGATCGCTGAAAGTACACAGTACCGCTACCGCATTCAAATTTCCCGCGGTACTTTCTGCGGTACCGACAAACACGACTTTTCAAAAAATTAACACTTTTTTGAAGTAAACCTTATTACAGGAGTACAGTAAGACAAATGCTGCGTGTGTTGCATCAGCCTAACTCTAGACACGTTAAGTTTTCGTTCAGAACATGTTACGTTGCCATCCTATCACAACGCCTCAGTGCAGTGCTTGCTTTTGAGCCGGTTGCACGTGTGTTACATTTCTGTGACAAAGATCGATTTTTAGCCATTATGGCAGAAAGTTCAGGTGCGAAATCGCTGATATGCAATTTCTGAAAATATGTGCTATTACTTGTGTTGTTCTTGTGTGCAGTACCGCAGTACCGTGGAACGCACCAGGGGGACCTGAAAAAGTACCGCAGTACCGCGTAACGCACTGGGCATGCTGAGGTACCGCAGTACCACGTAACGCACCCCCAAATTTTGGTACCGCGCCCACCACTGTGTATATATATATATATGGTATATACGTCATCTCACCTCACCTTATTTCTACCCTCTGAGCACTGCTTAGAAAACTTTAGATCACTACTGACTATAATACATAGGCTATTTTAGCATGTATTAATACACAAAATATGCATTATTAAATTTTTTTTGTCTATCTTTAAAAATTAGTGTATTATTAAATTTGTGCATTATTAAATTTAACCATATATGGACAAAAGCAAGATCATAGTCCATTACCGAAGCCAGAAGGTATGTTTTGAAGTTTAACACTAAGGATCCAGAACTTAGTGCTCCTTCTAGGCAGACAATCCAGGGTAATTATGCAGCTAAGGGGTGTCACTGAGTAAGGTGATAATTTTTTTTTTTTTTTTGCATGTTTTTCATGCTTTGGTGTAGTACATATTGTCAGTTGTGGAATTATGAAAAAACATAAGTTTTAAGGTGTTATAGATACACAAGTACCACTGCAGAAAGCACGAAAAAACAGAAAAAAAAATTATTACCAAATAATGCAGAAAAAAATAATAATAATCACCAATTAAATAACTAAGGTTAATTGAATGCCCAGTTAGGTCAACTGTACACTCTTGATGATTGGTTAAGTCATGATATTTTTGTTAAAACTAACAAAAATATGACTTAACCTAACCAATTGTCAAGGGTGTACAGTTGACCTAACCGGGCATTCAAGTGACTGGGGGCAACTCACAAGTAGATAGATCACAGCACTGCATTATCACATGCTTACACTACAACAATAATTAAAAAAAATGATGAACTTTCATATAATTAAGATTGCAAGTTTCGTAAACCATGTTGGAATCTAGCCTGAGAAATGGCACAATTTTAAACCTGGGATAGAGCCAGGTTTAAATTTGATTGGCTGGATGATGTCATGAGAGTGCTTAGTGATTGGTTGACATCTGCCATGTTGATCATGGTGGTGATAGTGACAAATTTGAATTTTTTCTAACCATTTCCTTAAACTTCACCATAAAATGATATTTCCCCAGTATATAATTAATTGTAGTGTGATGTACATATATTTCTAAAGTAAAAAAGGGTAGTGTATATTTATAAAGCTGTGATGCCCCTTAGCTACATAATAGCCCAATCCAGTGTTGTGCACGAGTCCAAGTTTCTTGAGGCATTGCTAGTGTGCTTTGGCTTATAAACCTTTAATTAAGCTATTACATGTGAATTCATTAAATGCTTATACATGTTGTCTTGTCCAGATAAATTGGGAAATAAACAAGTGAGAAGAATTCCAGTAGTGAATAAAATACAGTTGAAATCTAGAAAGTTAAGACCCTCCAAAGGCTAAGAAAGTGATTTAGAATTCTAGGGTTTTGTACATAAATCATCTTTATATGCTCATTATCATAACTAACCTTATTAACCCCATCATCATTTAATTTAAGATTAAAGTTTCTTATTGTCTAGAACCTCCAGAAGAAATTGTAAATAATTACTATTAAAGTTTTTTTGTTCAAGTCTAGAAATGGGAGGTTTTAAGTTCTATTAAATCATGTTATAAATAAAACTGAAAACCTAAATTTCTAGTTTGCTTTCTATAAAATCATTAAATATCAGTCATGGTACATGATGGAGAGATCAGTCCACATTTGATCATCACAGGGAATAAGACTAGATAAAAAGTCATACACTGGAATAAGGTTTACTAAATTTGGTGATATTTTCAAGTTAAGGGAAAATTCTTTAACTAATTTTCAGTAGCATAGGTCTTGCCTGTACTGTGCTTATTCCTGTTTATTCTTGTTTATCCTGAAGTCCTTTCTCTTCCTTTTCTGCCTGAACACCTTTTTTCTTTCACCCACTCCTTAACATCCAGCATATACTGTTTGCTTTCCATTGCTTGAATGCACTGTGGTGGTCTTGCTCTTCCTGTTTGACATTTTTATGAATGGTCCTTGCTCATTTGATGTCCAGTGTACTGCTTGGGAAAAGATCTTTGAGTCCAGCTTCATCTCCTGCCTTCCAGTTTATTCACTTTGCATGTACTTTGTGTCTGGCCAGTATAATTGGATTCCTACCATAGGAAGAACTGTTTCTAGAGTCAAATCCAGGTGAGTTCTCCAGTTCAGTTTTCCCATAACAATAACAATAACAATAACAAGTGACAAATTCCTGTTATACTTTCTGCAATATTCAATCAAAGGAAACCGATCTCTCTCAAAAACTGGGCACTCAATGAACAGATGATGTAAAGTCATTGATACATAGTAGGAGGTACAAAAAGTTTTATGAATGTTAGAAAAATAGTGTTAATGAGTAAAGTAACAGGTTCCCAGTCTCACCCTTGCCAGTACAACTTCGTCCCATGGTGACAGTCCCTTGGGGGGATGAATGTCCATTAGCTACTTTAACTAGGGTCCCATCTCTTACATTAAAGTGTTGCTCCCAGTGATTCTGCCACAGTGAGTTAATGATCTTATTTTGGTTCTAATTTGTGAAAAAGTTACTAAAGTCTCATACTCTCTGCTATAGATATGTGTATTTCTTGCAATCTCATCAGCATATTCATTTCCCACAATCCCTTTATGACCAGGAATCCAAGTAAAATGAACCTCTGTTGGGTCCAAGAGATGCAAGAGGTGTATTATTTGATACAGATGATAGTTCTTGACAGAGATGTTAGATATAGCTGAGAGAGAAGATAGTGAATCACTGCAGATGATAATTTTATTAGTACTGGGATGAACTGTCTGAAAATACAGGAGAGCCCTGTAAATGGCAAAAAGTTCATCAAATATGCCATTGCATAGGACAAAAGAAAAGTTCCTTTCTTCAATGCAAAAACCTGCCTCAGCTGAACTCATGGGGTTCACTGAACCATCTGTGTATATTACAGTAGCAGAGAGGAGTCCATTAAGTATGTCTGAATGATGATTGGAAAACTACACTACTTATTGAGTGCAAAGGCAAGATAGTCAAATCAAAGTGGAATGTCACATTTTCAGAGCAGATCAAATATTGACATTTTGGGTGAGAGGAGTACATTAGCATCACATGGTATACATGTAATTGTGAGAAGAGTTTTTATTCTGCCTACAAAAGGTAAAGGGAAAGCATGGGACAAATAAAACTGGTAAATATAGAAGTCATCAAAGAGCTTATGGACAGAATGAGGGGAAAAACTAATACATTTACTCAATAAATAAGACCTAATAATTGTCTTCTAAAGGCAAGTGGCAGTTTCCCAGCCTCAGCCTCCAATCTATCTACAGGGGTACACTTTAGTGCACCTCCTGCCAATCTTATGCCCTGATACTAAAGATGATCTAACTTGAGTAAGTGAGAAGAGGCAGCTGTTTCGTAGAGAAATGAGCCATAATCTATTCTTGATTGTATGAGGGTTAACTATAATAAAAGGAGGGTCTTCCTATCTGAACCCCATGATGTGTGGGCAAGCATCTTTATTAAATTAACTGCTGGTTTGCACCTCTCAAATAGTTTATATGAGGACCCCAGATATGAGAGGGGTCCCATATCATTCCTAAAAATTTGCTGGTATAGACACGAGCAAGTCTCTGATTTGCTAATTTTAAAGGAGGATGTTCTGGGACAGGTCTGTGAGTAAATATCATGTAATGACATTTATCAGCTGAAAATTCTAAACCCCAGAGGGTTGACCATTCCATTATACAGTCTAAGGCTGTCTGAAGGGATGAGGTACAGGTGTTGAGATTAGGAGAGGAATACCAATGGGCACAGTCATCTGCATAGAGAGATGTTTGTACATGAGCAGGGATATTAGAGACTAAGTCATCAATATACATAAGAAAGAGAGTAGGACTCAATATACTACCCTGTGGCAAACCAGTTTTGGTTTCAAAGGTGTCAGAAATACAACCTCCATAGGACACTCTTATTTTATGGTTGCTAAGAAAATTCTTGATAAGTATTGGAAGATACCCTCTTAGCCCCATGTTGGACATTTTGAGAAGCAGTCCAGCCCCATGTTGGACATTTTGAGAAGCAGTCCATGATGCCATACAGAGTCATAAGCTTTATTAATATCTAAGAAAACTGCTGTGGTAAAGTTGGATTGTAAAAAACTTTCACAAACAGCACTTTCTAGTTGCGCTAAAGAATCTCTAGTTGAGAGACCTTTCCTAAAACCATGTTGACTACTGGAGAGATTATTATTCTCCTCCAAATATAACTGAAGTCTCAGATTTACCATTTTATCTAATATCTTACATATACAACTAGTTAAAGCAGTGGGTCTGTAGGATGAAGGAGCAGTAGCTATCTTGCCTAGTTTCAAAATTGGTAATAAAAGTGAAGTTTTCCACAGGTCTGAGAATGAGTGATTTATCCAAATTTGGTTGTAGAACTGCAAGATTTTCTTCAACTCATTATCAGGCAGATTTTGAATAAAGGAATATGGGACTTCATCAATACCAGGAGCAGAGTCCTTAGCATGTAGAAGCACATATTTGAGTTTAGCAATGGAAAATAACCTATTGTATTCATGAATATTCAATGTAGAAAAATCAACAGCTGTTAATTCTACCTCTGCCATATGAGGGTCATTCTCTGTCAGATCAACCAAAAAAAATTGAAATTAACACCCTCATCTCTCATATTTTGCTGAAATTTGGTTTATAGGGAGTTTGTGAGCCCTGAATCCATTTCTGAAATTATAAGGTCAATCCGACCAACGGTTCAAGAGATATGACCTCGGGCAATTTGAGGTCACTCGCGAGGTTACTAACATTTGGCGAGCCATAACTTGGGTAATAATTGTCATAATTATATAAAAGTATATATATTTAGAATCAGAAAACGACAAGGAATCCAAATATGCAAGTTTTAGAACTCTAGGTTGAAAAATAAAAAAGTTACACTGTAACCAAAATTTGAGGTCACGATTTGACCTCTGGGGTATCAAATGAGAATTTTTTTTTAAATGTAAAAAATGAAGGCATAGGCATTGGCTATTAGAATCAGCAAAAAAAAGTTTGTTTATGTTAGTATTTTTCATGTAACTAACATATAAGTGAACACCATATTCATAAGTTGTGCGTCAATTCTACCTATTTTTTCACACTTAAGCTCATAATTTGACCTATAGAAATTAAAATTACATTTTTTATAGATATAAAAAACAAAGTCCGAGTTCTTGACTAATAGAAACAATCATAAAAAGTTTGTTTATGTTGGTACTTTTCATGTAACTAACTTATAAGTGAACACCATATTTATAAATTGCTTGTCATTTCAAGGAATTTTTATATCTTAGCTATCAATTTGACCTCAAGCTCCAAGAATTTAATAAAAATTGTATTTCACTGCTAATCTACACTGGCAATAATAGTTATAATAGTGAAAGGGGAAGACTAAGCTCACATGTAGCCTAAACAAACCTGTTGAAACATGTTGCTACTTGTCTAAGTGCAGAATCAACACAGATAGTTGCAAAATTCCTTGTCTACAGGTTAGTACAGTTCCAGCCAGCACTGTGGGTGGCTGGTGGGTATGGTGTTTTAATGAGCCTCAGAGACTATCAAGGCCTAAAATATTAAGTGTGTATAGCTATATATTTTCTAAAAAATATATATTACCTAATTGTAAATCCTATATCTTTACAGATCAAAATACAATGGTTCGGCACTTGAAATACTGCCAGGACCCTATTCAAAAACACAAGAAACGCATAACAATCAATCTTAGAAAAGTGACTGATGTACTTATTGAAAAATGTGCTGGAAGAGTGAAAAAAGACTCATTGTTGTGTGTGAACTGCTGGACACTGATAATGAAAAACCCCACTATACTTAGTACCACTGAAAACAACGAGTCTGAGCAGGATTCAAATGAATCATCTACTATCAGTGGCTTGAGTAACATCTCTTCAATTCAAGATCTGGACAATGACAGTGATTGCTTGATAAAGGAAAATCCTTCAACTTCAGTTGAACCAGTTCTAGCATTTCTGGACCAAACACCAGTTAAAAAAAGTAAGTAATAAATTAATATAATAACTTATACTTTACTACAAGGTCTGTTTGATCTACTATATAGCCAATTATATAGCATTTAAGGTACTATAATTAATATTTAATTACTAATATTCAGGTGTGTGAAACCTTTTTTTCTGTTCTTTTCAGAAGGGCTGTCATTAAGCCAGAAAAAGCGCAAGGCTCGTGGTAAGCTATCATCTGCTCAGAAACACCTGAAGGAGAGGCTAGAACTCAGTTATGGTGTTCAAATTACCGAGGAGGTAAGTGATACTTCAAAACCTGAAACTAAATCTGAAAAACATCTAGACAAATTAATGAATGAATTGAAACAGTCATTCCTGGAGAGCAAATGTCACCATCACAAACTACAAATATTGACACTCTCACCATACACAATTGAAAAAACAGCTAGTTTCTTTCAAACTACAACATACATGGTGAAAAGAAGCCGTTCACTTAAATCAGAACATGGAATCCTTCCGAAGATTCCACTAATGAGCAAAGGAAAAGTGATATCTGAAGAACACAAAGATATAGTTAGAAGATTCTATGAGTCAGAAGAGGTTAGTCGTATGTGTCCTGGCCAAAAGGATTGCGTGAAAGTTATCAGTGCTGAAGGTGCAATGAAGGTGCAAAAACGATTGGTCCTCGGGAATTTAAGAGAGATGTTTGAACTATATAAAAATGATGAAAAGAATCCCAAAATAGGATTTTCCACATTTGCAAAATTACGGCCATCATATTGTGTGCTTGCCGGTAGTGGTGGGACTCATTCTGTCTGTGTCTGCACATACCATCAAAATCCAAAATTGCAGCTGGCTGCATTGGGAGAAAGAGGTCTTTCATACAAGGATCTTATGGATTACAGTGTCTGCAGTACAGAAAGAGAGACTTGCATGATGCAACTTTGCAATGATTGCCCAAGAGAAGAGGGTGTCCTGGATTTTCTTGAGTTACTTGACAGTGTGAAATCAGCTCCAAATGAAATATCTTACAAGCAATGGGTGACTGTTGACCGTTGTACAATGGTTGATAAGGTGGAGCCACTTCATGAATACTTATCATCCCTAAGCATGAAAATATCCCGCATGGTTCGTCATCACTTTGTTGCTCAGCAACAATCACAGTACTTCAAGCAGTTGAAAGAAACACTACCACCTCAGAGCGAGGTAGTTATAGTAGGTGATTTCTCTGAGAATTATTCTTTCATTGTCCAGGATGCTGCCCAAGGGTTTCACTGGGACAATTCACAGTGTACAGTTCACCCTTTTGTCATCTATTATAGATCATCTGCAGACCAGGAACTTAGCCATTTTAGTGTCTGTTTCTTATCTACATCACTAAAACACAACACTATAATGGTTTACTCATTCATATTGAAGCTTATGACATATGTTAAATTCAGATGCCCACAATTGAAGGTGGTGCACTATTTCTCAGATGGATTTGCTGGCCAATATAAGAACAGATACAACTTCACAAATCTCTGTTACCATGAAGAGGATTTTGGTCTGTCTTGTGAATGGCACTTCTTTGCTACATCCCATGGCAAAAATGCATGTGATGGGATTGGAGGAACAGTGAAAAGAGCTACTGCTCGTGCCAGTTTGCAGAGAACTACAGAGAGGCAAATTCTTACACCAGAACACATGTTTCAGTTTTGTGAAGAAAACTTGAGCAAGAAGATAAATTTTTTCTTTGTAACTACAGCTGATTTGAAAGATGCAGAAGAACGGTTGGAACATCGATTCAAGGATAGTAGGGCTATTCCTGGAATTCAGAAATATCATAGATTTGTTCCCCTAAACAAGGAAGAACTGATGGTGTATCCCATTTCAAGTGGCATTGGAGAAAAGAAAAGAATAAGGAAAAGTCATTTTACTAATGAACCTGCAATGCTTGGTAACCTAAAATGTGTCAAACCAGGAGAGTATGTTGGCTGCATTTATGACATGCAAGTTTGGTATGGAATTGTGGAGGAATATTGTGAAGAGTTTGATGATTTCACTGTGAACTTTCTACATCCCTCTGGGTCATCAGGATCAAGTGCATATTATTATCCATCAAACAAGGATTCATGTGCAGTGCCAGGACATCATATATTAACTGTAATGAGTTGTCCTACCCTAAGAGGAGGCAGCAGAATTCAATACATTTTTCCACAAAAAGAAATTGATGAGAGCATCGAGCATGCAAAAATTGTATTAGGCTAGCACATGAATCCTCTAAGTAGGTCTTCCCCTTTCACTATTATAACTATTATTGCCAGTGTAGATTAGCAGTGAAATACAATTTTACATTTTTTGCCTTTGTTTTTATATCTATAAAAAAATCTAATTTTAATTTCTATAGGTCAAATTATGAGCTTAAGTGTGAAAAAATAGGTAGAATTGATGCACAACTTATGAGTATGGTGTTCACTTATATGTTAGTTACATGAAAAATACTAACATAAACAAACTTTTTTTTTGCTGATTCTAATAGCCAATGCCTATGCCTTCATTTTTTACATTTAAAAAAAAAATTCTCATTTGATACCCCAGAGGTCAAATCATGACCTCAAATTTTGGTTACAGTGTAACTTTTTTATTTTTCAACCTAGAGTTCTAAAACTTGCATATTTGGATTCCTTGTCGTTTTCTGATTCTAAATATATATACTTTTATATAATTGTGACCATTATTACCCAAGTTATGGGTCGCCAAATGTTAGTGACCTCGCAAGTGACCTCAAATTTCCCGAGGTCATATCTCTTGAACCGTTGGTCGGATTGACCTTATAATTTCAGAAATGGATTCAGGGCCCACAAACTCCCTATAAACCAAATTTCAGCAAAATCTGAGAGATGAGGGTGTTAGGCACTGGTTGATCTGACAGAGAATGACCCATGAGTAGCAAAGGGTTCTTTGTAAGTAGTAATACTGTTCACAGTAGCAAAATGTTGCATTAGTAAATTGTATACTTCTCTACGGGAGGTAATCATATTACCATCATCCAATATAGTTATGCTCTTAAAAGATGATGATGATGACTTAAAAGCTTTCAGCTTTCTCCACACATATGAGATGGAACTATCAATTGTCAAAGGAGACAAATTTTTGCCAAGAAGCATGTTTTTTCTGCTTTACAACAAGCCTAGCCTGGGCTCTTGCCCTCTTATATGCAATGAAATTCACTTGCAGTGGGTATTTCTTAAAAATCCATAATGCCTTCTTTTTTTTTTTACATCTGGTAACAGCTGTGACACAGGTGGCATTCCACCATGGGTTGGAGTAAACTGGCTTTCTAATGTGTGGAATACGTTTTATAGGTATGTTCTTTTGTGCAGCCAGAACTAGAGGTGATACAGGTTTGTGACAAGCAGAGTTAACATTAATGGGTACCATTAAGGAAGGTTTAACATCCTTGGCATAGTTTGCCTAACTGGCTCACTTATATCCTATCTGGAGGTACTTTTGATTGGAGAATGGCAAAATCATGACTGAGGAACAGCTATGTTAAGATCTGCAACCATAATGGGAAAGTGGTCACTATCCATAAGACAGGGGTGCATCTGCCATTCAAAATTATTGTAAATATTAAATATACATATTGAAAGATCAATATGAGAACACTGACCACTGGAATGAGTCTCACGGCTGAGATGAAATGAGGGAAGAAATTCTCAGTTTTGAAACATTGAATAATATCAAGTTGACATTACTCAAATTGAGTTTCATCATTTAAAATGGTGCATACACAAACTTTTCTAAGCTCATAATAATATAACAATGATGGGGCAACATTTTTTACATTTACAACTTTTTCTGAAATTCAGTATCCAAGAGGTCAAAATATGACCTTCATAAATCATTTCAATGTAATTTGTTTTTTCAACCTATATCAAAATAGATGGAATGTTTAGAATCTACAGATCATGCTGATTCCAAATATATATATATATAATATATATATGTCCTTGTCATCCTTGGTCTTTTTCCACTTCGACTGTCCCCTCCACACTTTCTTTTTCCTCTGTCTTTCCTCTCACTTTTTCTTTGTTTTTCCGCCGAGATATGCCCTTTTAAATAGAGGCGAATCGGTTCTTCCCAAACTTTAAAAAAAAAAATAAGCAAACAACCACAAGGAAAAGGAAACACAAAGTCCGAGTGCTTTCGTGATATATTCACATTATCAAGGAGGAACAGAAAATAGACGGAGATTACAAAGTAAATGAGTTAAATAGACAAGCAAAAAATTCACAATTGGCACCTCAAATTAAAGGCCTTAAAGCCCTCTAAAGATTTTTTCAATTGATAACATAATCTGTAGGCAGCTAAATTACAAAATATAAAAAAATATATACTGTATAGATGAAATTAGACAAAAAGAAAACCAATACAGAGAACAAAAATTATTATAATGGTTATTAACACTAATATTTAATTAAAACAGGCAATTAATTGGCAAGAATTTAATGAAAAACAAATAGATAACATAATCTGTAGGCTGCTTAATTACTATACAGATGAAATTAGACAAAACACCAGTACAGAAAACCAAAAAAATTATTATAATGGTTATTAACACTAATATTTAATTGAAGTAGGAAAAATTAAGAGGCCCAAAATTAATGAAAACAAAGGGAAAGTTGCCATCGTCTTACAGATTATTACAAAATTTCTACAAACAATCTGGGAAAAAATTGTTTTCCCAACAGCAACCCACTTCAAAAATCCAATAAACCACCCAGCAACCAAAGATTATACACGAAAGAAATATTACAATTAAATTGCCTTAGTGATCCTCAATAAAGACGTTTATCTAGGAAAAATGTATGATCTTTTGAATGATGCGGACACTTACGTGAAATTAAGGAACAATCCCCTTGAAACTGTGAACAGTGCATTCAACAAGAAAATTAAAAAACTTTTGAAGGGGAATGAAATGTTACTTAAACAGTTTCTGAGTACTTCACCGTCATTACCTTATATGTATGGCCTGATTAAAACTCATAAGCCAAATAATCCGGCAAGGCCTATTGTTAGTTCTATAGGATCTATCTCATATAAGGTATCCAAATGGCTTGTCTCCATTCTTAATCCTCTCCTTGGCACAATTTCACAATCACACATAAATAATAATGTAGACCTTGTGGAAAAATTAAATAGTATCAGTGTCAATTACAATTTTAGATTGGTAAGCTTTGATGTTACCGCTTTATTTACAAGAGTCCCGGTGGAGGATCTTTTAGTGTTTCTTTCGGAAGAATTGGTTAAGCATAATTTGCCTTTACCTGTGGCCACAATTATAGAATTAATTAAGCTGTGCATAGTAGACTCAAAATTTGTGTTCAATAATGAATATTTTAGACAGAAATTTGGTATGGCGATGGGAAACCCTCTCTCCCCCATTTTGAGTAACTTATATATGGAGTTTTTTGAAAGTAAGCTATTAAGGAAGATTCTGCCAAATTATGTTCCATGGTTTAGATATGTAGATGATGTTCTTTGTCTTTGGCCAGTGACTTTAAATCTCAATGAATTCCTACCCAAACTTAATAATTTAATTCCCTCTATCAATTTTACTGTTGAAATAGAAAAAGATTCTTCGATCCCTTTTTTAGATGTTTTAATATATAGGTCTGGAAAAAAGTTTAAGTACAATATTTACAGAAAACCCACTAATAATTGTTCCTATATACATTATTATTCTGATCACCACATTAATGTAAAACGATCTGTTCTTTCTACTTTGTTTCTAAGAGGCCTACGAATTTGTAGCCCTGAGTTTATTGACGATGAAATTAGTAAAATATACAAAATTGCTTTTGATTTAAAATACCCAAAGAACTGCATAGATAAGTCCTTAAAAATGGCAAAGAAAACCTTCTACAAAGTAAAGGATAAGATTCCTTATAACACAAAAAATGTTTTAGTGTTACCATTCAGAGAAAATTTCCTTGAGTTGCCGAATCTGCTGAGGACTTTTAACGTAAATATTGCGTTCAAAAATTTAGATGTAATTAAGAATTCATTGATTAAGAACCCCTTTAAGTGAACATGGTTGTGTTTATAAAATCCCTTGCACAATATGTAATAAATTTTACATTGGCCAAACTGGTAAGACCCTTGAGTTACGTATTAAACAGCATCAATACAGTATAAGAAGTGGCCAGGAATCTAACGCCATTTTCATTCACGTAAGAGATTCTAATCATCCCATTGATTGGAAAAATGCTTCCAAATTAAGGTTTAGTAAATCTATTTTAGCAGAAATATATTGGAATCAAGTGTGATCAAGAATAATGCGGATTTGGTCCTTAATATTAGCCCTGGGTTGTACAAATTAGATTCGTACATTGTCAGTAAGCTGGCGATGGGCCTACTGTTTTCTTAACTGCATTTTTTGCCTCTTAATGGTTTGCCCTGGTTAAATAAATAAATATTATTGTAAGAACTGTTAACATTCTTATGTGTCTATTTTAATTGTAATATTTCTTTCGTGTATAATCTTTGGTTGCTGGGTGGTTTATTGGATTTTTGAAGTGGGTTGCTGTTGGGAAAACAATTTTTTTCCAGATTGTTTGTAGAAATTTTGTAATAATCTGTAAGACGATGGCAACTTTCCCTTTGTTTTCATTAATTTCGGGCCTCTTAATTTTCCTACTTCAATTAAATATTAGTGTTAATAACCATTATAATAATTTTTTTGGTTTTCTGTACTGGTGTTTTGTCTAATTTCATCTGTATAGTAATTAAGCAGCCTACAGATTATGTTATCTATTTATTATCTACGTTATCTATTTGTTTTTCATTAAATTCTTGCCAATTAATTGCCTGTTTTAATTAAATATTAGTGTTAATAACCATTATAATAATTTTTGTTCTCTGTATTGGTTTTCTTTTTGTCTAATTTCATCTATACAGTATATATTTTTTTATATTTTGTAATTTAGCTGCCTACAGATTATGTTATCAATTGAAAAAATCTTTAGAGGGCTTTAAGGCCTTTAATTTGAGGTGCCAATTATGAATTTTTTGCTTGTCTATTTAACTCATTTACTTTGTAATCTCCGTCTATTTTCTGTTCCTCCTTGATAATGTGAATATATCACGAAAGCGCTCAGACTTTGTGTTTCCTTTTCCTTGTGGTTGTTTGCTTATTAATAAGGTCACGTGTTATTTTGTGATTTTAGTGCATATATATATATGTCCAGGACCAACAGGAAGCCAGCTATGGTGATTTGAATATAGTGAGGTCAACCAGTGACCTCAAAATTGCCTTGACCATAACTCATGACCTATTGGTCAGATTGAGCTAATTTTTGAAATTCTTGTTCTTTACCCAAAACCAACCACTGGACCAAACAAATTACAGCAAAATTGAAGAGGTGACGGTATTTTCATTTTTGTTGGTTGATCTGTCATGGAATTCCGCTCTTGTCTCCACTTTTGATTATGAATGCAGGATTCAGTGACCTGGGAAGTTAGGGAAAGTCAAGGAATTAAAAAATTGTCAGGGAAAATAGTTTTTTTGTGAAATTTCAGGAAAAACAGTAAGAAATTAGATGGTGGTCAGGGAATTAACATGACTGTAAAGAACCATAGGCTACAGCAAACTGTTTAGATAATTTTCTTTACCAAAGATTGTGAAGTAGTAAGTTTTGATAGAAGTCTGTGGAATCATCATCAGTCTGTAAGGAAATGACACTCAGTAATAAAAGGAAAACAAGGTGTGTGTGTGTAGTACATTTAAAATTAAAAAAAAAAAGTGTAGTAGTACATTTAAAATTTAAAAAAAAGTGTAGTAGTACATTTAAAATTTTAAAAAAAGTGTAGTAATACATTAAAATTAAAAAAAAAGTAGTAGTACATTAAAATTAAAAAAAAAAGTAGTAGTACATTAAAATTTAAAAAAAAAGTAGTACATTAAAATTTAAAAAAAAAGTACATTTAAAAAAAGTAGTAGTACATTTAAAAAAAAAAAAAAAGTGTAGTACATTTAAAATAAAAAATAAAAAATTGGTCAGGGAAGTGTTTGCAAAATTGTCAGGGAAAGTCAGAGAAATCACTTGGCAAGATTTGCTATGAACCCTGCAGTTATATTGGCTAATTTCCACTATATTGGTATCACACTGTTTTAAAGGATAAGCTATAGACCAGGGGTGGCCAAGTTTCCTGGACCCAAGAGCCACATACAATGTTTTTCAGATGTATGAGAGCTGCAAAATATTTAAAAAAGAATTTCATTATTAAAAACATATACATATAGTTATTATCACATTATTAAATTGTTTAATTACTGCTTGTAGAAGGCTTAGGTTGGGTCTTCATTTTGGCTGTTAATGCTTTAAAGTCTGGCTGATGTGATGTTCAGGCGGTATGAAGAAGCTCAGTCAGGTGTTCGTTAGTGAGGGCAGCACGATGTTTTGACTTTACAAACTCCATTACCGAGAAGAGTACTTTACAGCAATAAGTTGTCCCAAAAACTGAGATAAGTCAGAAACTGGTTTTCATGAGGTGAGGATACTTCCAAAACTCAACTGCAGATAAGCTAAGCTTTTATGTATCAACTTTAACCCCACATCCTTCTGTAGCTCCAAAAGTTCTGTTTGTATTGAAGCAGCTTCCATAACAAATGGTGTGGTAACAGGACAGCCATCATTGATGACATCAATCAGGAAAGGATTTACAAGAAATTCAAAGCATCATTTTACTTCTTTAATTCATCAAACCTGAACTGAAAATCATCAATTTACCTTTGTATTCCTCCAACTTACTCTCTCTTATTTCAATATCAGGAAAAGTGTTTGCTCAGTTTTTCAGGTGGAAAGTGGTCAAATTTTTTTGTTACTAGATCTTTTTGGAAGAACTTATTTTATTCTGGAAAAACTGTCTGTGTAAGGTCAGAAATGACCTTATCCTTTCCCTGAAGTGCCAAATTTAGATTTTGAAGGTGTTGTATTACATCAGTAAAAAACATTAGATCCTGCACCCATTCGTGATCTTCTAGTTGTGGGTATGACTTTCCCTTTTCTTTCAAGAAACCAATGATAGGCTCCAACAGTGCAACAAACCTATTCAGGAGATTACTAGTTGATAACCACCTTACAATACAGTAGAATGAAAGGTCATCTGGCTTATCTTGAAGATCCAGCTCCTCGATAAAATTTTTAAATGCTTGGTGCATTTTTGCATTTGAATGAATGAAATTCACAATTTCTAGAACACATTTCATAACACTGTCATACCTAAAGTACTTGTTTACCAAATGACCATGGTGAATGATACAATGAATAAAGAGACAGGATACTTGGGATTGCGTGTCAAGAGCCCAACTAGGCCTACATTTTGTCCTACCATAGCTGGTGCTCCATCTGTTGCAACACTGACAAGTTTATTCAATGGTACTTGAGCATTTGATAATGCCTCATCAAGTGCATTCTTTATGTCAACCCCTCTGGTGGTTTCTCTTAGGGTCATTAAGTCCAAGAGTTCTTCTTTCACATTTCCTTCGCCAGTTGAGGGTTATCTTTAATATCTATGGATTCATCGAGGTCCAAACTGAATGCAACATAATTCTTCAAATCACTCTGCGATGAGCATGTAATTTCAGCACTGATCTGGGAAATACGTCTCTCTGTAGTGTGGTGAGAAATAGAAATACTTGCTATTTGTTCTCAAAACTTTGTGTTATCTGGAGCGAGAATTGCAGTAACATCGGCAATATTCTTCTTCACAAATTCTCCACGACTGTAGGGAAGTTGAGCACAAGCAATATTCCATGCCATAACAAAACTAGCTTCAGTAGTTAAGTCAGCTGTCTTACACAATGATGAAAGTACAGTTTGTTGGGCAACTAGGCTAGATTTCAACATTGTTAACTTAGTCTTCCGCAATTCTGATTTAGGAGGAAATTCTGTAATAAAATTTTTATGAGTGCAAAAAACTTCTTTTCTACGTGAAGGTCAAAATATGATGATAAAAACCCACTCTAATAGACAAAGTTTATTTCCACAACAGTTTCAATGCCCACTGGCATCCTCTTCGGGTGGCTACAGAAAAACGTAGATATTTAGGAATTTATAGAAATAAACTAATTCATTTTTCTGTAGCCACCCGAAGAGGATGTCAGTGGGCATTGAAACTGTTGTGGAAATAAAATCTGTCTGTTAGAGTGGGTTTTTATTATTAAAATTTTTATGGTTAGTTTCATGATGATGCTTTAAGTTACTGGCTTTAAAGTGATTGAGTGCCACGTGGCAGATAAGAGACACAGGTTTCCCACCCTTAACAGTAAAGGCAAAGCTCTTCTCCCACTCCTGTTTAAAAACTCTATTTTCTTCTTATTTCTGTTTCTTACTTTGTCTGCTCAGTCACTTTAATCAACTAAGGGGTTGTATAACTTTCACTTATATAGCTGAGAAAAATAGCCACTATTTGATCTAAGAAGCCAATTTTAACACACACACACACACACACACACACACACACGTTACTACATGCAGCCAGCAGGGTAACTCAAGGGATACTGGACACTGGTGAGTGGTGATTGGTGTTAATTACGTAATTATCCCACTTTGTGCCTGTCACACAAAAGAAATTATCATACGCATGATGCATTTTATTGTCAATTCAATTTTTCCCCTTTTTTTCATATTTTTTGTGAAAAAAAAATTATATTTGTATTATGAATTTTGTCTTTCATGATAAATACAATAAAAACCAAAATTGTCTCGTGAGCCGCAGTTAACAACTTTAAGAGCCATATGCGGCTCGCAAGCTGGGGTTTGGCCACCATTGCTATAGACCTCTGTAGGTGAGGTTTTGGCTGTAACATGAAAAAGCCTTTTGTTTTATGTCTCAATGTTGTAAACTTTACTGTTATTTTTATAATAGATCTGGTACTAAGTTAGCCTTGCATAGAACTTTGTCTTCGCATGTGTTGAAATCATTGCTAAGTTAGTTATGCAGTTATACTCCCTTGAGAGAAATTAAGAAACTATAAAAACAAAGTATAAACTTTGTGATTTGAGAATAAATGAAATTATTTTGGAAATAAACAAATAATTTTATCAGTACAGGCCTAGGGCCCAATAATTATAATGACATTTATTCAGTATTGGGTGAAGACCTCTACTGTAGCTTATGGAGTGTTTTATTATTTTCAGAGGAATAACTCAATTTTTTTTTAGAATAATGAACCATTAACTAAAGAAAACTTTTGTTGAGGAAGTTAATTTTTTCATCACTCATTTGATATTATAAATTTCAAAATGGAAAAAGGTGACAGTGAATGTTATCAGAAAGAAGAAAATTGTAACATTAAAGATGAAGTTGATATTCAAGATGATGATTTCAATAAAGCAGATTATTGCAAAGAAGACACAATTGGCCATAGAAACATCTATGATAAATGGGAGGTAAAGAATTAGATCCAAACAATTGGTTTTCTTGTTATATAGTTTTTGTAGATTGCTATTCATGACATGAAAAAGAAAATGTAATGACTTTTTTGAAGTAATTCTTTTGATGAAGTGAGATTACTGACAAAGATTGGCAATTTATTTGTTAACAACTGCATTCATCAAAGAATTAAGCTGTTGAACTAATTTTTAAAGCTTTAATAGATTATAAGACACTTTTCTTGAACTTGAAAATAAAATTAAAATAGGACATGAATTATTGAATGTGATGAAAAGAAAAACTACTTTCAGAGTCACCAGATCAAAGATGAATGGATGAAAGATATTTCTTTTGGAGAAGAAACCGACTTCACTGATTTTGAACTCAATATTAAGGTAAATACATGGATGCTATGTGAGTATACTTGTGCTAAAATAAGCCATTATGATACTTATCTACTTGGTTCTTGTATGTGTTTGCTGAGTCAAAACAGTAGTTATTTTCTACCATAGTATTAATGGGCACCTTATATTGTTGTCTGTCCCTTCTCTGACTGTGTGAACAATAATAATAATAATAAAATTGTACAAAATGTCACACTCAAGTTAGATAATTAACATAAAACTATTTATAAAGCTTCCAAAGTAGCCTACATAACTTAAGCTAAGAATACACATGATTTATAATCTACAAACTCACTCTCATGAAAGCATCAAAATATTTCTTAAAACTAAGCATTACTATTTACCACATCATATGGCAAGTCATTCCAAAAATCTACTCCTCTATGACTGAAAAAGTATTTTTGTTGATCTTGTCTCCAAGTCTATTTTTCAATTTACTTATTATGCCCTTGAGTTATTCCATCAGCCTCAGATGAGAAAAAGTTACTTGCATCTAAATTGTCCATTAGGGTTTGACAGTTGCCCCAACTTTGTCCTACAATGCTGTTCAAAATTTTGGTGTTGCATATTGACATAAAAAATACCCACGTGCAATTTTTTGAAGATTCATGCATATTCGAGTGAGCACCAGCAATTTGAAAAATAGTGATTTTGCTTATACGGCATACGCGCCTATATATGAAATTACACAACCATCATAAGGGATATTAACACATCATTTGCCTGTCTTAATTAAAAGCTGTTATCACTAACACAAAAAAGTTAATCATTCTTATTCTCTCATGGTACATTAAGGGGTTTTATCATATATTCACAAGGTATTATTTCTCTAGAGCAAGAAACCATGATTTCTGTTCGGAAACAGATGATCGTTTGCACTGATTAGGAACGCGGAGTCTGTCATTTTCAACTACTTGAAGGACTTCTTGAAAGCGCTCCTCATCCCTGGCAACATTAAGAAAGTCATGGCAAAGTTTTACACCACGCTCTGCAGCCTCATTGACGACCTGAAGCTTGTCCACAACCCGTTTCATGTTCAGGTAGTCGTCATGATCCGCCCATTCACTGGCTGGACTGTGGAGAAACTGATAGGGCATGCCTAAAATGGTGAAGAACCGGCTTGAGTCAGGCCCAATTAGGTCCACCAGGGCAGTGCCACTTTCTGGGATGGGGGGAAGATATGGCTTTCCATAGCCCCCATGATTGAGCCCCACTCTCTTAGTAACTTCAGTGCCTTCATGGCAAAGAAGGGCCTTCCTCATCTCCTCTTTTGTCCTTTCTTGTACTTGGGACGAGAACAAAGCCAGTGGGGCCAACTCCTCAGTTAGGTACCAAGTGTGTGTACCGAGTGCCACACGTGCTTTGTCAGCTATTGTGGTGTCATATGGGGCAAATTCAGCCAAGGTTTCGACCAAATTCAAGTCATTCAGTGGCGCACTTGCTGGAACGGGGCAAACAATCCACCATGGGACATAAACAGCGACTGTGAACATAGCAAACCGTTCTAACTTGCTGATTTGACTTTTAGTCACAACCTCGGCTTTGGGAAACTGCTCTTTGATCTGGCCTGACAAAAGAACAATCTTGAGGGTATAGCGCAGTTTAGCCATCCACCTTGCTTTGTGAAGTGCGCCGGGGTAGACCATTGTGAAGTTCACTGGCTCGGATCCTTTAGTTACAAGCAGCAGACAAAGCTCTACCAGCTCCTTGTAGTCGCGACGTGTAAATGGTTGCGCTAGAGATTCACGGAAGAAGTCAGCCATCTCCTGCTGGCGCTCCTCAAACACTCCAGGCATTGCGGGGTAGTAGTATTTCTTTTTTTCATTGTACGCCAGTTGAGAGAAATGGTTCTTGAACCTAGAAATCCAATTATTGGTATTATTGTATTTCGTACTAATCTATAATATTGTTTTAGGGGTATTAAGATTGATATGATCGATCATTTGCTTGGTGTTAGTATATCTTATAAGTCTAATAAAAGAAATTCCACTAAATTTGTTCATTAGATAATAATATTCCTTGTTATTTTGTAAAGCTTGTGACTCACCTCTGGAAAACCATTATGTTTGGACTTGAAGAGCCCTCCACTTTCAAGCAATCCCAGCAAACACCTAGGATGACTTCGCCCACATGCCTGCGACAGGCGCACCAGAATACGGCACGCTCTAATTCCTTTTGGAGGGAGACGCAAGCAGCTATTTTTTGTCCTGAAAAAAAAATGTAATTGTAGTTTAAGGCCACCATTTCAGGCACGTGCTTTTTGCAGATTTCTGTTAAATCATTCACAATATTTTGGTATTAATGTCGTGATAAATTCACGCTGATGTTTGAAATAGGTTTACCTGTATTGGATGAAGTTGTGTCGAAAACCATACCAACGACATTCTGTTCACACTCCCAATCGACCAGAAGTTGTTTGGTTGCTGTTGATATCAAGTCTCCTTGAACCAGGCCAGCTTTTTGAGTCAAATGCGGAAGAGGTGGGACTCCAAGAAGCTTTGTGCCATTGACACCAGACACAAGAATGGGCAGGCGGTCATCAGTGCCTTTGGAATCCAGCGTGTCCATAAGTTTACCATCCCAGTGCACCAGTACTTTGTCTGATGGTTGCCATTCATCCATGATTTTTAAACTTATTTCTGACACGATGGAAGCTCGGTATCGGTGGGCCGTCCTTGCATTTAGACTCAGCTTTGATGTATCTCCACCACATGCAGATACAAGGGAGTACACAATTGCACTCAGCTGGGTTGGCGAGATGTTGTTTCGAACACTGCATGAAACAAGTTCTGCCGACTTCAGAATATCACGGGGCACAAAAATTGAAACTCCCTCTTTCACTGTTCTCCGATGTTTTCTCTTTGGTTCAACAGTGCTGGCCTCATCAATGTCATCGTCCTCATCAGAGCTAATAGGTGAATCAATATCAGCCTGTACATTCTCAGCATGATCACATTGCTCTCTCTCTTGTCGCTTCTCTTCTCGCATCTGCCTTTTCTGTCGCTTCTGAACCTTTTCTGTGAGTACTTTGTTTACCCCAGAGTAGGTAGCTACTCTGTCACTTAGCATGCTTTTCATAAAGAGTATGTCAGTATCGATGGCATCTTGTTCGGCCTGAGTTTTCCCCTTTTTCGCAGCCGCCATGTCTTTCAACACTGTGTTCTTATAAAATTTCATCGTCAGGCTCAATTCTGATTTAAACTTCATAATTCCAGGATCATCAGCCCGTCTTCTATCCTCATTCTTTTTCATAAGCATCATGTAGTCTTTGTCATAGTAAATTTTAATCACTCGGCCAATATTGTTCCTACCTGTAATGGTCGGACATTCGCCTTCTGGTAATGCAAAAGCACATTGTCAATGGTGGCAGATAAAGCCTGGTCCCAATGCATATCCCGAAGGTTTGCTAACAGACATAGTAAGACCTGCCTATTAGTTGGCAGTTTGCAGCCCTTTATTCCCTTTTCTTCTTCTCGGGGTACGGTGCCCAATAACATTCTGACATACTCATCATCTTGCCATGTATCCATGATTAAATTCTCTATTCACAACATCAAATCACTGTAAAGGGAAAAGAAAAGAGCATCATTAAAATTAAATGCAATAAAATAATACGTGGAAAATTTGTGGGTCAGCGTTCCAGACCCGGAAATGAAAATCTGATAAAATGTGCTATTTTCACACTTATTTATGAAGTTCATAAGCTGAAATAGCAATACTTGCTGGTACGACGGTGCTAGCTCAAACATGTACCGATCTCCAAGAAAATTTACAGGGGTGTTTCCTAGATAAATACACAACACTAAAACTTTGAACAGCATTGTAGGACCATTTTTTGATTTTTGGAGGGCAATGGTCACACCCTATTGTCCATACCTGAAAACATTCTGAACATCTGTATCGTATCTCCCTACAAACAATCTCTCAAAACTAAATGTACCCAGTTCCTTTAATCTTTCTCTGTAATCTAGTTTTCTTAGGTTAGGGATAAGCTTGGTTTCCTTACATTGCACACCTTCAAGCATATCAATATGATGTCTAAGGTGAGGGAACCAAGCTTGAATGCAGTATTCAAATGAAGTTCAACATAAGAATTGCATAATTTACAGATAACCTCCCTACTCTTGTAACTAACATTCCTCTTAATAATACCTACTATTTTATTTGCCTTATTTCTAGCTTCCAAGCACTGCTTAGAAAATTTTAGATCACTACTAACTATAATGCTAAGACCTTTTTTCTCTCAAACATCCTCTAACCATTTTCCTTGCAGCTCATAACTAAAGTTGTTGTTTTTACCAAAATTGGTGACTGCATTTTTGAACATTGAATTCGATCTGCCATTTACTAGTCCAGGCAACTAATGTATGAAGATCACTGTAGCTTATAAGCATTTTGTATATTTGTAACTTGGGCAAGTACTTTTGTATCATCTGCAAATTTAGAAACTTTCCTACCTACTCCCCTCTCTAAATGATTTAGATATAAAATAAAGAGTATTGGACCAAACACTGATCCTTGTGGTACTCCATTTTTCACTTTCTGCCACCCAGATTCATGACCATCTAGAATTACCCTCTGTTCTCTGTCTAACTATTTTTCCACCCAATTTATAACTGACCCTGATAATCCATGAGCTTTTAATTTATATAGAAGTCTCATATGTGAAACCTTGTCAAATACATTACTAAATTCCAAATAAATAACATCTGCAGGGTTCCCAAAGTCCTGGAAAAGTCCTTAAAAATTGTTATAAATTAGATAGTCCTGGAAAAGTCCTGAAATTTTTTTTTTTTTAGAAATTACAAACTTGGTGCTTAAAGTTAACATAGCTTAAAATTAAAACCAAACAGTTTATATGTGTAAAAAATTTTTTTTACCATATTTAGGTACACCTGTGTACTCTAATATTATATGTATGTATGTGTTTTCTAAGAAATTCACGGATAGTATAAGGAAGAAACCACAGTTACTGAAGCTTGTACTTTTTAACAAGACTAGTTTCTTTTTTAATTGACCAACTCAGTTTTATAATCAACTGATGAATTGGCCGATTAGCCAAAGAAAGTAGTCTTGTTAAAAAATGCAAGCTTTAGTAACTATGGTTTCTTCCTTTTAATATATGTATGTTATTGTTATTTTTTTACAGGTATTTGCTATATGCCTAAATGAGCTTTTATTTTGTCTACATGGATAAGTAGGTACCTAATCTTGAACACCTATATAGCTACTAAGATTAAAGTACTAAAATTGAAGCAAAAAATATTTAAATTTTTCATATTATTTATTAATGTACTTGAAACAAGAATAAGAAATTGGATCATATTACTGAAATTGAAACAAGAAATTATAATAATCTTTGGGGCATTCCAGGAGAGATCACCCAATGCATGTCACCACTCCGACTCAGATTTTGATGAAAATTGACGTATGGAATTCTTCTGGGTGCTGATTTCACTGGTCAAAATAAAAAAGTTTTATGACCCATAGTTTTTGAGATATGGTCCCCACTTTACCACCTAACTTTAATGGGCAATAACTCCCAAACATCTTACTGTAGACCTATAAAACTAGACATTTTTAGAATCAGCATGAAGAGATCTATTAAATGATCCCACATTCAAATGTGTAGAACAATAATGAAAATTTTTCCCCTTTTTATTTTCCTTTTTGACCCCCCCAAAAATTTTTTTTCATTTATTAAACTTCCATTAATTGTTAAAAGATACAAACAATAAAAAATGTGGGTATCAAGTTGGAAATATTTTAAAAATGATTGAAAAAAATATGTACATTGTGAAATTTTGACATTTTTATGCCTGCAGACAAAAATAAAGAACTACAAATGATATATTCACATGGATGAAAATAAACAGTAAAAATACAAATTGAACACACATATTACATCAAGTTGATTCATAATTACACGAGTTTTTTCAACTCATTTTCTGGGAAAACATATTGAATACGCATTGTTCCTGGCTTTAAAGTTGGTGTGCTTAATAAACCTAAAATTTTATCTCTTGATATGTGGCATGTATCTCTAATTTGTGGAAAGTAATAGTAAACACTATATCCTGATAGGTGCAAAAAGCTAACCTCAAAGTCATCAAATTCCTCATTATAGGAATGTACAAATCCCAACCATTTATGATCATTGTAAGTACAAACTATGTACTCTCCTATTTTTGGATTAACTTCAACATTATCTTCACCCAGAAAAGTTTGCTTATAATCCTCACCTCACCAACTTCATCAGAAGATAATTCAAATGTTTTTGTTATTTGCATTAAATAGGTACAAATCTGTGGAATTTTTGTGTTCCTGTTAGCTGCATACTTTTTTCATATCACTTAAAAAATTTTCCATAGCTTCAATTTCTTCAGAATTTATTAAAAAAAAATTTATGCTGTCACTTATATTGTTTGAACAAAATTCAAACGTCTTCTGGTGTTAATATTTGATTTGCGAACGCTCTTACCATGGCTTGTGGCAAAGAAATGCCACTCACATTCCAGCCCAAAATCTTCTTGTTTACAAATGTTCAACAAAGTTGAAATGATTTTTATATTGTCCTACACATCCATCAGTGAAATAATGTAATTTTTTGATATGAAGGTGGGATTTTCTAATAATAGGGATGAGTGTATTTAAAAAAGTGTAAACCATTGTAGTGTTATGTTTTGTATTTGGAGATAAAAACAATAACTTGAATGTTTTGTTTCATTACTTTCTGGTTCCTTATAATATAACACAAAGGGATGCACTGTGCATTGGGTATTTTCCCAATGAAAACCTTGGGCTGCATCCTGTACTACAAATGAGTAGTTTTCTGAAAAGTCACCAAGAACTACAGCTGTATGGCTATTTGAATTATTCTTCAAATTTTTAGAAATGCACTCTGATTCTTTGCTATAAAGTGATGATGTGTCAATTTGACAATTTTTGTGCTTAATGAATTTATAAAATCATCTACAGATTGTGTTTTTTCAACCATATTGCATCGATCTGTAGTAACCCATTGTTTATATTTTATTTCCTCACATTCAGGATCATTAACACTGAAAAGTGAGCAAAAAATTCTTAATACCTTGTTCTTTTGGACAGAGATTACATATTTGCATCATGCAATTCCTGTTGTTGACATCACACACTGTTTTCTCCATGAGAGTTGTGTATTCCAACCCTTTGACACCCAAAGCTGAGAATTGTATTTTGGCATTCTGGTGGTATGTACATACACACACAGAATGGGTACCAGCAGCTCCAGCTAAAACACAATGTCTGGGGCGAAGGCTGGCAAAACTAGAGAAGCCAATTTGGGGACTATCTGGATTATTTTTATAGACTAAAAGCTTCTTTCAGATTCATTAACACCAGTCTTTTCTGCACAGATTCTTTATACCCACTTTCATTTCTGATACTCAGGCAGTCTTTTGTACCTGGGCACAAATGACTAATTTCATCTGATTTGAAAAATTTCTGAACAGAATCTTTAGTACCTTTAGTTATTACTTTTCCTTTTGACATGGGTTCAATTTCAGGAATAATTCCAAGTCTTTGTTTTATATTTCTGCTTTTCTTAACTAAATATTCAGTTGTCTGAAATAGATTTATAGTTTTCTATATGATAAATGGAGATAATGTCAATATTTTGAGTTTCCTCTCATAACTGTCAGTAGAATGGAAAGCTTCAACTAGTTCATTCATGAGATGAATCATTGACCTGAAATAAATTCATGAATGTATAATAGCTATAAACAAAACATAACATGTGCATATTAATTTTTTTGGATTATAATATTGATTTCAAGTGTAACAAAATGAGCATTCTTTGAGATAGTCAAATTAAACCAAAAATTATTTTGTGACCAAATGAATTCCAAATGATTTAATGGGCCCATTGATCTCCAATCTCTAGGGAGTTGTGCTTCCAGTTTGTACTATCAAAGGTGAATACCTACATTTTGTTTTTATGTTTCAGTTTTAGTTTAGGTATATTCCTACTTAATGATAGCGTATCATTTTAAAATTCATACCTTTGAGTTTCATGATCCAACTTTGTAGCTTTTGATGGGTTTGGGATCTCAATTTCTAAACTTGTTTCTAGCTTTCGTTTTAAAGAACGACATGCTTTTTCTATTGTTTGAATAGCTTTTGCTTCTTTTCTTGAGGAACCCAAGCCATCTGAAATTTTTGAATTAATAAATATTTGACTCCATTTGATATACAGTATATGGATAATAATAATTAATATGTCAACATATTAATTTCATAAGTTTAAGAAGTTTAATAAATTTAATATGTCAACATATTAATTTCATTAAGTTTTTCAGCAACTGCTGAAAAACTGTCTTGAAAGTAAATGCATTATAAATAAATAATATAAATAAAAAATTATAAATATAAAAAGTACCTATCATTAAATACTTACGCTTCTTCACTGGAGTCACAGCAAGACTTTCTACAACTTGAGAAACCTCTTCTTTGGCATTACTTGATATACTTGGATCATATTCATCGCTTTCTGAAATAACATTCTCAGAAGACTGATTGTGATCAGACTCTTCACTTTGTGATGTTGATAGCAACTCTGGTCTCTGGGTCAATAATCTTCTACAGTTGCTACATAGTACAGTATTCCTTTGTAGTTTCCATTTACATCAATCATAAAGTGATTGGCTGATGGTTCTTATATCCTTGTGTATCTTTTTCTTATGTTTTTGTAAAGGATCATCACAGTATCTAACCATTTTTCATTACTAAAAATCCACTATTGTAAATCTCAAAAATAAGATATGATTTGACTCAAAATAAGCATATCTGTAATAAAAATAAGCATAATTAACAAACATTTGAGAGAGAGAGACTGCGTGAATATGAGTTATACATAGGATGGAAATACAGTGGAACCTCAATATACGAACTTAATCCATTCCTGAGGGTTGTTCTGATATTGAATTGTTCATATATTGAATCAATTTTTCCCATAAGAAATAATGTAAATTGGATTAATCCATTCCAGACCCCCAAAAGTTACCCCTTACGAAACATTTTTAAGTAAAAATATTGGTTAATTAAACCTGTAAAATAAGACTTACATGCATAAAATCATACATGAAACCTGTAACAACAATAAATAATGCAATATTATACAAATATAAAAATAACACCAAAGAATAACGGTGGATTCACAAGATTCACAAATGTTTCACAGAGCTAAAAAAAAAAGCGATGTGCACCAAACGCTGGCTGGAGAGAAACTGACTGGCTTCTTTCGGTTCGGATATGAGGGAATGGTTCGTATACAAGGACAATTTTTTCTCGAAAAAGTTGTTCGAATAGAGATGCATTCGTATATTGAGGTTCCACTGTATATCATTTGTAGTTCTCTATTTTAGTCTGCGTAAAAATGTCAAAATTTCAATGTACAATGTACATATTTTTGCAATAATTTTTAAAATATCTTGCCACTTGATACCCACATTTTTTATTGTTTGTATCTTTTAACAATTAATGGAAGTTTAATAAATAATTATTTTTTTTTGTATTTCACTGTCTAAGGGGGGATGGGGGTCAAAAATAAAAAAGGGGGGAATTTTCATTATTGTTCTACACATTTGAATGTGGTATCATTTAATAGATCTCTTCATGCTGATTCTAAAAATGTATAGTTTTATAGGTCTATGGTAAGATGTTTGGGAGTTATTGGCCATTAAATTTAGGTGGTAAAGTGGAGCCCCCAAAATTTTGGGGTCCCATATCTCAAAAACTATGGGTCATAGAACTTTTTTATTTGAACCAGTGAAATCAGCACCCAGAAGAACCCCATATGTCAATTTTCATTAAAATCCAGGTTGGAGTAGTGACAAATTTTTTAATTTTTGGGTGATTTGGCCTGGAATGCCCCATGTACTGTACCAGCTGGAGCTGCTCAGAAGTCAGATCAGCCTGGTATGCACAATCTGAGGCTGTGCTCCAGGCCATGCTGTGCAGTGAGATGGAGGAGGAGAGGAGGGAGGCAGTGAAAAAGATAGTGGAAATCAGAGGTGAAGGAGGTGAGGACACACAGGTAGGAGACTGTAGTGTCAGACCCAGGAAGACTCCTGACATCAACCCAGATGCCACCAAACTCTCGGAGCTTATTGGCTGGAACTCTGTCATGACTGAGCCGCCTCTGACCTGCTCCCTCACCACTGCTGCAATCAAGGAGTTTCTGGATAGACCAATGGAAGTTCCTGCATGGCCCTCACACACACAGTCAGTAGAGAGGTGTGTAAGGATGACAACTGAAGCAGCACAACATATTTACTCACAAGAGAGGAGGGAGGCATACATCAGTGGCCAGATGGCCAGTAGGGAGCTCATGTCCAGGAACAAGAGCAAGGCAGACATGGCATCCTTGGCAAAGTTCAAGAAAACTATCTATATTTTCTAAGTTTTAATATTGAAATACAATAAAATTGGCTTCAATTGTATATAATGTATGTAAAATGTAGTTATATACAATAAAAAAAATACTTGCAAAAATTGCTGATTTTTCGTAAACTTCAACTTCAAATATAAGTAGCTAGGAGTGGTCAAATCTGGATTTTGAAGCCATATTTCAATTCAGCACAGAAAAATGCATCATTTGGTCACTAGTCATCTTTGAAAATCTAAAGATTTCACTTTGCTCCCTAAAATTGACACCCTAGTGGGATAGCATCAAATGCTTTAATAATGTCTGTTATTGCTAATAGTGTATGTTGAGCTGGTTGTCTGGAGTTGATGCCATCCATGATGTGCTGCATGAGGTTAGTGAGTAATGTCATGGTTGAGTGGTGAGGTCTGAATCCATGTTGAGTAGGCGATAGTGGTATGTATGGGTTGGTGATTTGTAAGATTAGTCTTTCTGTTACTTTGGAAGGTGTGCATAGTAAAGTAATGGGTCTATAGGAAGCTGGTTCTGTTGGATTTTTGTTTGGTTTGAGTAGTGTAATAATTTTACCTTGTTTCCATATGTCAGGAATAATAGTGTTGGTATGAATATATGCTGATGTTTGTGAGAGCTAGTATTCCCTGTGGGTCCAAGTGTTTAAGGTGTATGTTAGATATGTTGTCTGGTCCAGTAGCCTTTGAATTCTTAATGTTTTTGATGATCTTGGTGGTCTGGTCTGTATTGAAGGGTGTAATGGTCATGTTGAGTCTGTAAATTTTCTTGTGTCTGGCTGTTTGTCTGTCTGCATGTTTCTGGTTGTTGTCTCTTTAAGTGACTTACTTTTGCATAGTGATTAACTAGAATGTTAGCTTGTTATGTATATGTTGGGATATTATTTTGGCTGTGACAGATAGCCATGTGTGAGGTGTGAACACTGCTGTTAGAATGGGTAATGCTATTTATAGTCTTGTATAGCCTACATGTATCTGTGGAGTGATTTAGTATTATGAATTCCCTAAATGTTTCTGTTTTTCTTTGAGTGTGTTGTTTATTTCTGTGTTAAGCTGTTGTATCTGCTGTTTTATGGCTTCTGTGTGTGGTGTTTGTGCATTATGTTTGAGGTTGTTACGTTGCCTTATGAGGTGCTGTTTCTCTAGTGTAATTTGTGCTATAATGTTGTTACCCTTTCTATTACTTATTTCTAAAAGGTTCCAGTCTATACAAGGCAGGTTGAAATCTCCCTTAATGTGTGTTAGCACTTCAACCTATATTTATTTCCTGAATCATACTGTCATCAACTTCCTGTGTTTGGTTTGGAGGTCTGTAAAATGCATCTGCTTGATACAAAAATACCAACCCAAATTGATTCTACCCTATTGTCTAATTTAATACTATCATTCTGAACTGAAGTTAAATCATTCTTAATGTATAAGACCAAACCACCCCACTGCCTATCCATTCTCTGATAAATATATATTGTATAACTATTTAACGCATACTCTGCTCTAGTGTCATTGAATACTACATCACTAATCCAAGTCTCACTAATATAGACACTATCCAGATTTTCACTAATCATATAATTAAATACTTCATTTTTCTTACTCCAAAGACTTCATGCACACAAAAAAATACTTCATCCCCTCAGTTTTAACTGGTTCACTACTTTTGGCTAGATAGCTAATGTGCCTATTCCTCATATATTCTGTTTTTAAAACTAATGGTATTACGATAACTTTACATATACCCTGATGCTTTATGCCCTCTGTTGATCTAAAGTTATTTTTCAAAACCCCAAAAGACACACACTGTTCTCCAAATGCCTCCCATACAAAGCATTTCTCTTTCTACTAAGATGTAATCCTTCCTTTCATAAAAATTCAAGAGTGGATTTAGGCATTTCAGTAACTGGGGGGGATCCAAAGTGAAAAGGGTATCTCCTAAAATAAAAAGGACACAGTACTAAAAATTGTTTCTTAAAACAGATCATCAATGAGCAAGTGCAAAATCAGTTATTATTTTATTTAGATCAGTCTCATTCAAATATGATACAAAGTAAAAATCTAATTTGGATACAACAATTATCAAAGAAATTTTTTGAAACAATTACAAATGTCTTGCCAATCAAAAGAACTATCCAGTCCCATAGCCAGGACCCCACGGTGGTGATTGAAATTGTGGAAAGATAGACCTTTTGGTGCAATGACCTAGTCACTGCAGAGGGGGTTTAGAGAAGTTTGTGAAGTTTCAAAAGAAAATGCCAAAAAAAATACAAGTGTTTATTTATGAAATGATGTTATATATTATAATATTACAAGTTATAATTATGGTTATGAAAATGGACCTTTCCTGTCAAGGGGGGTTTGTTTGACCCCTGGCAATGGGCCTGCTATCAGAATAAGATGAAGATGAAGATGAAAATAGTGATATGGCTGAATCAGTACTAAGGGCACAGGTCTATGAAAACTACTGCCACTACAAATTTGGAAATACACTATATGAGTATACAGATAAAGACTCAAAGTAGAATTTGAATAAAATAAAATAGCCATGATCTTTTTACAAAAACAAAATTTGTTTTCAGAGGCACGTACATCATTCAAATAGAGCATTTGCAAGAAATTAAGGGGGGTCTGGATGTCCCCTCCTCTTAGATCTGCCCTTGAAATTATCCTGTAAATTTATGAACTCAACCATTGCACTACAAAGCATCAATTTTTATCATTTAAAGCTAAAATTCTACTTGTAATTCCATGCATACCCCAACCCTTTGTAAATATAAATGACTTTAGAAATATTACCTCCTGGAATACATATTTTTCTTTAGGTTTTCCCTCCCTTATTGCAAACTTCATTGTCATGATTCCTAATGATAAAATCCCAACTACGGTAAATTCATCCAAATTACCAAGTATCTGAAACCTGTTATTAGTTGCAACAACATAATTGCTATTCTCTCTAATCTTGTTCCTTGACTGACCTTTGACTTTGTGCCATTCATCAGACCTAACTTTACTTGGGCCTGCATCCCTGTTATTAACACTCGGGGCTGGGCTTAGGCCCAACCTCAATACATCTTGCATTAGTATTTCCTGTTTTTGACTCGGTTTCTGGCATATCTGTTGCATTACATTGTTTCATTTGGAAAACATGAAGCCACTCAAGCCTATGGAAGTTATCTAAGTCATGAGCTATATTTTATAAGAAAATTGTGCAAAATGTCAATCCCCAAGTCAAACTAATTAACCCTTTAACACCATGTATGGATGTGATCAATAACTCCACTGTATGGAAAAAAAAAAGAATAAGAATAATTTTTTAGTGGTTTTATGAATCATTTTATGAGTCATTTTAAACCTCAAACAAAGGCAGGAAAGGTAAAGCATCCATAGATGTTGACATTGACTGGTGTTCTGTAAGAGAATATCAATAGATGTTGACTGGCATTTAAGGGTTAAAATATAACCATTTAGGCTACCAAAGTAGCCTACATAACTTAAGCTAAGAATATACACTATTTTGTTCATGACAAGTTTGGGTTCAACAAAGTTTGTGTACATTGGGTAACAAAAATGTTAACTGATAATCACAAAACTCGGATAATGACCTATAGTCTTTCCTTTCTTCACTGGTATTCAGCTAAAGATTTGCATTTCCTTGAGCATATTGTGACAGATTATGAGACCTGGATACACCATCACACACCAGTGTCTAAATGGGGATCCATGGAATGGAAACATCCATGGTTACCACAAACCAAAACATTCAAGATTGCACCATCAGCTGGTAAGGTGATGGCAATGATTCTTTGGGACCATCAAGGCATTTTGCATGTTGAATTCATGCAAAAAGGGACAACAATAAATGCCACTTCTTATTGTGAAACTTTAGAGAGACTCCAAATGAATATCTGAAGAAAATGGCCTGTGTTGCTTACTGTAGGTGTGGTGTTCTTGTAATAAAACAGTTTCTTCAAAACACCTTGTAAACTTACTTTTTGAACAACACTCGTATATCTAAATCATTTAGAGAAGGGATTAAGTAGTAAAGTTTCTAAATTTACAGTTACGAAAGTAGTTGCCCCAGTTACAAATATAGAAAACCCTTATAAACTGCTAATTGATCTTGATAGATTAGTTGTCTGGGCTAGAAAATGGCAGATGGAATTCAATGTTCAAAAGTGCAATGTCATCCATTTTGTTAGAAATAATAACTTTAGTTATGAGATGCAGGGAAACTGATTGGAGATTGTTAGAGAGGAAAAAGATCTTGGCATTATAATTAGTAGTGATCTAAAATTTTCTAAGTGTCTAGAACCTAGAAATAAAGCAAATAAAATGTTAGGTATTATTAAGAGGAATGTTAGTTATAAGAGTAAGGAAGTCATCTATAGATTATATTAGTCTTATGTTAGACCCCATTCAGAGTACTGCATTCAAGCTTGGTCCCCTCACCTTAGGAATGATATTGATATGCTTGAAGGTGTGCAACAATATGCAACCAAGCTTATCTCTAACCTAAGAAGATTGGAATATAAGGGAAAATTAAAGGAACTGTGTATATTTAGTTTTGAAAGACACTGAGGGGAGATATGATACAGATGTTCAAAATGTTTTCAGGTTTGAACAATTTAGATGTAACTTTTTCTCATTAGAGGCTGATGGAATAACTCAAGGGGATAATAAGAAAATTAGAAAACATTTGTAGACTTGATCTAAGAAAATACATTTTTAGTCATATAGTAAATTTTTGAAATGACTTGCTATATGATCTGGTAAATAGTAGCTCTTGAGTTAGTTTTAAGGAAAATCTGGATGCTTTCATGAATGGAAATGATAGTTTGTGAAATGTAAATAGTGTATATTCTTAAGTTATGTAGGCTACTTTGGTAGTAGTAAATAGCTATGTTAACCCTAAAAGGACGACCGCTACATATTGGTAACTTTTCAAATACATGCATTCATAACTTAACCCTACAAACAATTCCGGCGTTAAAGGGTTAAGTAACTGACTCAAGATTGATATTTTCCAAAATTTTATTATAAAATATAGCTCATGACTTACATAACCTTGATAGGCCTGAGTGGCTTCATGTTTTCCAAATGTAATGTAATGTTATACTGATTCAGAAGCTCCTAGAAATCCTCTAAATAAAACTTACAGCCATTGTCTGTCAGCAATTGCCCTGAAATCTGCAATATTTTAAGAAAGACATCCTCCTCCAACATATGAATGATGGTACTGAATATTTTGTCTTTCACTGGCTATGCAACTGCTCACTCACTGTTATTGTCCACCAACACCAAACATCCAATAAACCCTATTGAGACCATGGAAACCTCTCAATATCAGCTGCCATCAATTCAAAAAACTGAGTCTTTATCTTCCATGTTAGATGTATGTGGTTGTGGTGTCCAATCTTATATAACTGGCATACCTCACAGGTGCTACAAACATCATTTGCAACATTATATAATTATAGGAACTTATTCCATCCTATATACCACCATCTTGCATTGAAAAGTCATTGTCATTTTGGTGGACTATAATTCCATCACTCACAAATCCTTCCAATGCTGGCAGAACTTGTTGAGTGCTCATTTATTTCTTGGAAACTCTTGTGACTGGGATAGCAGTCCATATACTTGTCTCAATAGCTGATCACATCTTTGCATCAACATTACCAAATCTTTATCTATGCATAATTTTCTGTCCTATGATTGACATTGTCCCTCTGTATATCATCTTTGATTGACACAAAACAATTTACACTATTAGGATCCTCATATTCCCATTCAGCTAGATCAAACTTCAGTTTCTATAGCTGCAAGATCCAAATACTAAGACCCTCAACTGAAAATAGTAGGGCAAGTTTATTTCTGGTACAGTCACAAATGGTAGTTGCATTTCTCCCTACTTACCAATCACATTTAACTTTGTGACTACTGAGCTTACAATTGGCTTAGATCCCACGCCAGTGAGTATGACATTGTAAGGTTGAATTTCAAGTTCTATTTCACAGTTGTCTCTTAACTTATCAGCCACTCATTTAGATTTGTTAATCCTTACTTTAACCAAGTCCAGGCAACTTGACCTACTAGGTTTCCACATGTGGGTAACTCAGACTCACTCACTAGTGATAGAGTTTGCAACATTACCCTCATACTATTCAAGTCAGAAACAATCTCATAGTGAAATATCTTTATGAAGTTTTCTTGTGGTATAACTTCTTCGTTCTTTTTATAAAATGAACAAAATACAGTAATCAGTAATAATTTTTTACATTATTTCAGAGATATGAAAATACCTGTCCAAAAGGCAGCCCTGACCTTTTTGAAGATTCAAATTCAGGTGGAATTTTAAGATCTCGGAATCAGAAACAAAATTCTGATGTGTCATTGAGTGAGCCTATTCTGTTCAGAAGAATTCAGTGTTCCAAATACCCAATGGTTAAGCTTAAAAAACTAAACATTGATGACCATAAAATGAGGAATGTTGGAAGATCTTTAAAGGAACAGGTGAGATGAATGCTTTTTCTCAGTTTATTTGAAAGAAAAGAAACCTACTGACAGTACCAATGATAGTCATACAGTAAAGCAGAGTGGAACTTGAAAAAATAAAAATGGTTTTCTAAGTTTTTTTTTTAAACTACTATGACTTTTGGGATTGAAAAGTTAATATATAAAACTCACTCTGGTTAGAAATGAAGTACTGTACAGTGGAACCTCGCTTAACGAGCATAATTCGTTCCCGAATTGTGCTCGTTATGCAAAATGCTCGTTAAGCAAGGCAATTTTTTCCATAGGAATCAATGTAAAATATGATAATGCGTTCCATGCTTAAAAAATACTTAAAATAATATTTATAATGATATTTAAAGGCGTTTTTTAAATTATTATTGCATGAAATGAAAAGATTATTAATAAAAATTAACTCAAAAGAGAATGTAAATAATTAGTAAACGGTGAAATTTATAAATAACTTACGAAGAGAGAAGGTGCTCCTGACGCACGCAAAGGAAATGAAGAGACAGGGGAGGAGGAGAGGGTTATTGAGGGGAAGGAGGAGAATCGTCTTCGTTCAATGCAATAACATTCTCGACGAGCTCACAGTCACTAGCTTTAAATTTTTAGAGGCACTTTCACTTTCTTTTGGATCCTTTTTCACGAGGAAACTGTCTAGAGACATTTGTTTTTGTCTACGCTTTAAATTTTGACGAAATATTTTGCTCGTTAAGCAAAGTGTCGCTCGTTATGCAAGTAATTTTCCCCCATTCTTTTGGCTCGTTATACGAATTTCTCGTTATACGAGGCACTCGTTAAGCGAGGTTCCACTGTATTTGAATTTGCTTATTCATCCTTTGTTTCTTAGCAAGTAGTTTACATGCATTTTTTAGGAATAAAATTTTCTGATCCTTTCTGGATTTATTAATAAATTTCTGCCTAAAAATGTCATGAAAAAGAACTTGAGAATTAAGAGTAATTTCAATTTTTTTTTTTATTACACTTTTGATTATAACAATAATTTTGACTTACAAGTCTTAAAAATGAGATTGATTAGATGATGAAACAAAGGTGAACACAATAGGAATGTAGCTATTGGGTATCTGACTGGCTCAAGCAAGCAGGAACTTTAGTGCATTTCTCAAATATCCACCTCTGGCACAATATTAAATGAAAATCATGCTCAAGCTGAAGTTTACCTCCTAAAGTTTTGGATTACATGATAAAGCAAAGATGAATGCAGACCTGCTCCAAAGTTTTATCTGATAAATGAATTAAAATAGTAGACCTTATAAAATGAATGAGATTGAAGTGGAATGAATTTTTTGTACCGTCTTTTTCCTTCATTTTGTGTTTCAGTTTGGAGTTGAATCATGAACTAATTAACTTAGGATAATCATAACTGTTAAAATTTAGGAGTTAAGAAGTAGGATTACAAATACATAACTCAAGAGCAAACATATGGTTTCATCACACATCATGCAGGCTTTGACTAGATAATGTAGTTCTTATGAAAACTATGTTATATTAAAAGTAAATTAGTTCTTGATTTTCTTTTATATACATGAAGAATTATTAGTCCATTAAGGTTTTGTTTTCCATGTTTCTGTAAGCCTAGCTAAATGTAAGCCAACTCCAGAACAGATGAATAAGTTATTTTGGCAGACAGCTTTTAAAAGTACCAAAGCATTGATCATATGATGTTTCAAAATTAGTTCTTCTCTTCATGAAAATATTTGATTCAACAGTTTTAATCCTAATTGACATACATAGAAGTATTTACCTGATTTATTAGCCAGAGTAGCTCAATAGACAGGCACCAGGCTGTTAATTGAGTCTCGGCACTGATTTTATATTCCACTGATTAAGATGTGTCTCTGGGTCTTCCTTGGTAGGATAGTGGATCAAGTCCCATAAAAACTGTAGGTTTCTTTTGTTATAGGACCATAACAGTTACTATTAAGGTTCAACAATCATAATTATTATTATTCATAAGAGTTTGAATGAATGAAATTACTCTTAACCTAGCTTCTATGAACAAATGGAGTTTTTTAATGTTCTTAACCTCATTGGTGTTCCATGTGTTGGTCTCTCTTCACATAAAGGTTAAGCTGGTAGACCACCTATAGGCCTGGCTTGGTGGAGGAGTGAGATGCTTTCTCGCATTCTCCACTGCACATAGCCAGGTACATCTGGCTCATCTGATACCATCCTGAGCCAGGCATCTAGTCTTCTTTTGAAGACTTCAACTTTGACCCCTGTAACATTTCTGAGTTCCTTTGGAAGCTGGTTAAAAAGTTTTCACCCCCTGACAGACAAGTTTTTTCCCTTCAATGTTGAAGAGGCCCTTTGTTGGGCCTTTAATTTGGGAATACCACACATGCTGCCTTTCCTATTTTCCTGTATTGTTTGGATGGTAATTTGGTTTAGTTTGAGGTTTGGTACCAGTTTTTCAATCATTTTCCATGTGTAGATTATGGTGTATCTCTCTTCTTTCCAGGGAGTACAGATTTAGTTCATGTAGTCCTTTCCCAGTAGTTGAGTTCTTCATAACTATCTGTGAAATATCTAAGTTTCTTGTAGTTTATTAGTTTTTTCCTTTTTATATAGTAATGTCAAGACTAAGCAGTATTGAAGTTTTGGTATGATTAGTGTTTTCAGGAGGGGAATCATTACTATAAACTATTAAAATTTAGTAGTAGATTTGAATACAGCTACAGTGTGATGGTATTTGATTTATTTCTACTTCACTTTTCTTCATTTTTTGTTTTCCTCTATTCTTTATTCACACTTTCCTCATTTACATTCTCCACATAGTCCATTTATGCTTTAAATACTGTAAGAGAGTTTATTTCAGTCATGCAGTTTTCACAGAAAAACTTTATCCCATTAAGTTGCTTTGTGTTCGTTATGAGAGAATTTTTAATCTTCCCATTCTAGGTATCTGAAATCAAAAAAGTGACTGACAGAGATTGCACCTTATCGCCTTTGCCTCATCTTTTGCATTGTTACAGGCACCACAGAGTTCCAGGAATTTATTGACCATTGTCATGTTACTGATAGAGGGTAGCTGCTGGTGCACAAAATTGACTTAAAGGGTATTATGGGAAGTATTGGGTGGGGGTTGACTCAAACTGAGTGAGGGAATGTATTCTCCATTACTTTGGGGGATGTGGCATGTTGTATACTTCCCACTGATTGGTAAAATGCTGTATAGATTAATTTGTTTAATTTTTATTTACTTTTATTTTTACATATGCCATGATATTTACTTCTCAGAGAAACACCACTGTGCACCATGAATTCACTCAAAATATTGGTACTGTTTAAAAGTGATTTACCTGCAAGATTTTTAATGTAATACTGCTTTTATTTGGACTTGGATCAAAATGTGTGTAACTGTCACACTAGCAAAATACACACACACAGGCCATAATAAAACTTGTTCCCACCCTAACTTCACAAAAATAAGTAGTTGAATACCTGCTCTGTACCTCATCTCTGGGCTAGATATTAATAAATAAAATTTTTATTTGCTGAGTATTTAGGTAATGCCCAAAGTTTCACGTCTGAGATGATTTGAATTAGTTTTGAGAATGCTTAACAATGTGAGAAAGTGGGGGGTAGTAGGTGAATATATTTAGCCCTAACAGTGAATAATAAAACTAATACAACTGATAATCCACAAATTATCCAAGAAAATTTTAATCCAAAAATATTTTAAGGTAGAAAGCAGTGGTAGGAAAAGAGTGGCATGGAAACACTACAATGGAGTAACCTACAGATTTTTAAAAAAATTCTTGCCATGTTTTGAAATAATGATAAGTTCACATCTTTCGTTGCAGGGAAAATATTAAGCATAATAATGTGGTTTTAGTTGAGTAATTGGCTTATGAAGCAATTATTCTAATTTTATGTAACCCATTTCCAGGGATCCAGACTAAAGCAGAACTCGAAAGCAAAATCAAAACTTCAAAAACCCAAGTTATTTCCCTCTTGTAAGCAAACAGAAAATACCCTTTCTCGAATTGCAAAACCTTTCAAATGTGATATTTGTTCTTACACTGCAGCACGGAAAGGTAACCTTCAAACACATTTAAAAATTCATTATAGCGAAAAACCTTTTAAATGTGAGCTATGCTCCTATGCTGCAGCACAGAAAGGTAACCTTCAAACACATTTAAGAATTCATTATAGAGAAAAAACTTTTAAATGTGAGCTATGCTCCTATTCTGCAGCACAGAAATGTTCACTTAAGCAGCATTTAAGAGTTCATACTGGAGAAAAACCTTTTAAATGTGATATGTGTTCTTACACTGCAGCACAAAAACGTAACCTTCTGAGACATTTAAACATTCATAATACAGTAGAAAAACCTTTTAAATGTGGGCTATGCTCCTATGCTGCAGCACATAAATGTTTACTTGAACAGCATTTAAAAGTTCATGCTGGAGAAAAACCATTTAAATGTGATATTTGTTCTTTTGCTACAGCACACAAACATACCCTTCAGAGACATTTAAACATTCATAATACCGTAGAAAAACCTTTTAAATGTGGGCTATGCTCCTATGCTGCAACACAGAAATATACACTTAAAATACATTTAAGAGTTCATACTGGATTAAAACCTTTTAAATGTGATTGCTGTTCTTTTGCTGCAACGAGTAAATGTAGACTTAAAGAGCATTTAAGAGTTCATAGTGGAGAAAAACCTTTTAAATGTGATGTGTGTTCTTACACTGCAGCACAAAAATGTAACCTTCTGAGACATTTAAACATTCATAATACAGTAGAAAAACCTTTTAAATGTGGGCTATGCTCCTATGCTGCAGCACGTAAATGTTTACTTGAACAGCATTTAAAAGTTCATACTGGAGAAAAACCATTTAAATGTGATATTTGTTCTTATGCTGCAGCACACAAACATACCCTTCAGAGACATTTAAACATTCATAATACAGTAGAAAAATCTTTTAAATGTGGGCTATGCTCCTATGCTGCAGCACGGAAATTTTCACTTAAACAGCATTTAAAAGTTCATACTAGAGAAAAACTATTTAAATGTGATATTTGTTCTTTTGCTACAGCACACAAACATACCCTTCAGAGACATTTAAACATTCATAATGCAGTAGAAAAACCTCTTAATTAAATGTGATATTTGTTTGTAGCTTTCAGAAACATTTAAACATTCATAATCCAGTAGAAAAACCTTTTAAATGTGGGCTATGCTCCTATGCTGCAGCGTATAAATATAGACTTAACCCCTTAACGATGGGTGGCATGCCCGTCATGTGAGCACTGAAAGCCCCATGCCAATATAATGGCTTCCCGTTGTTAAGGGGTTAAAGAGCATTTAAGAGTTCATACTAGAGAAAAACCTTTTATATGTGATATTTGTTCTTACACTGCAGTACGCAAAAGTCATCTTCGAGAGCATTTAAGAGTTCATACTCCAGTATACATATCCCTGGGGGATAGGGGATTTAAAGAATACTTTCCACGTGGTCCCAGTGTGTTGTAAAAGGTAACTAAAAATAAGGGATGGGTGTGGGGGAAACCTCTCCCACCTGTATGTAACTTTCCACACAAGAATGGGATGTAATGTCTACTGAGGAAAGCTCATACACTGGCAGGATATTGCTCAGGATAAAAAGGTCCCCTCAACCCACTTATGCACCAGGGTGGGTGAGGAGAGCAATGGTGCAACTTTTTTCAGTCCCAGAGAAGAAATTTCACCAAAGGGATCAATGCTGGGGACCCCAGCAGTTACAATGGAAAATGGGCCCAACAAGAAACCTATGTTGGTATGACACAATAAACTGAACCATTGGAGAAAAGAACGTAATCCTAGCAGAAAAGCAATGCTAGGCCAAGTTCAAACATAGTTGAAGTGTTTGGATTTGGGTAGAAGCCCCACTTACAGCTATTAAAAATACTAAAAAGAGTATAAAACAAGAAAGAGTTCATATTATCCCTGGGGATAGGAGATTTAAAGAATACTTTCCACATGGTCCCAGCATGTCATAAAAGGCAACTAAAAATAAGGGATGGGTGTGGGGGAAACCCCTCCCACCTGTATGTAGCTTTCCACAAACAAGAATGGGATGTAATTTCTACTAAGGAAAGCTCACACACTGGCAGGACATCACCCAGGATAAAAAGGCCCCCTCAACCCACTTAGCACCAGGGTGGGTGTGGAGAGCAATGGTAGAACTTTTCTCAGTCCCAGAGGAGAAGAAACTTAACCAAAGGGATCAATGTGGATGATCCCACCAGGTCAAGGTATTGACCGTGGACCCCAGCAGTTACATTGGACAATGGGCTAAACAAGAAAAACATGTCAGTATGACACAATACACTGGACCATTGGAGAAAAGAATGTCATCCTAGTGGCAAATCAACACACGGCCAAATTCAGATATAGTTGAAGTGTTTGACTTTGGGTGGAAGCCCCTTACAGCTATTAAAAAAGAGTATAAACCAAAAGAGAAAATTCTCCAACTTTAAAAAACCTGGCCTAGATAAGCTCCCAAATTTCTGGCTGAAACAGATCACAGCATTATACCATCATTACACAGAATTTTACAGGAAGAAGGAGAAACACCAGAATGGCTTACAAGTGGAGATACAACCCTCCTCCCAAAGACTCTTGAGACAAATCTCCCAAATAAATGCTGCGCAATTAGCTGCCCCACCACCACCTATAAACTATTTACAGGCCTAATTGCAGACAGTGTACATATATGTGAACACCTAGATGCTGGAGACTATCTGGAGAAAGAACAAAGAGGATGTAGAAGAAACTACTTTGGAACAAAGGATCAGCTGCTCATCAACAAAACTATCCTTGAAGACTGTAAGAAAAGAGGCAGAAACTTAAGTATGGCATGGATAGACTAACAAACTGCATTTGATAGTGTCCCACATTCCTTGGTTTTGGAATGCCTCAAGCTGTACAAAATCCATCCTACCATTATTAGCACTTTAACAGACCAGATTACAAAATGGAGAGCAGACATCAATCTCACCCATGAAAATGGAAAAATATCCATCCCCCACATCAACATTATGAGGGGTATATTCCAGGGAGACAGCTTGTCACCCTTACTATTCTGTCTCACCTTGGACCCCTGAAGCAAACTACTTAGCAATAACAAGGGCTACAACCTCAGTCAAACTATGCCCAGAAATCCAGACTGTGTTTTGAACTATCTACTGTTTATGGATGATTTGAAGCTGTATACAGACACAGACTGACCAAAACCTAGAATACCTATTATGGATCGTACATATCTTACTCCAGTGACATAAAAATGTAGTTTGGATTGGATAAGTGTGCTAAGTGTACACTTAGGGGAGGCAAGAAAATACAAACCCATAATATCAACTTAAGAAGAGAGACAGATTAAAGACTTGGAAGAGGATAGTTCCTACAAATACCTTGGAATAGAAGAAAATGGTAATATAGAACCAGGGTTGGTACCCAAAAACCCAACTTAAAAACCCACATCAATTTACTTCTAAACTTATTTTTAACTTGGCATTTTTTATAATATGGTTATGCAGTCTTATATATTAACAACAATAAACTATAATTAATGTGATAAGGTCAATATAAACTAAAATTTCCGGAAACTATTTATTTGACATGTTTCATTATGAACCTTATATCTAATACAGTCGACCCTCGACTTACGTCATCACCGTCTTACATAATTTCGAGTTATGAGAAGACCCCATTGACTGTAATTGATTCATCTTACATAATTATTTCGAGTTGCGTAATAGCTGCGTAATCGCAAACGCAGTGTGTGACCACTCACTGGCAGGATGCCAGGTATTTCACGTTATTTCATTGGTTTTTTTACTGTGCATTATATAACTCTCCAATGTAAGTCTAAATTAATTTTTTATTATTAATTTTTGATATGTATTTTCTTTTACAGATGGTGTTTCTTAATAATAATTATTAATTACCATTATAATTCTGTTTATATACACTGTTTTTATCAAAAACTTTAATTATTTTATTATTTTCAATACTTTTTTGGGGTCCTGGAATGGATTACCCGATTTACATGTATTTTGGGGTTTGACTTACGTCATTTTCGAGTTAAGTAACTCATCTCAGGATGGATTAATTACGTAAGTTGAGGGTCGACTGTACTGTATCTAATTTATCTATCTTCTAATTGGCTACCTATATCTAAAAATAAATCATGTTTCTTTTCAGCTTTATAATTTAAATAATTTAAGTGGTACTAATATCGATTATTGATCAGTATGTTCAGCATCTTTTGACCTTAGGTGGCGGTAGATTTGAACCAACATTTATGCTTTTTCTTTCCCTAACTTATTTCGCATTTTACTCCATACCAAGCCAAACGTTGAAAAAAATCTTTCCAATGATCCGGAACTGGCCGGACAACTATGAATAGGTTTTGCTAAATTTATGAGATCTAATGGTAACCTGGTCTCTCTCTCTTTTTTTTTTTTCACCAATTACTAGCTGATGTAGAGCTCACTATATTATCTTTGAATAAATAAGAGGAACTTGGAACTAATCGTAGAAGTATAATTGAAATAGAGGTAAATAATTTTTATGTACATTAATGATGAGCTTATTGTTCAGTTAGAGATGATTAATTAGCTACTGCTAAGACACATTATGAATAAAAATATAAAAATTATGATAAAAATCTGATTAGTAACATAATATTCAATGCAAACCGCAATTAGAATGCTCAGATTTGTATTAACATAAGAATAAAAAAAATGCTAATTTCGAGATTAAGTATTTCCTTGGACTATTACCTTTATAAAAGAAAATTATTCTCAGGGCTGGATTAGGAGTTTTCGGGATTGTAAGCCATTTTAGATTTTTAGTGGTAGGGGAGGCAAGAGGTATTTTTTCACTATTATTCTCATCCTGTTGTAACTTAGCAATTTTACTGGGAAAATAATAATAATTTATTAGCTCAAGAGGGGGGGCAATTGCCCCTGTCACCCTCCCCTTCAGTACGCCTCTGAGAGTATGTATGAAGACTGAAAAAGATCTGCAAGACCCAACTTACATCAAAGAACAAAATAACAGCTATAAATCAACTCACCATCCCTGTTATTAATTATTTATTGGGATAATAGACTGGCCACAATCAGAACTAAACAAACTAGATGTTAAGACCAGAAAAATCCTCTCTAAATAGAACAGCATACTGGAACCAGTGTCTTTCCAGATTGTACCTACCAAGGAAACTGGGAAGAATGGGATTGACTGAGGTCAACCAGCTGCACTGATCATCGACCATCAGCATTGGGCAGTATCTGAGGAGTTTGAGTAACTCTACAATAGCTCTGGTTCATGAATACCACAACACAAGGGCAACTCAACATACTTCCATAACCAATCTAGGGGTGCACTGGATATGATATCCAGCCAGATATTGCGAAATATCCGGTATCTGGCAGGATATGGGTTATATCCAGCCAGATATGCTGGATATAGGCCAAAACATTAGAAAATTAACACCTGTATGAAAATCTGCCATAATATGATAACACATTACAAATAATATTTTGTATACAAAAAATGGAAAGCCCTCCAGGGCCCACCCCTAAACCAGTCCAGCAACACTTTTTGTATTAAATCAACACAATACTGATGACAAGAATAAATAAAACATCTGTCCATCCTTAATGATTACAGTTCTATTAATATAATCAGAGCTTTTTATAAAAATGTCTAGGCGTTAAATTTTTTAGAAAGAGTAAAATATTGCTAGACCCCTGCACTTGCTTTCCATTCTTTTTTCTCCTTTTTTTTTCCTTTATTTTCAAAACAAAACATTATAAGCTTGACAAATATAAAACAATACATTGAATACAATATAAAATACCTGGAATTAAATCAATGAATGGAGGGCAGTATTGTGTAGGTCAGATGCTGCCATTCAGCCTGGAGGTCTTCAGAATAAAAAAAACTCAACAACAGTGATTTAGAACTTTTTTCCATTGTGGTGCAGAAACAAGAGCATTTCTCCTCTTTTAGGCAATATTCGGGATTGCCTTGCTTCATAGATGTTTCCATATTCAGAAAACATTCTCTCTGAAAATACCGAGGATGCGGGTGTGTAGAGAAGCTTTGAAACAATAGTTTTAAGGAGAGGAAATCGGTCCTCCTGCTTCCAAATTTGAACTGGACAGCATTTCCTATCTACAAGAGGTTCAAATGCATATCAGTCTAACTCACCTGCAATCAGTAGAATAGGAGCAGTCTTTTTTTTTAACCTTTCTTCTCTCGTAACTTACTTCCCCAGATTGCTCTCCTTTTGTGATCTCCATAAAACACACTTCAAGAATGTCCTCTTCATCTTTTGCATAGGAGAACTGGAATTTGAGCTGCTTTTGCTTCCACTTTCATTACTTTCACTTTCATTTTCATTAGAATCATTACCACCTTCGTCATTTTCAATACCTATGACTTCTTCAATCAGCCAGGATTTAGCCTGCTCTTTTTGATCTTGTTGAAAGAAAGATAACTTTACTGTGGATCTGTTGCAGTCGCAGTCACATAAGCCCTGTTTTTCATTATGTTCAAAGACTTCCCATCATTACTCTCCAACAAGAAACGCTCTTGAAGAGAAGTCAGTAGTTCTCTTTGTTGTTTGAACACCTTGGTTGTCATGGCCAATCTTTGAAAGAAATCTTTGTAAAATACAAATGCTTGGGATTACGGAAGACAAAGTTGATTTTTTCCGAACTCATTTCCTGAGTTAGTTGGAAGAATGGTTTTAATTAAGGAGATTTTGTATCAGTGTCCACTCGAAGGATGTGATGGTAGGTAACTCATACCGATCAGCCAAATACAGTTGCACTGGAATTTTTAATTTATATAATCTTTCTAGCATCAAATATGCACTGTTCCAATGTGTTGGGACATCTTGGACCAATAGGAGAGGCTCAAGATTTTGCTGCACTTGAATGTGTTTGAAATTGCTACAGGCCAAAGGAGAATGATTAAAGTGAGTTGCAAGGTGGCAACTTTTTGCAAGGATATCAATTACACTCCTCTGAACCATAATTGAGTCACTAATAACCAGTTGGAGTAAATGAATGCTGCAGTGTATTGAAAGTATTTCAGCCAGGTCACTACCAAGAGCCATATTACTAGCTCCATCCCTCACCAATAAATTCCTCTTATTTGCACCAAGATCCCAACTATCCCACATAGAGCGAAACTTTTCAGATATATTCTTGCCAGTATGCAACCCTGAGAAATGAGAGGCATGTAGCACAGCATCATATCTTTCAAAATCTTTACCTATCTAGTGACCTGATAATGATATAAAACTTTCTTGAGAGGTTGTGCATGTCCATATATCTGAAGAAAAGTTGACATGCTTTACTACTTCTAGCTTCTGAGCAATTTTAGACTTGAACTCATTATAAAGACACGGAATTATAGTATCAGAGAAGTATCTTCTGCTCGGTAAGAGATATCTGGGTTGGAGGTAGGCCATTAAATCAATAAAACTATCATCTTCAACTAAAGTAAATGGCTGGTTGTCCAAAGCCATCATCATGCCAATTTTACAGTGAATCATCACAGACCTGGAGTCATTGATGTCCCATATTTTTTTAGATGAAAAGCTTTCTGCTATTGAGATCTGCTTACTCATTTGGTCCATTTTCTTTTCTTTCAGAGTGCTACCAGAGAAGTTGGTGGTCTAGCCCGTATTTTATATATGCCTATTTCCTTTGATTCAGTTGCAGCTATTCATTTTTTGTCATTTTCATTTTTGGCTTCAGCATACTCTTTTGGGTGATTAATCTTCAAATGATTATGAAGAGGTGTTGTGCTAAAAGACTTTTGGCCACCTTTCTCCATCCCACATTTCATAATCTCTTGGCAAATATTACACTTTGCAGTGATATTGCTAGGATCATTTATCGTATACAGTGACCACACACAACTTGTCATGATTAATACCTAATAGTTTAATACAACGCAAGAACCTGAAAGAGAACAAAACAATTAAACATCTGAATATACTCAAATTATTATTTATCTTATATTGGGGGGGGGGGGGGGGGTGCTTGCCCCCAATGCAAAACAAAACATAGCAATATGAGTGTAAAAATAATACAGTACTTAATAATATATATCTGGCTGGATAGATATGGCCATATCTGGCATATCTGGTATCTGGCTGAATATGAAAAATTCATATCTGGTGCACCCCTAAACCAAACCAAACTGGCCCAGCACTTTGGAGAGAATAATATGAAAGAAGAAGTAGAAACTGAAAGAGTACCAGCCACCTTAATAGCTAGGAAAAGTTGCAAAAGATTTGTGCTAGAAAAACAGGCCAAACATGTAGAAGAATGGGAACAACATCAAAGAGAGAGAAAATATTATCAAGAACTACAGAAGGACTACATCAATAAAAGAAGGATCATTGGAATGGCTGAGAGGAGAGGAGTTATGCAGTATGATGGAGAGAAACTGATAGTGGGTGCCCAAAATCTTGCACTCCTAACAAATGCATTTAAAAAAATAGCTGGACTGAATAATAATGACAGGCGTAGATTCTGTCATGTTGAGGTGGAAAGTGTTGGCCATCTAATATCAGGCTGTAGGGTTCTCATGGCAGATGGGTACTATACAGCCAGACACACAAAATTTGCAAATATATCCACTGGAAGATCATGACAGCATTAGAATTGGAATGTAGTAAAAATGTATGGGACCATACACCTGCACCAGTCACTGGAAATAACCATTATACTATATACTGTGACACAGTAATTCCAACTGCCACTTTTATAGACAACTCGGCAGTAAAACTGGACATAGTAGTGTGGGACAAGAGGAAAAGGGTTGCCTTACTTATTGAGGTCAGTGTCCCAGATGATTATGGCCTCAATAGAGTGGAAAGGGAAAAAATTACGAAATATCAGTCACTTTATGTATGACAGAGAGAAACTGGGAATTGAAAGAAGCTGCCATTCTCCCCATCATAGTTGGTGCAATAGGTATGATGAAGAACAACTTAACTTAATCCAATCCCAGGACAGCCCCAGGCCATAGAAATCCAAATTGCTGCATTAAAAGGAACAGTTACCCTCCTTAAATGAATGCTTGGCCAAGTCCAGACATAGTTGAAGTGTTTGGCTTTGTGTGGAATCCCCACTCAGCTATAAAAAGTACTAAAAAGAGTATAAAACAATAAGAGAAAAACCTTTTAATTATGGGATGTGCTCCTATGCTACAGCACGTAAATGTAGACTTAAAGAGCATTTAAGAGTTCATACTGGAGAAAAACCTCTTAAATGTGATACTTGTTCTTACACAGCAGCACTGAAAGCTACACTTCAAAAGCATTTGAAAGTTCATACTGGAGAAAGAGTACTAAAAAGAGTATAAACCAATAAAGAGAAGAACCTTTTAATTATGGGATATGCTCCTATGCTGCAGCACAGAAATGTACACTGAAAGAGCATTAAGTGTTCATACTGGAGGGGGGAGGTGATACCTGTTAGGCATATTCCTCGTGTGTCCAGTCCCACCATCAAGGGGTTTAGCAATAGGCTATGATGGACACAAATGTGTAACCCCAGCTAAACTCTCCTAAAACAAAAGAAATATGGAAAAGTCTACTAAAGAAAACTCATACCCTCCAGGACATTACCCAGGATAAAAGGGTCCCTTCAACCTGCTTACACACCAGGGTGGGTGAGGAGAGTAATGGTGCAACTTTTCTCAAACTCAGAGTAAAAGAAACTTCAGCAAAGGGATCATTGCAGGGGACCCCACCAGGCCAAGATAATGGCCCTGGACCCCAGGAGTATCAACAAAAAATGACATAAAAAAGAAACCTACATAGGTATGATAAGGTAAAGTGGACCATTGAAGAAAAGAAGATAATTTGCACTGTTCCAAATACTCTCAGTTTGAGAAATGGAACAGGCAGAAGAATATAATCCTAGCAGAACAGATCAGGAAATCCAACCTACTTGAAGAAAAGAAAAACTCCTTTGTCAAGAAGTTACAATCACTAGCCTCATGAGTGTATAATTACCTTACAGATGATGAAATTAACATCAAATAAAGTGCCTTTAGGGAAGCAAATGAAGACTACATTGCCAGAGAAGAAGAAGAAGAGAGGTGAAAAAGAAAAGATTATGGATAAGAGAAGAGAAATGGACACTGATATGGGCTAGTGGGCTACAAAATATGCCAGACAAAAACATGAGAGACAAAAGGACATCACAAGGGAATGGAGTGAGATCATCCACTTTTGTCCATATAAGAGAAAGACTCTAGCTGGACTTCTCAGAAGTACAACTTTATAGCTCAGAAAGCATTTAATGAACAAAAAAATAGAATACATGAATGATGAAATAGATAAGCTTATCCATAATGAAACCAGCCCAATAATGAACCCTATTCCAATTTCCAATGCCTTGACACAACACAAAATGCTGGAGATGATTCATCTGATAGCCCATTGGTTACCCAAACTAGACAGAATACCAACCAGCATTCTCTAACCAACCCAAACCACCAGATAGAAATGGGTGGCTCATCACCCAGTTCACTTGGATCCTCTGACTCACCATTACCTTCTGCATCAGGAACCTCTCCCCCTTCACCACCACCACAGCATGAAGATATATATTTACAGCAAATGGAACAGAAGGAGTTAGCAAATCTAATTGAAATAGTTAAAGCCATGATTATGGAAAACTGGCCCCAATTGATGAAACAGTAAAAATAGACTGTTTAAACAACTGTTTTACAGAGTTAATGTAGCAATTAATAGATTAGTCCCAGCCAACACAGATCTCATTGAACTTAATCAAATAAATTATGCTGCTGGCCTATATATGCAAAAGAAACTTGTCTCAAATTTCAACCCCCCCCCCCCCCCCCCCCCCCCCCCCCCCCTCAAAACTGCCAGTGTAAACCAAAACCTCCTCCCTGGAAAGTTTAATTAACTAAACTTAGGCAAGCCAAGTGTGAATTGAACCAAATAAACTATTTTCAAGCATCCCCACAACAAGGAAAACTCAAAAAAACAAATAGGGAAAGTAAATAGCAAGTATAACTTAAGAGACAGTCAACTACATGACAAGGCACTGGAATTGGAAGGAAAAATCCCAGCCATAGCCAGTAGAATCAGAAACAAACAAAAGCAGATAAACCTGAAAAAAAAAAGACCATTCTCATCCAACCCTAGAGGCTTTTACCAAAATCTCATAAGAGAAAGAATAGTAGTCCATGACACACCAGATCAGATCCAGTTGGGGTCATAATCAAAGCCCCTCTTTGAAACCCCAGAACAGCATAACCAGGATGCTGACTGGATAGAGACCATTAGGGCAGTAAGTGAAAGTAAACTGGAAATGGAGGAGTCATTCATAATGGAAGATAAGGTAAGAAAGAAAATGGCAAAATTCTCCAATTTCAAAATACATGGCATAGATAAGCTTCCAAATTTCTAGCTGAAACAGATCACAGCATTACACCATCATTACACTGCTGCCTTTCACAGAATTTTGCAGGGAGAAGAAGAAACACCAGAATGGCTTACAAGTGGAGATACAACCCTCATCCCTAAGACTTGTGAGACAAATCTCTCAAATAAATACCACCCAATTAGCTGCCTCACTACCACCTATAAACTATTTACTGGCTTGATTGCAGACAGTATATACAGTGCCCGCGAAAAGTATCCGATCACCCTGGAAATTTGTATTTTTTACATAAAAAACAATGTTTAAATGTATACTAACCTTATATTAGTATTTTGTCATCTGTCCTTTGGTTTGGATGACTTGTTCTAGACGTTTTGGCATGGATTTAATCAAGTTTTGACAAACTTCCACTGATATTTCCTTGCACCATACCTTTTTGATGGCTTCTTGTAATTTTTCGACTGAGCCAGTGTCGTGGCATTCAACCTTATTTTTTATTATTAGCCACATATTTTCTATCGGATTGAGATCTGGACTATTACCAGGCCAATCCAAAATATCAAATTTATTGTCAGTAATCCATTTTGTCACTATTTTGGCCCTGTGACATGGTGCACCATCATGCATGTATGTTTTTGTCCTTTGGATTGCCATTGCCATTGGAAGTTTATCCTGTAGCATTGCTAAATACCGTGCACCATTCATAGTTGTGTTCTTCGGAAGAAAATATAGGTTTCCACGCCCATAGTAACCGAAACAACCCCAAACCATCACACTTGGAAGGTGTTTCATTGTCTTTAGGGTGTATTTAGGGTCCATCCTATTTGAGCCAATGGGCCAGCGAACCTTTTTTGGACAACTTCTGAATGTCGAAAATGTCGACTCATCGCTAAATAAAACCTTCTTCCAGTCATCAACAGTCCAATGAATATATTTTTTACAAAATGCGACACGTTTTTTACGCATTTTTTCATTAATGAACGGTTTCTTAGCAGCATGGCGAGATGGTAATCCGAGTTCTTTTTGGAGCCGCTCCTGGATAGTTCGTTCAGAAACACCAGATAACAAATTATTCATATTAAATTTTATTTCTTTCGCAGTTATTGTTGGGTTTTTCAATACTAAACGTTTCATAAGTTTGTCTGTTCGTGAATTTGTTTTTCTCGGTCTGCCAGATCGTTTTTTAGGGACTGGCGTGGTTAGGCCGGCATTGTTCTTAGCCCGTGAAACCCATAAATTAACGGTACTTTGGGATATGTTTAATTCCTTAGCTATCTGTCTCTGTGATTTCCCACATGTATGCAAAGCAACAATAGCACCTCGACAATCACTCTTAAGTTGTTTTTTAGCACACATTATATATAAATTTTATTTACACCACTTTCTGTAAAAAATAACAAAATATCAATAAATTTATACAAACAGTGAAATCTGACAACTTTGAGACACAGCCACCCGCAACGAAGGCTACCAGAACACTAATTTGAGAATGCGTTGGATAGCTCTCATATCAGCGAGCAACCTCAAAGTTACCAGATGTCGCTAGAACAAATAGAAAGTGAATTATGTGTCTCTGAATATCAAGGGAAAATATTGTATTTTCTTGAGTGATCGGATACTTTTCGCGGGCACTGTATGAACACCTAGATGCTGGAGACCAGGGGCACCCACAGGCAGACACACACATGCATGTGTATCCACCATATTTTAATTTCTAGAAAAGATGGAGACCAAATTAAAATTTCTTAAAAAACCTGTGGGATAGGAGCACAGATGGCCTAGTTATTTTACTTATTTATTGCGCTGCATCCCTGAGAATCTCGAACCCCAAAAAATCATGCATCCAATTTTTTAAAGGCTGCAGGTGCCCCTGCTGGAGACTATCTGGAGAAAGAGCAAAAAGAATGTAGGAGGAATTGCTTTGGAACAAAGGATCAGCTGCTCGTCAACAAAACTATCCTTGAAGACTGTAAGAAAAGAGGCAGAAACCTAAATATAGCATGGATAGACTATCAAAAGGCATATGATAGTGTCCCACACTCCTGCATTTTGGAATGCCTCAAGCATCTAGAAAATGAGACCTTGTGAACATTGAAGCTATACAAAGGTCTTTTATGTCTAAGATGGAGGAAATGGAAGGTGAAGACTACTGGTCGTAACTACAATCCCTGGAACTCTACTCTCTCAAAAGAAGGTGGGAGCAGTACACAATAATATGCATATGGAAAATACATGAGGACTCTGTCCCTAACCTTAGAAATGAAATAGAAATAAACTGGAATGAGAGATGATGATTTTGTACAGTCCCAGCTGCATTGGGACAAGGGGCCATGAAAACAAGGATGAAAAATAACCTCAGAATATGAGGCCCAGAGCTTTTCAGTGTCCTACCAAGAGAAGTGAGGAATCTCCAGCACACCAACCTGAATAACTTCAAGAACCAGCTGGAGAGATTCCTGTGCCAAGTTCCTGACCAGCCATGCATGGCTGGTTATGAGGGCAGGAGGAGATCAGACAGCAATTCCTCCTTCACCAAATCCCGCAAATGAAGCAGGATGCTGCAGAGGGGTCAACCACAGGCCAATCCTGAACCATCATTCAAACTTGGCTAAATAATACCTAAAGTATAAGTATGTTGTACAAAATCTCTCCTACTATTATTAGAACTTTAACATATCAGATTACAAAATGGAGAATGAACGCCAGTCTTACCCATGGAAATGGAAAAATATCCATACCCCATGTCAAGATTATGAGGGGTATATTCCAGGGAGACAGCTTGTCACCCTTGCTCTCTCACCCTGGACCCCCTAAGCAAACTACTCAGCAATAGCAACATGGGCTATAACTTCAAACTAGGTGCAGAAATCCAGACAGTGTTCTGAACCATCTACTGTTTATGGATGATTTGAAGCTGTATACAGACACAGACTGACCAAAACCTAGAATACCTAGTATGGATCGTACATACTTACTCCAGTGACATAAAAATGAAGTTTGGACTGGATAAGTGTGCTAAGTGTACACTCAGGGGAGGCAAGAAAATACAAACCCATAATATCAATTTAAGAAGAGATACTGAGATTAAGGACTTGGAAGAAGATAGTTCCAATAAATATCTTGGAATAGAAGAAAGTGGTGATAGAGAACATTGGCAAATGTGAGAAAATATTAGTGGAGAGTACGTGTGAAAACTGAAAAAGAGCTGCAAGATCCAACTTATATCAAAGAACAAAATAATGGCTATAAATCAACTCTCCATCCCTGTTATTAGTTATAGTATAGGGATAATAGACTAGCCACAATCAGAACTGAACAAACTAGATGTTAAGACCAGGAAAATTCTCTCTAAATAGAGTAAGATAGAGGAACTAGTGTCTTCCCAGATTATACCTACCAAGGAAACTGGAGGGATGGGATTGACTGAGGTTAACCAGCTGTGCTCACTGATCATCAACCATCAGCATTGGGCACTATCTGAGGAGCTCAGCTAACCCATCACTAGCTCTGGTTTGTGAACACCACATCCCAAGAGTAGCTCAACAAACTTCCATAACCAAACTGGCCCAGCACTTTGGAGGGGATAGTATGACAGAAGAAGTAGAAACTGAGAGAGTACCAGCTATGTTAATTGCTAGGAAAAGTTACAAAAAATTTGTCCTAGAACAACAAGCCAAACATGCAGAAGAATAGGAACAACAACACCAAAGAGCTGGAAAATATTATCAAGAACTTCAAAAGGACTACATCAACAAAGAAGGATCATTGGAATGCTAAGGAGAGGAATTCTGCAGTATGATGGAAAGTGACTAATACTGGGTGCCCAAGATCTTGCACTCCTAACAAATGCATTTAAAAATATGGCTGGACTCAGTAATAATGACAGGTGTAGATTAGGGATGTACTAGATCACAATATAGCTGGATAACTGGATACCAGATATCTGGCTTTTTATTTTTGCCAGATCAAGAAATGGCTGAATACTGGATAATTGCTGGATATTTGGCCACATCATGTATTCTTAAGGGCATAAAATTTTAAAACTTGCAATTAACTAGTGGTTTAATAAACTTTTATGGTTCCTACTAATTTTACAAAATGATTATACTCCCAAAAAATGCAGATTAGAAATTTTGTTTATTCAATAAAAAAAATCCATATATATATTAGATTATTTAATTTATAGTGTATTGCCTTCTCATAAGACCAATAAGTCTTGAATTATTTTTAGTATATTTTGATACAACAAAAAGAATAAGATATTTGAAAATTTGCTAAATTTTAAATTTAAATAATTAATTAGGATATATGTTACTAGTAGCCTTAGAACAGAATTTAAATCAGAAAAAAAAAAAAGATAGAAGTATATTAAATTTTCAGACTTATTAACCCTTGCAAAACCTTGCAGCAATGAGTGATAGTGCTGTTCCTTCAACCTCGGGGGTGTCTAACGCCCCAAAACGAAGAAAAGCTTTGACCCCAAAGGAAATGTTAGAATTTTTTGATGAATATGAATTCGATAGTGATAGTGACATTGTTGGAGAATACCACAGTGGAATTGAGAGTGATAGCGAAAGTGAAAGTGAGCTTGTTGATTCTCTCACAACAACAAGCGGTGATAGCAGCCAAGTTGAATGGAAAGATGCAAAAAAATTTAGACCCTTTCATTATAAGTTTGATGCTAGTCAAAGCGGGGTAAATAATGAGTGCAATTTTACAGATTCCTCCACGCCATATGACTATTTCAAATTTTTTTGCAGTAATGAAATGATTGATTTGGTAGTTACTGAGACAAACAATTATTATTCTTATTCTAAAGAAAAAAATATATTTTCCCCTAAATCTAGGGCTCAAAGCTTTCAAGAAGTAACATCAGATGACATGCATGTATTTTTTGCTTTGACGATGCTAATGGCACATACAAAAAAACGGAGGCTTGAAGACTATTGGTCTACAGATGTGCTCATAGAGACTTTAGTCTTTGGCAAGTATATGCCAAGAAACAAATATCAAGGCATTTTGAGTTTCTTACATTTTTGTGATGAGAATGATCCTATTGGCAGTGAAGATCGTTTGAGAAAGTGCAGGCCCATTCTAAATTTGTTTCAAAGTGCATTTAGAAAGTGTTTGAAACCATTTCAGAAACTTACCATAGACGAGTCCCTTGTTTTGTTCAAAGGGCGATTAGTGTTCAAACAGTATATACCTTCTAAGAGAGACTGTTTCGGTTTGAAACTTTTTGTCATTTGTGATTGTAAAACGGGTGTTGTTTTAGACATTATTGCTTATACGGGAAACAGATTTGAGGTTGATGCTAAGGACCCACTTGGGCTTTCGGGGGCAGTTGTGAAAAAGTTGCTCTCTCCATATTTGGGGAAATGGCACATTCTCTACACTGATAACTGGTATACCAGCCCAGGATTATCACTTTTTTTGCATCAGCAGAACACAGGATCATGTGGCAGAGTGAGGAGTAATAGGAAGAAATTCCCCAAGTTTGTGGATGACCCCAGTAAGAAATTACAATGCCTTGCTAGTCAGCCTTTGTTAGCAGCCAAATTCAAAGACAAGAGAGATGTTTATCTGCTCACGACTATCCATGAAGGGAAAATGATCAGTTCAGAAAAGATTGATTATAGGACTGATTTGCCAATTCAAAACCCTGATATCATCATCGATTATAACAAGAATATGCGACTTGTTGATAAGAGTGACATGCAAATCAATGCGATTGATTGCCTGCGTAGAACTTTGAAGTGGTACAAAAAGTTATTTTTTCACTGCCTTGACATTGCTGTTTTGAATTCCCATCATTTATATACTCTCAAAAAGAAAACGAACATGACTTTGTGTGAATTCAGCCTGTGTGTGATCAGGGAAATTCTGGAAAAACATGGTGAGATCACCAAACTTATTCCTCGTAAATCACTTGCCAATGCCCCAGATAGACTTATAGCTGCAAATTACATTTCAAGGCATCACTTGGCAACAATTGGAAGAAATAACAACCAAAAAATTATACAGAGAGATTGCCATGTTTGTAAGAATTCCAAGCATTCAACATCAAAAAAAAGAACTAGTGTGACACTTTGGTGCCGAGAATGTCGAATACCTTTGTGTATCAAATGCTTTGTGGACTACCACACACTTGCAGACTACTAGAAGGATTTCTTATTTTACTGAAAGGATTTTTTTTTTTCATTAAAACCTTTTTTACAAAAATGACTGTCATTTTTTGGAATAAAGAATTTTTTTTTTTACTGTGTATACATTTTTTTGAAACACCCTGTGCGTGTGTGTGTGTATATATATATATATATATATATATATATATATATATATATATATATATATATATTATATATATATATAATGTATGTATATATATTTTTTTTAAACATGTAAAATGTATTTAGACTGCAAAGTTAAGCAAAATTAATAATATAAATAATTTTGAATAAAAAGAAAAAGGTAAAAAAGCCAACACCTACTGGTATACATTTTTTGAAACCCTAATATATATAATATATATATATATATATATATATATATATATATAAAAAACATGTAAAATGTACTTAGACTTTGCAAAGATAAGCAAAATTAATAATATATCAAATAATTTTGAATAAATAAATAGAAAATAAAGGTAAAAAAGCCAACACCTACTGATAGGTGTTTGGCAGTTGTCTCATACTATTCCAACCAAAATGGAAACACAATCCTCTCCGTCACCTGTGGCTGAGCGAGAGGAATCTACTGCACTTGGAGTTCGTCGTTCTACCAGGGTTAAAAAAGCCCCGGAACGTCTGAGCTTGTAGGGGATTGGTGTGACTAAAAGTCTGCAGATCGACACACCGAAAAAACCTTAATAATAAAAACTAATATTGATCTGGCAGCACCGGTTTTGACGGATTAGGGCGGATAGGCAGCGATGATGTTTTTGGATGATCATTAGCATTGCTATCATGGATGTAGTGCTGATTGTCGTTGTTGCTGTTGTTCTAACTATTCCTAAGTGCTAAAAAGTACTATTGTGAACTACTAGCCTATCTACATATACTGATATAGCTATTGACTAACTACTAGACTGACAACTGCTAGACTAACGACTATTACTGGCTATCTCGAATATTGTCTGGAACTGTTTGTTCTATACTTGAGGTGAGTCTATAATTATTTCGTTGTGTAACTTAATTCTGGTTATTGTACTGTATCTGTATATAGTGCGTAAACCATAGCCTTATCCACAGGTCACAACACACGGTTTTTCAAGGTACCTAGACACACTGCGTTTGAAAGATTGGAGATCATAGACAGGGGGAAAGATAAATTGAGGAAGATTGTTACACAGATCACCGGTTGAGTGGATGAAAGAATGAAAAACCAATTAACCCTTGCGTTAGGGAGTTGGACAAAAAAGGAATGAGAAAGTGTCCAAAGTGCTGCGTGCTCTCCTTAAAGGAGGAGGCATGCAATTGGAGAGTTCAGAAGAGCAGTGTCCGTTATAATAGCAATAGTAAAGAGAGAGTGAGGCAACATTGCGACAAAGAGAGAGGGATTGAAGACAGTCAGTAAGAGGTGGGGAAGTGATAAGACGAAAAGCCTTTTATTCCACCCGGTCAAATATGACAGTGTGTTGAGCCACCCCATACATAAGAAACATACTCCATACAGGGGCGGACAAGACCCCTGTACAGAGACAGCAACTGAGTGTGGGTGAAGAAAGCGCGGAGGCGGTATAGCACACCTAACCAGAGAGATCAGAGGTCAGGTGCTCCATAGTCGTCCCATACTAATCATGGGGTGATTGTTGAGAGGGACACTTTGGGAAGCGGGTGGAGAAGTGAAGAGTGGAATCATCGGCACAGGAATGAGTATGACAAGAAGTGCGAATTAAAAGACCATTAATAAATAATGAAAGGAAGAGAGTTAGTGACAGAAGAGAACCCTGAGGAACACTACTGTTGATAGCTTTAGGAGAAGAACAGTGGCTTTCTACACAGGCGCGTAGCCAGAATCTCGGTAACGTGGGAAGCGCACCTTTATATATATATATATATATCCCCGCAAGGGGGTTCTAAGCTCGTGCTCTTTGTGCTCGTTTGTACGTGCTTGTTCCTAGAGGTTTCACGTGCGCCCTCCCGGCCCTAGCACCCAAGAATGATGGGGCTTGACCCTGCAGTCCTTGTCATCCTTGGTCTTTTTCCACTTCGACTGTCCCCTCCACCCTTTCTTTTTCCTGTCTTTGCTCTCACTTTTTCTTTGGCTTTCCGCCGAGATATGCCCTTTTAAATATAGGCGAATCGGTTCTTCCCGAACTTAATATATATATATATATATATATATATATATATATATATATATATATATAGAGGGTGTTTCATAACATGTGGGACGCACTTTCAGGATGGGTTCAGGATCTGAAAACAATGAAAAATTTATGTAAAAATATGTCGAAATCGCTTTGTTTCCGAGTTACAGCCCGTTTTGTGTTCCAGCAATTCTTTCCGCAAACTGTTTACAAACACTGCTTGCCGACAATGTTTGTGAGTGTGTACGAGACTTATTTCATGTATGGCCTTGCCGATTGTAATGTTTGTACGCTCTATGACATGTTTTAATATCGTTGAGTGTAGAGCCATTAGTCAGTCAGAGGTGCATCGCGGTGTTTCACTGTTCGTATTCGTAATTTCTTACCGTGAATAAGTGCAGTCCAGTGAAAAAAAAACTTAAAAGTTGTGCTATTCAGTGAGAATGGAGGCTTATTCAAACAGAGAAATGGCAGACATGCATCTCATTTATAGACTTGCCGATCATTCATCAAGCGAGTTTCAGGTGGTGGTAGACCAATCAGCGAGAGAACTGTTGAGTTGGAGGAGCGGGTCCTGAATTGCGTGGAGGAACATCGTGGTATCAGCACCCGAAGGATAACAGCAGCAGCGGGTGTAAGATACACAACTGTGTGGAGAATTTTACGGGAATAACAGCTTTACCCATATCACATTCTGAGAGTACAAGGCCTTACTGAAGCTGATTTCCCACCACGAGAGGCTTTTTGTACATGGTTCCTTCAATAGTGTGCTCGCGATCCTCCTTTTCTATCCTCCGTGTTGTTTTCTGATGAGGCTGCCTTCACAAGAAATGGCGTGATTAATTTTCACAACACCCATCACTGGGCCGAAGAGAATTCGCATGCCATCATCCAGTCAAGGCACCAATAACAATTTAGTATCAATGTATGGGCAGGACTTATTGCCGACAACTTAATCGGTCCTTTTGTTTTACCTGGAAAATTAACAAGAGAATCCTATTCCAATTTCTTAAGGAATGATTTAAGCGATTTACTAGCTAAAGTTCTTCTTGGTGTCCGACATCGTATGTGGTTTATGCATGACGGCGCGCCGCCTCATTTTAGTCAGGTAGCCAGAGACTATTTGGATGACCATTTCCCCTGATAAATGGATAGGCCGTGGAGGACCCATTGCGTGGCCTGCTCGTTCCCTGGACCTGAATCCACTCGATTTTTACCAGTGGGATCATCTGAAATCTATCGTTTACGTGACACCCATTGACAACGTTGAAATGCTTCGCCAACGTGTAGAACAAGGATGCCAGAAAATCCGAGCAATATCTGGAATGTTTGAACACGTCAGGCAGTCTATGACGAGGCGTGTTCAGGTGTGTATTCAAGCGCAAGGCGGTCATTTTGAGTTCCTTTAAAGGTAAGGCGGATACTTGCTGGAACACACAACCGGCTGTAACTCGGAAACAAATCGATTTCGGGCATATGTTTATATAAACTTTTTTCATTGTTTTCAGGTCCTGAATCCATCCTGAAAGTGCGTCCCACATATTATGAAACACCCTGTGTGTATATATAATATGCTACAACAACAACCACTTTATTTCAGACTCAACAGGTACAAACATTATACAAGTGGTCCATAAAAGGAGAAGAAATAGTTGTCTGGAGCACTGACCATGTAGGCCAATGAATCACTATAAATAATGGACACCAGTTGCGTACGCCAATGCTTTCAGATTTGAGATTTCTAAAATATGTCGGAGATCAGTTCACTAACCATAGCTTCTGTAATCTTATTGACTGACTCACCAAGCCTAGTGATAAATCCAAATACAAAATTGCGTATAACACTGGCACAGTTAGGGACCTTATTGACCACAAACAGCATACTGGCACTAGAAGGAGCACCATTTATAAATCTTGGAGTTCTTAATACAAACAACAAACAAATACTTTATTTCAGACTCAACAGGTACAAATATTATACAAGAGGTCCATAGAAGATTAAAAGATAGTTGTCTGGAGCATTGACTAAGTAGGCCAGTGAATCACTGTGTATAATGAACATACAATTGCCTACGCCAATGCTTAGAACTGCCTTACATATGCCCGTTCCGGCCATACAGCTGGATCCATAAATACCCCTGGATCATCGCAGACTGCTGTAACTTGAAAGGAACTGTATGTAGCTCATCTGGAGTCAGTTTTCCTAAACTCCTAAAAATAACGTTATATGCAACAAACCATTTTCTCAAATTATACATCCTGTAGTTTCACTACAAATGAGCTGTATACATTGGAATACAAAAAGTTTTGAACAAGATCGATATCTGATGTATACATACGAAGTTTTCTAATCAAAGTATTTCCCTGAACATGTAATTGTGTACATTGCCTTAGAATATCACAATTATATTCGCCTCGAGATTTCGACCTGATCTTACGGTCGAGGAACTGCAGCCATTTGTGGAAGAAAGCGTGAATCTTCAGGTTACATGTATAAAAACTGACTCCAGATGGACTACGTACAGTTCCTTACAGCAATCTGCAATGATCTAGGGGTATTTATGGATTCCAGCGGTATGGTCGGAACGGGCATATGTACGGCGGTTCTATGAGAAGAGAAGAAAAACACCTGCAGCCCCTCTTGCAAGTGCTGGAAAGGGTAATTATGGAGACATCATGCGTCGTACTGTGGGGAAAAATCCAGCTGGGTCTAGTGCTGTAACTACTGTACCTGGTATAGATGGAATTCAACACGAAGAGAATGTGCTTTCTCTGGAAATGGGTGGCAGAACTCCTGCATCTTCCTAATTGTAACATTCAAGGTATGTTATTTTTATTATATATAAATGACCTTCCACGTTCATCTGATATACTGAACTTCATAATGTTTGCAGATGATACAACTGTCTTTTTTTTCTTGCAAAGATGTTAATACAGCTAAAAATATATTTCATTCAGAATTCATCAGTGTAATGAAATGGTTGACCACCAATAAACCTTTGTAAATATCAGTAAAACAAATTTAATGATTTTTACTAATAAAAGAAATGTATATCTTGATGAACTTAATATTAATGAAATCGAAATAAAGCAGTGTACTGTAACAAAATTTCTTGGTGTAATGCTAGATAAGAATTTGCAGTGGAGTGATCATGTAAATTATATCGCGAAAAAGATTTCAAGGAGCGTTACTATGATGTTTAAACTTAGAAATGTAGTCCTTGAACAAGTTTTATTGACTCTTTATCATACTCTTGTTCTTCCTTATATAACATACTGCGCCCTTGTTTGGGGAAACCCCGCTAACAACGCATTAAATGGTATGTTTGTCATCCAAAAACGAGAAATAAGGTTATTATCTGATGCTGATTTCCTTGATCACTCTAGTGCATTATTTAAAGAGCTAAACCTACTAAAGCTCAACGATATAACCAAACTGGCACATTTTATTTTTATTTACAAGTGTAAGAATAAAATCATTATTTTGCAATGGATAAATAAATATTTTGTAATGACTTGCATGCCGATATAAAAAATATTGCGAATGTAAATTTGTTTAAAACCAAGTTCAAATCCCGATTAATAATGGGATACTAACAAAAATCTTGTATTAATGTCCACTAATAATGTTTAATAGTGTCCATTAATATTGTTTAATATTGTAATACAGGTTTTAACTATTAATAATACTTATTTACTTATTTATAACAACTAGCTGCTTATTTTTAATAAGAGCCCTGTAAAGCCTAAAGCTTAAGGGCCAAATTAAATAAAAATAAATAGTCGAGCTTCACAATTATTCATATCATTGTAAATTGTAGAAAGACTACTGTATTTATTTTATTATTAATAAAGGTTATTCGATTCAATTCAATTCAAAGGTAATCTCATATAACTGTAGAGGCCTAAGCTTTAAGCAATAATGGCAAACACAGGCAGATTATAATTGATAAGCTGTTCGAGAATGCTGATATTCTCTGTCTGCAAGAAACTTGGCTATGGAAACACGACTTAAAAGACCTGAACAACCTGTTCAGTAACTTTTATGGGATAGCGGAGGTCACCAGAGATAAACAAGATGGCCTCTTTGCAGGCCACCCACCTGGTGGGGCAGCTATTCTATGGAGGTTACGGTATGGGAAATATATTTGTGAATTAAAACTTGGTTTAAACTGGGTAACTGCAATAGAAATGTGTGTAGACAATAAAAAATTTGTCACTGTGGATCTATATGCCCTTTCAGGCACTTGATAATGAAGATGATTACCTCATTAAGTTGGCTATTATTGTTAGAAAATCTAGAAGAGGAAGAACCATTGTTGTCCCAAAGCGATATGGTGACTAAGATGATTGATGCAGCATTGCTTGTATATATTAAGTTAAGGTGTGTATATATCCATCTCATAATTGTAAGGTTAGTGAAAAATTCTCTTAATTTAGAGCTAACATTTTTGGGCTCTTGTGGCATCATTTTTTTGGGGCGCTGCGCATCCTCCCTACTCGTTTGTTGAATGCGGCACTTACAGGGCGTGGTCTTATAGAGAGCTCTCTTGCAATTCAGTTTGGTTGTTTAGATACAAGATTGTTGCATCGTGCAATAGTGCAGGTTGTGTTGTTGTTGCAAGGTTTAGAAAGAAGACCATAAATAGTGCCCCTTTTGTTTTTTATCTTAATTTTATGCAACTGAGGCCTAAGGTAGGCCCACATCGAGTCAGCAACCCTGAGGTAGGACCTAATAGAACCTCCACGTCCGTAAGTTTTTAGTCTAGCTTAACTTGGGCTGTAGGTTAAACTCGCCCTTCAGAGCTTGGCCGTTCACGGTTCAGCTGGGATTCTGAACCCGATAAAATAAAAAAATAACAATTATTGAGGAGTTGGATACGACATACGTAGCTATTATTGGTGATTTCAATGCGAATGTGCTTAATGATGATTCTTTGTTTAGCAACCATTTAAAATCCCTCTGTGAAGATAATAACACGACTCTTTCATCTATGTGTGGTCTTCCTGGTGATAGCTTTACTTATGTTAGTGATAGTTGGCACACCACCTCATGGTTGGATGTACAGATCTACAGAAGCTAAGGCTAACAAAGCCCCTAAGATCCACTCTAAGGTTAGCCGGAGAAAAAGAAGGGAATAGGGAATTAAAAGAAGAGAATAAGGGGTTAAGTAAGTAGCGAAACCTATCATTCGTGGGTTAACATTCATTCAGAAAAAGAGAGAGAAAGACTCGCCATCTTCATCCGCCGGCCACTGCCGACAAGTCGGAAAAATAGTCGAAGAGAATAGGAAAGGGGTGAAAGATGGAAAGAAGTAAAGTAAGAACGCTTACAATTAGTTATAAACCATGCAAACACAGTCTTAACTCAAAGAAACACTGTCATACCATGCAAACTACGGACATGCAAGTGAAGAGGATGAGAAAAGAACAAAAAAAAAAAGTATGAAGTGTATAATAAAAAGTGGGTTAGTTTACGCTACGAGCTACATCTAAGTTTGTGTTAGTCTATTTTTTTTAAATAATATAATTTTATTGCTGGCATTAATCGTCAACGGACTGAAATCTCGACCATCATCCCCAGAGCTCCTGTTGCTAATTGTTTTATTATTTTAAACGACGTTAATATTTTTAAAATGCTTATCTAAACGGTTTTTATACATATTAACGCTGGTAGAGTTCACGACGGGCACGGGAAGATTATTCTATTTATCAATCATTTTAAACGTAAAAACGTTTTTAGCGATGTTAGTAATGAAATGTCTACCACGCCATTTAAATACGTTATTACGAGTATTGATATTATTGAAAAAGATCAATGTCAAAATTTACGTTATCATTTTTATTAACGATTTTGAAAACCAATAAGCTCCCACCTTAATCTCCTAGTCTCAAGTGAATACAAGTCTAACTCTTTAATCCTATCTTCGTAAGACTTGTTGCGTAGTGACGGAATTAGTTTCGTGGCGCGTCGCTGAACCCTCTCCACCCTATTAATATTCTCACGCAAATACGGGCACCAAAACTGAACGGCATATTCTAAGTGAGGCCTGACTAGGGACTTGTAAAGTGGCAATACAATATTCTTCGATTTAAATTCGAAATTACGCGTTATGAAGCCTAACATCCTATTAGCTTTTGCGTAAGACTCCAGGCACTAGTTCCTAACTTTTAAATCCTTAGATATGAGTACCCCTAAATCTACTTCCTCGTCAACGCTCGCTGTCTGTCTGCTGTCCATCGTGTATGTGTAATTATTGTTACGAGAACCTATATGCAAAACTTTACATTTGTCTATGTTAAATTGTATCTGCCACTTATCCGTCCACTCCATAATCCTATTTCTATCGTCCGCGAATTTTGATACGTTACTGGTCAAGCCTACATCTGTGTCGTTAATGTAGATTACGAATAGCAATGGGCCTAACACTGAACCCTGAGGGACACCGCTACCTACATCCAGCCACCCCGATTCCCTACTATCAACAACGACCTTCTGTTTCCTGGCGCAAAGCCATTCCTCTAACCAGTTAGCTCCTGACCGCGTATACCGTGTGCTTTAACCTTCGCAATTAATCTTCTATGCAGAACTGTATCGAACGCTTTTTTAAAGTCTAAATAAATAACGTCAGCCGCTCTATGCCTATCGCACTCGCGCACTATTTCGTTATAAAACTCCAAATTAGTTGAACAAGATGTATGGCGTCGAAACCCATGCTGACTACTATTAATCAAATCGCGACTTTCTAAGTGATCGACGATACGATCCCTAACTACGGATTCCAAAAGTTTACTGACAATTAACGTTAAGCTATTAGGCCTATAATTGCTAGTTACTGTGCGGTCGCCTTTTTTAAAAATGGACGTAACGTTAGCTAATTTAAAGTCTTCAGGAATAATCCGCGCTTCCAATGATTTATTAAAAATTTTGGAGCAAGTGTAATTTACGTCCCCCTGACGCAAAAGGGGGAACAAACTACACTAGGTCAAAGTTGGGGAACGTAAACTACACTAGAATCTTTAGGAGACATTTTTTAAATGAATCCATCAAATAAAACCTTAAAACTAACGAACGAAAATATTACGACTTAACCTAACCAATTGTCTGTGTGTGTGTGTGTATATATATATATATATATATATATATATATATATATATATATATATATACCCCCCCCTCGATTAGGTACTCCGGCTTGCCGGGCCGAGGGGGCTCGTACACCTCGTGGGTTGTTGAGGTTTCCTCAACTCCTCGCGGGGTGTGGGCGAAGAGTTACCTAGTTGCGTTTTTTTTTTTTTTTTTTTCCCCTTCCTTTTCTTTCCCCACCCCCTTTTCTTTTCTTTTTGCTCCCCCTTTTTTTCCGTCTCCCGGAATTTCTTTTGTCTTGACTCGGTCCTGTGCCTCTGTCAATCGTAGTATCCCCCCCCCCTCTGTATTTGCAGTCTTGGGGTCATCGGGTGCACCCGCCGGGGGCATCGCTCCGTGGCTGAGCCGTGCTCCGGGGACGGTACGGGCCCCCGGACCGCTGCTGCGTCTGGATTGGGTCTTTGCTTGGCCCTTAACGGACAAATCTCCGTAGTGCCAATCTGCTGTTTTTAAAACGACAGTTAGGTTGGGGGGCGGGCTACCCGGGACGTTGGGCCTGCGCTTTGAAGGATGCAGCAGCGGCTGGTGCATCGCCTTGGGTCCGAGGCTGCCGTTTTTGTAAAATTACTGTTTATGGGTTCTATTTCTAAACTTCACTCCCCTCTTGTTGACGACTCTGGCCCGCCCTTGGATTTGGATCAGACTACTACTTCTGGTCGTTCAGCGGCCTCTGCCTCCGCTGGATTGACCTTCAAGCCGTATGGCCCCCTCTCGTCCTCTGCGGCGTCTGGCTCTCGTGGCCGGACTCGTGGTGGCCGTAGGGCGGGGTCTTCGCGGCCCTTGTTCTCTCGCCCACTCTCGGTTACCGTTACACATGGACCTGTCTCTGCTGTCAATTTCTGTCCGGTGGACAGGTTCCTTGTTCTCCGCCCTTCCGCTGGCTCCCTTCCGGGCAACTCGGAACGGGTGTTTCAGCGCCTTAAGACGATAGGAGTTCCCTGTCGTTATGATATCCGCCCTCTGAAGGATGGGTCTCTTCTTTTGAAGTCCCGTTCTTCGGGGGTGACTGGGTCCCTTCTACAGTTGCAGGATGTCTTGGGTTGCAGAGTTTCTGTGACTCCCCATCCGCAATTGAATAGCTGTCAAGGCACCATTTTCGCTTCCCGTCTGCTATCAATCCCGGTTGGCGAGTTGCAGGAGGATCTTGCACCCCAGGGGGTAACGAAGGTCTTCCGCTTTTCGTCGCGCCGGGATGGTGCTCTTACCCCGTCCGCTCGTCTGCTCCTGACCTTTGGCTCCCTTGTGCCTCCGGCCCAGGTGTTCTGGGGCATGGGTGACCGCCGGTCGTGTGAGTTTTCGGTGCGACCATATGTGCCTGACCCGGTTCGCTGCTTTGGCTGCAACCGGTTCGGCCATGTTAGCTCTGCGTGCCGCCGTGAGGGTAAGCTATGTGTCCGCTGCGGTGGGCCTGCGCACCCTACCCCGTGCACGAAGCCCCCGCGGTGCTCGAACTGTTCGGGGGCCCACCCTTCCTCTTCTGGGGACTGCCCCGTTTTCAAGTTTGAATTTGAGGTGCGGTCCTTAAGGACTACCGAATTCCTTAGTGCGCGATAGGATCTGTGACCGGGAGCCGCGGCGGGGGTTGTCCTACGCTGCGGCTCTTGGCCCTGGCGGGTCCTCGGGCCCCTCCCGTGCTACCCCGGCGTCTACCGGAGTGGTGCCCCCCCTGGAAGTCTCGGGGGTTGGTGGTCCTCCTGGCGCCGCGGGTCCTTCTTGTTCCTCTGCCTCACTTTCTGACATCCCATCTGATTCCCTGCCTACAAGTGCCCCTTCTCCCCCTCCGGCCTTGGGGTCTGGATCCTTGCCTACTCGTCTCTCGGGTGGGGAGGGGGATGCCCCGAAGGGGAGGAGGAAGCGCCGCCGTGGTCGGAGTCGGAGTCCTTCCGACCCGATCCTGACTGCTGCTCGCCCTGCTTCCCCTTCTTCCCCGTCTTCACCGGAGGGGAAGCGGCGTGCTGTTCCTGATCCGCTCGGGACTCCCCCTCCTCCTATACGGAGGGCTGGTGAGGCGTCACCTCCCGGTGCCCCGACCAGTGTCCGGGTGTCGGTCGAGGTACACCGCCCCATGACACCCTCGATTACTGACTCTGTTCCCATGATAGACCCGGTCGAGAGGGGCCTGGCCCTCCTTCATGGAGTCTCTCTCCCTCCGGCTCCTGCTGAGAGTGGTCGGGTCTCTCTCCTGGATCTACCTCTCCCACCTGTGGTCGACCTTTCCTCTCCCCCCCGTCAGTGCTTGTCTGGTTTGACGAGCCCTCGAACAGCTGGTTCCCCCCGGTCCCCCTCTGGTGGGGAGTTGGGGGTTTCGGCTGGGCCCGACTCGTCGTCTCTCCCCCCGCCGGGAGAGCCCCCCTCTGACCTCCCTGTTCTACTCTCCACTTCTCGTTCTACTACGGGTGCAGCAGATGCGGAGTCGGTGGCCTCTACCCCCCCAGTTCTGGGTGAGTCGGGGAAACCGATTCCGTCCCTGGTTACGGACCGTTGAGTTTGCTGCTCAGCTTGGTCCGTGGCTATTTCGCTGTTTTCTCTGCCTCTTATAATGCCGCTTCCCCCCTTACAGTTCCATCTTGCATTGGAACTGTAGGGGGCTTTTAGCTAACTGGGAGAACCTTGCCTCCCTGCTGGAGAGCGAGCGGCCTTCCTGTGTTTGTCTCCAGGAGACTATCCTGGCTGCGCGGGGACTCCCTCGTCTCTCTGGCTATGTTGGTTTCCCTTGCACCCCGGATGAGCGCACACGCCGGGCGGGGTGCGGCGATTTACGTGCATCATTCGTTACCATCGCGTGGTGTGCCTCTTCGCACTTCCTTGCAGGCTGTGGCTGTGCGGCTCTTTTTAGATCGCCAGTACACTGCCTGCTCGGTTTATATTCCTCCTCATGACCCTCCTTCTCGCGACGCGGTTCGCGAGTTGGTGCTGCAACTACCCCGACCGTTTCTCCTCCTCGGGGACTTTAACAGTCGCGACCCGGCTTGGGGAGATGTTCGGTCGACTAATGTTGCTGGTATTTTACTCTCCTTAATGGAGGAACTTTCCTTTGCGTGTCTCAATTCCGGTGAACCTACTTACTTCCACGAACCCACGGGTTCATTTACCTGTATTGATCTCTCCTTGGTGTCCCTCGATGCCTTACTCGATTTTTCGTGGAAGGTGTTGGGGGACTCTTATGGCAGTGATCATTACCCAGTCTGTCTTGAGCCGGTCGGTCCGCAGCCGGGCGTTTCGTCTCGACCGAGGTGGTGCCTTGCGCGGGCTGACTGGCCATCTTTCAGAGCTCGTTCCGTCATTGTCCGTTCGGTATTGAGCTTTGGCTCTGTGGATGAGAGCTTGGAGTTCTTCGAGCGGGTGGTGATGGGCGTCGCGGAGGACTGTATTCCTCGATCTTCCGGTAACCCGCGGACTCGTAGCGTCCCGTGGTGGACTCCAGCATGTCACCAGGCGGTGTGCGAGAGGAAGAGGGCAACGCGCCGCTTCCACCGCACCCGGCGCGCGGGCCACTTGATTGAGATGCGGCGGGCGAAGGCTTTCGCCCGCCGGACTCTCAAGTTGGCCCGTCGGGCCTCTTGGCGTGCTTTTGTGTCCGGCATCTCCTCATCTACCCCTTCTGCTGCTGTGTGGCGGAAGGTACGTAGTATCGAGGGGAGCCAGTCCCTGCTAGTCGCCCTGTCCTTCGGGACGGGGACGGCTTCCTTTCGGATCCTGCTGCTGTGGCTGATCGGCTGGCCGGTGCTTTTGCTGCGGTTTCCCGTTCGCCTTCAGCTGCGGATCGCCCTTTATCGGAGGTCACGTTCCCGCCCCCTGGGAACGAGCCCTATAACCATCTCTTTCCGATGCGGGAACTTCGGGCTGCCTTGGCAACCCGTCGTTCTTCCGCCCTGGCCCTGATGACATTCCGTATGACTTTCTTTGGAATCTGCACCCGATGGCCCTGCACTTCTTGCTGGATCTTTTCAACCGGATGTGGGTTGAGGGGTCGTTCCCTTCCCGTTGGAGGGAGGCGATTGTGGTCCCGATACCTAAGCCGGGGAAGGATCCGGCGGAGGTGGCGAGCTATCGGCCTATTGCTTTGACGAGCTGCTTATGCAAGCTCCTCGAAAAGATGGTGGCCGTCCGACTTTCCTTTACACTGGAGTCGCTTGGGTTATGCCCCCCGACCCAGTATGGTTTTCGTCGATTTCGGGGTACTCTGGACCCCCTTCTCCTCCTTGGCCATGATGTACGGGAGGCATTTTCCCGCCGGAATCTTGTTCTGGCCGTCTTTTTTGACGTCCAAAAGGCCTATGACACGACCCGTCGGGGAGTTGTCATGGACCGTTTGAAGTCTCTTGGTTTTGTGGGCTTTTTGCCCACGTTTCTTCGCAACTTCCTCTGCCGTCGCACTTTCCGCGTCCGTAATGGGGCGGCCCTATCTGCCCTGTATGTTCAGGAGGAGGGGGTGCCCCAGGGGTGTGTGTTAAGCGTCTCCTGCTTCAACCTAGTTATGTCTGCGCTACCGGGAGCTCTTCCGCCCTCGGTGCGCTGTTCCATCTACGCAGATGATCTGGCTGTCTATGCCGCGGGGACGAGTCCCCCCCTCGTGGAGAGGCAAGTCCAACTCGCGGTCAATCGGGTTGAACGCTGGGCGTCGTCGGTGGGCCTTACGTTGTCTTCCCCGAAGACTTCGTGTGTGGCCTTCCTTCCGTCGAGGAGACGGGGATCCGGCGCCATCCCGGCCTTTAACCTTACACTCTCAGCCTCTGGCCCTCGTTCCATCAGTACTCTTCTTGGGTATGGTTTTCGACAGCCGTTTGAGCTGGGTTCCCCACCTTCGCCGGCTGCGCGAGTCCGCGAGACGTACCCTGGATTTGCTGGGGCATCTGTCGCATACTACATGGGGCGCGGATAGGCGGACGCTCCTCCGTTTGTACGTGTCCCTGGTACAGTCCAAATTAGACTATGGGAGTGTGGTGTATGGCTCCGCCTCCCGCACGGCCCTTCGGATACTGGATCCGGTTCTCTCTAGAGGACTGCGCATGTCATCTGGCGCCTTCCGCTCCTCTCCGGTTGATAGTCTGCAGGTTGAGTGCGACATCCCTCCCTTGGAGGATCGGAGGTCGTTCCTCATTGCTAAACACTATCTCCGGATCCTCCGTCTTTCCACCTCTCCTCTGTTCCAGGTGGTTGAGAGGGCGTTCTGCCGGGATGGGGGTTGGTATTTCACCGACACGGTGACCTCCCTCCTCGATGGTATGGGCGCTCCCCCTCCATCCGTTATACCGGTCTCTTTCAGGGGTGTTGCACCTTGGGAGGGCACCCCTGTTGCGTGCTGTAGGGCGTTGCGCCCCGTTCGCAGGACCGAGTCGGACTCTGCCTTGCTTCGGTCTCTGTTCCTTCAGCATGCGGCGTGTCACTCTGCATGTGTTGCGATCTTCACGGATGGCTCGAGGTCGTCGGGGGGCGTTGGATCCGCGGCTGTTCCCCAGTCGTCTGCCCTTGCTCCCCGATGTACCCGTCTCCCTGATGAGGCTTCCGTTTTTACGGCGGAGGTGGTGCGGGAGCATCCGGATGGGTCGTTCGTCATCCATTCGGATTCCCGCAGTGCCCTGGATGGCCTGGAGTGTTTTGACCCTGTCCACCCGCTGGTCCGACGAATCCAACTACTGTACCATACTCTTGTCGCTGTCGGTGGCAAGGAGGTGGTATTTTGCTGGGTCCCAGCACATGTTAACGTGGCTGGAAATGAGGCTGCCGATCGAGCTGCCCGTTCCGCGTGCCGACTGCAGGTTTCACCTGTGTCCCTCCCTTTTTCTGATTATATCCCTGGCTTCCGTAGGTTTTTGCGCTCCCGGTGGCAGAGTCGCTGGGATGGCGCTACGGATAACAAACTTTGCAAGATTAAACCCAAGTTGGGATGTTGGGCCTCTTCCTTCCATCGGTCGCGCCATAAGGAGGTGGCTCTGGCCCGCCTCCGTATTGGCCACACCCCCTGACCCATGGCTATTTGATGGCCGGGGATCGGGTGCCCGATGTCCCAATTGTGACGTCCTACTTACAGTTGCCCACCTCCTGGTGGAGTGTCCGCTTTACTCTGCGCTGCGCGCAGAGTATTTTCCCTTCTTGGAGAGCGTCGGGCTTTGTGATAGGCTTGGCGCTCTTCTGTCTGAAGGTCCCTACTTTTCGATAACCGGGTTGTTCTCCTTCCTCTTTCACTCCCGACTTCTTTACCGGCTGTGACTCCGCTATGATCTTTCTGCTTTTCCCCTACCTCCTCCTCCTCCTCCCCCGTCTATTGTTCATTTCCATTAGTTGTTCCATACTCTTCGTTCTGTGTTCGCTCTGCTATCCACCTTTCTTTTGGTGGCCATGAGCGGTCATTCTTTGAAACAAAAACAAAAAAAAAATATATATATATATATAATATATATATATATATATTATATATTAGTTACGATAGAAATGTTCTTCGGGAACCTTATCCTCAATAGGAATATGAAAACAAGAGATACGACTCTCAACATTTATTGGCCAAACGTTTCGGTCCGCTCAGGGGCCATCTTCAGTGACTAAATAGAAGCATCTAAAAATAATCATAAAACTCAAGTAAATACAAATGTCAAACTGTATGGTAATAAAATCTAATACAAAAAAAAGTTAAAAAGTTGCTAAAAAACTATCTGGATTATAAAACAAAATAAAAGTAAAAAAAAAATTAAAAAACTTTTAAAAATTAAAAGTTTCAAAATATTAAGTTTAAAATTTAAAAATGTAAAAATTTAAAAAGGACTAACCTGGATGGTAAAAGTTACAAATAATAAGTGGAGAGAAAGGAAAAAACAACATATATATATATATATATATATATATATATTATATATATATATATATATATATATATATATATATATATAGTCCCATAAGTCCGGCATCATAGAAGAAATTCATATTTTTCTATTTCTACAAACCATAATTCATTATGCTCGGGATGCCAATTTCCCGTCCACCATTCTGTCCAGTGACAAGCTGTTTTTTATGGAAATGGTGAGGTAAATCTACAAAACACCCGCTACTGGTCTCAAAACAACCCTCACTGGTATACCTCTTCAAAGGAACAAGGTGCTTCTCGGGTGATGGCATGGTGTGGCATTTGGAAGGATCGCATCATAGGCCCCCTCTTTTTCGATGAACATGTCACTGGAGGCACCTACCTACGTATGCTCAAGGAAGAAGCATTTCCCAGTGTCTTGAACGAAGAAGGAAATTTCCCAACATGGTTCCAGCAAGACGGCGCTCCTGCACATTACAGCACCCAAGTAAGGGAATACCTGTACCAACAATTCCCTGGTCATTGGATAGGACGTCGAGGGCCTGTGGAATGGCAAGCTAGAAGTCCGGATCTCACGCCACTAGATTTTTATCTCTGGGGCCACTTGAAAGCGCTGGTATACGCAGAGAAAATTAGGAGTGTTGAACATTTGCGGCAGCGCATTATTGGGGCATGTAACATCATTACTCCTGACATCATTCACCGTGTGTTGCTCACTGGGTATCACGTCTGAATTTGTGTATTGAAAACAATGGTGGACATATTGAGCACGTTCTGTAAATAAAAGCTTTTGTTTTGCCTTTTTTTTATTATTTTTCCTATGATGCCGGACTTATGGGACACCCTGTATATATAAATAAATAAAGAATTTGTGTGGGTATTTCTTCTTACGCTAATTAAGGAATAGCATGACATGGGTCCAAATTCTCACTTAATCTGTAATTTGTGCAATTTAGTAACAACGGAAAACCTAGCGATTAGATGTGATTTCTGCCAACGATTAAACGACTTTAACTGCATGAATTGGAATGATAGGAAAATAACTCGTCTCGAACGCGAAACACGTCGTGGGGATCAAATTTCTATGTGGCGCATGTATACAGACTAAATTCTTTCGCGGTCTTTAAAGAAATGGAGATAGCAGACTCGAAAGTTACAAAAAAGAATGAACTAATGGGGACACACGGGTCCGGAATGGTCCCAACGAAAAACAGGGTGGATGAGAGAGAAGACGAAATAACGAATAACAGCATAATAACGAACAACAATTTAATAACAAATAACGATATAAACAGTATAATACGGAAGGAAGACATTGATGAAAGGAAAGAAACAAGTAAAAGTTGCGAAGTAGACAAACGGTCCAACGAGCGAAATGATAAAAAGATAACTAAAAACGTAGAAAATAAACAGCCAAAGAAAAATAATAATGATGCCGAAGCTAAGAACTTGGAAAATAATAAGAAAGAAAACAGAAGCGTAGAAAATATCGTATGCAAATACTACGCGAAAGGAAACTGCAGATATCGGGATGGGCAATGCATATATGCACATCCCACATTATGCAAAATGCATTACACAAGTGGATACTGCAAGTTTGATAAGAAATGCATGTTCCACCATCTTACGGTCTGCAACACTTATGAAAGATATGGGAGTTGCAAATACGAAAAAAAATGCCGATACCACCACCCTCAAAGGAACGCAACGACGGAACAGAAAAAACGAACATCAAAGAAGAGTGGCAATTTTTTAGACGCAGCCAACACATTTCAGCTGCTAAATACTCTCCAGCAATTAAAAAACCAGCTGACAAATATAAATATAGAAATCCGAGAGCTGGACAGAAGGTACGAACAAAGGCACTTCATGCGTTATCGGGACAACAGGTACCGACAAAGATAAAAAGAGGTAAATTCTCGGAGGACCATAAGGCAACGAAACCGGCACCCCTATTGGGAAACAAATCGGAACCACCTTTATGCGAAAAAGAAAGAGAAAAAATAAAAATAATCCTAGCCAACATACAGGGCCTTAAATCAAACCATTCCACGAACAAAGTTGTATACCTGAAAGGACTCTTGCAAGAAGCCGGAGCAGACTTTGCATGCCTCACGGAAACTCAGCTAAAGGACTGCCAGGCGAACTGTGAAAATTGTGAGTCCTGTATTGACAAAAAAGAAATACAAATTGACAACTATAACATCCTCAGAGCCGACAGAACAGTGAGACGTAAAGGAGGATGTGCTATTTACACACGCGAAAGGCACATAGCAGAAATGGCTATAAGTACCTCAAACAACTACGTAGAATGTGTAGCAGCAAAAAATGAAAAATTAAATATGGCACTAATTGTAATGTACAGACCCCCCAAACACGCCAACCTCAAAATTTTCAGATTCCATTACAGAGGTAAGAAACTTGGTAAAAGATCTACACTCTCCAACCCCAAATATTTTTCTCTGTGGTGATTTTAATTTCCCATTCATGAAATATAAAAGGATAGGAAAAAATATATGTATACACCAGGACAAGGCGGGTACACGAGAAGATCAGGAGCAGGTAAAAATGCTACTAGCTTTAGCTGATGAATTTATGTTAACGCAAGAAATAACAGAAAACACAAGAAAAAACAACTGCCTAGATTTGGTATTCACAAACAACAGTAATCTAATTGATAATGTAGAAATATCCCCAACTATGATATCAGACCACAACATCATTGAAATAACAATTAATATAAAGGCAACAGGAAAGGAAAGAACACGCACAACAGGAAGAAGCAAATTCAAAATTTTTAATTTTCACCCCAAAGCTATAAACTGGGAAGATGTGACATCCAGCATGGAAGTAATAGATTGGAAAACCATTTTCGAGGCCAAGACAACGGAAGAGATGCTAATGACGTTAGAGGAGAAGACGTTAAAAATTGTGGAAAAACATGTCCCAAAGATACAACAAAGAGGAAAGACAAAAAGAGGGCATTGTTCCGAAAAAGAAAAAGAGTGACTGCAAAATTAAGTAATTGTAAAGATAACAACATCAGAAAAATATTAAATGACAAACTACAAAGTATCGATGTCATCATACAGGAACTAATCGAGAAGCATACAGAAAAAGATGATGATGACGCTATAGAAGTGATAAAGGCTAACTCAAAGTACTTCTACAATTTCGCAAAAAGAAAGTCGAAAACCATGTGACTATCGGACCTTTAAAAAATGAGAACAGTGATTTATCTGATGATCTAACAGAAGTATCTGAAATATTAAAAGCTCAGTATGAATCATCTTTCAGTATTCCAAAAACTGACAAATTGATATGCGATAGAAACGCGTTCTTTGAAGAAGAACCACAAGGGGAAAGTATAACGGATTTCGACTTTACGACGGATGATATTACACAAGCCATAGGGAAACTAAAAACACACACAGTGGCAGGACCAGTGGCGGACCCACATTTTTGGGACCCTGAAGCTTGAACTGTTATGGGGGCCCCTTCGCAACCAGCAACAATAGGGCAACATCCAACAAGGTTCAAAGGGCCTTGCTGCCCTTGCAAGGACCTCGAGACCCAAATGGCGGAGAACGGGGTGGTGGGGTGGTGTCCTTGAAGATGGGCCATACAGTGAGCCCCTTCCCACCAGCAACGAGGTCTGGGTAACCGCGCGGTTAGGTATGCGCGGAAAAAAGTATTGGTTCATTCTCTAATAGAGAGGTAGAAGGTCATCAAGGGGGCTCGTTAGGATAAAGAGGTGAAAATCTGATTTTTGGTGTTAAAATGCACAAGCGAGACGAGTGCAGCCTGAATTGAGAATTCAGATGTCTTTTTATGGTTCCGATTGGCTGTAGCCTAAGGGCTGAACTATAGAGCTATTAAGCCGTGCACCAACGAAGGATTCGAGGATCCAGCTGCCAAAATGTAGACAATGAATAGATTCTGGCGAGCTCAGCGAGCCCATACAGCTGGAGGTTCTGGCGCTGCATGCCCCCGAGAAAATTTTGAAATTTGACCAATTACAGGGGCATTTTGAGGCCATATGAAATGGGTATTAGAGCATATTCTAAGGTCAATATTAAGTACTTCAACCCATTGGCTTATCATTCTATCACTAAAATAGCCTTATTTTAATAACAAACACTTAAAAAAACTCCATCGATTTTGTTGAAAAATTCACTCATTAAAAAAAAGTTGCTTCAGGGCCCCTCCTGGATTAGGGGCCCTGAAGCTTAAGCTTCATTAGTTTCATAGTAGATCCGCCACTGGGCAGGACTGGATAAATGGAATGCCACACTGATCAAAAACTGCAAGAATGCAATCGCTGAGCACCTATACTGGATATGGAGACGATCATTAGACACGGGAGAAATACCGGGCATCCTGAAGAGCGCGAACATAGTCCCAATATATAAAGGAGGTGATCGATCCGAGGCCAAACACTATAGGCCAGTGTCGCTTACATCTCATCTCACTAAAATATTTGAAAAAATAGTTAGACAGAAAATCTATGACTTTTTGGAAACTCAGAAAAAATTCAATGATAACCAACACGGGTTTCGGTCAGGCAGATCATGCCTATCACAACTAATGGAACACTACAACAACATTATTGATTCACTTGAAAGTAATGAAAACTATGATGTACTATACACAGACTTTGCTAAAGCGTTCGACAAGTGTGACCACGGAATCATAATACATAAACTGAAATATATGGGAATAACAGGAAAATTAGGGAAATGGATATATAATTTCCTTAGTGAGCGGAGGCAAGTCGTTACAGTACAAGGAGTATCTTCTTCAGAATTAGAGGTCTTCAGCTCGGTACCACAAGGAACAGTATTAGCTCCACTACTCTTCATAATCATGCTAACTGACATAGATGAGGACGTTACCAGAGACAGCACAGTAACATCCTTTGCGGATGACACAAAGATCAGTAGAAAAATAAGAAACCCAGAAGACATAGGATTTCTACAAACCGACATAAACAAAATCTAAAAGTGGACGGAAGACAACAATATGAAGTTTAACACCGAGAAATTTCAGCTATTACGGTACGGAAAAAGAGAGGACCTAAAATCCATGGAATATTATACCCAAAATGGACAGGAAATTCAGAGAAATTCCAGAGCAAAAGATTTAGGGGTTGTAATGACAGATGATGCGAAATTTGAAACACAAAATAAGATAGCAGTAAACAGAGCAAAGAGAATAACGGGTCAGATATTGAGAACCTTTAAACGAAGGGATAGGAATGTAATGATTCCTCTACTGAAAACCCTGATAATACCCAAATTGGAATACTGCTCGGTCCTAACATCCCCATATAAAAAAGAAGACATTAGACAGCTGGAGGGGATTCAAAGAAGTTTCACAGCCAAGATCAATGGGTGCAAAGAACTAAATTACTGGGAAAGGTTACGAGAACTAGACCTATATTCACTGGAAAGGAGAAGAGAGAGATACACCATTATTTACACTTAGAAAATAATGGAGAAACTAGTCTCTAATCTTACTCTAAATCCCATAACTCCCCAAACAACGGTGGAAAGTAGAAGCGGTAGACTGTGTCGTATTCCCAAATTGAAGGCGAGACAGGGAACATCCTTAACCCTGAAAGAAAATAGTTTTGTAGCGAGAGGACCAAAACTGTTTAATCAGTTGCCCAAAGACCTAAGAAACACGAAGGAAGTTGCAGTGGAAATCTTCAAAAGAAGACGAGACGCCTGGCTCAGAACAATCCCCGATGAGCCGGGCGTACCTGGCTATGTGAGGTGGAGAGCGCAAGAATCCAACTCACTACTTCACCAGGCCAACTCGAGAGGAGCGACAAGCTTGACCTTCGCGAAATGAGAAATCATCGTGCGGGACCTTTGTAAGGTAAGGTAAGGTGTATATATAAATTGACGATTGATTAGGTTGTCGTAATATTTTCGTTAGGTTTAACGTTCTATTTGATTAGGTATACGCGGACGAAGTTGGGGAACGCAAACTACACTAGGCACCACAGGGGGACGTAAACTACACTAGGCACCACAGGGGGGGGGTAAACTACACTTGCTCCAAAATTTTTGTTAATGCGCCTTCGATAACGTCTTTCAAATCTTTCAAATACCTAGGATTAAAGCGCGTCAGAGCCTGGAGCCTTACTAACTTTTATCTTATCGATATAGTGCGTAATCTCACCCTCGTAAACAGTTATTTCATTCAAAATAGTCTCGCTACTAAATGGAACGATATCGCCCACATCAGGGACATTATTTACGTCTTCTACGGTAAAACCTGTTAGAAAAAAGTTGTTAAAAATACCCGCCATCGCCTGAGCGTAGGAAGCCAAAGCACCGTTAGCGTCCACTAGAGGGCCTATGTTATCTTTCATCGGCTTACGATTATTGACGTAGTCAAAAAACTTTTTCGGATTATGTTTACTATCCGCAGCTATAAGTATCTCAAAATTACGCTTAGCATTCCTAACAGATCTTTAACCTGATGTCTAAGCTCGATATATCTATTAAAGATAGCTACCGTGCCATTGCGTTTATTAAGTCTATACACTCTGTTACGCTCGTTTATGAACTCGCCTATTTCCCTAGTCCACCACTTGGGTCTACCATGTTTTCTCGCGCGCTTGGGCCTACGCGGAATAAACTCCCTTTCGATATTCAAAAAAACTTTCTTTAAACTCCTCCCAATGAAAATTTGCGTCATTACCCATAAATAAATTATCTCAGTCCACTACTCTCATCCTATCCGCAAAACTATCAAAATTAGCCCTACAAAAATCAAGGACTTCTATTACGTTACTATCCTTACTGTTTTCTATCAATAGCTCAAACCTAATAATTTGGTGATCACTACATCCCAAACTCTCACCTACTTCCAAACCTTCGACTATATTTTCGTCGTTCGTGATCACCAGTCCAGGGCTGCCATTGCTAGGTTTTTCCACCCAGATCTGGGTTTTTCAACACTTTCCTGGGTTTCTTGGTTTTAATTTTAAAAATTTCATGAAATCTGGTTTTTTTAGGCTTAAAGTAAGGCAGACAAATAAAATGTGCCGAATTTTACCACTCTAAATAAAATATAATGTAACAACACTTTGTTTGGTAATATCATAAAGCGTTTTTTGAAATGCTATGACAGTAAAGCTGCATGTTTGTAAGGAGGATGTCAGTTGCGCAAAACTGGCAAAAATTCTCGACTTCAGGTTTACCATCTGGAATTATTAATAACGAAATCTGAGCAAATTTGGTAATGAAAAAGCAATTTTGTATTTAAAAATTTATTTGGTATTCTGGTAATGAAATGAGTTAAATTTGGTAATGCATAAATAAGAATGTGAGAAAAATTGAGTTCCATTAAACATTGCATTCTATAAACATGTTAGAAACATCAAACATGTTACAACAAATCATTGCTTAAACGTTTCGATCAGTTTTACTAATTATTCAGTTCTGAGTATTTATACATACTGATACAAATTTGTTAAAATGATACTGATGTTTAAAGCAAATCGCAGTTATAAATTTACTGTTTAACTGACTTTGGAGCTTACTCTGAATAATTGTAGACAAATCGAACGAACATGTTACGAACATGTTGCAGTTTATTTGGCAGCATTAGTCATGGGCGGGCATTAGCCTGCATTGCGCGTGCGTGCTATTTTTGCTTGATTTATATTTTGTGTCATAGTAAATTGCATTGAAATTTGAATGAATATATATACCTAAATACAATTTGGCAATAAATTGCTTCATTTGGTACTAAGTTTAAAAAAAAAAAAATGGTATTGGTGCTCCAGTATTGGTGATCTGGGTTTTTTTGAGGATCATCTACGTTTTTCAGTGTACGATCTGGGTTTTCTTTCATTAAGTCAGTGGCAGCCCTGAATTTCACCACGTCTAAAATATTGTCATGCGCGTTGGTCGGTAACCATCTGTCGTAAAAATGTATCTTCCATGAACTCAATCAGTCTCAAACCCTCATCATTAGCAGTAAAAGTCCCGTAATTAACGTTAAGGCAGTTGAAGTCTCCGACAACTATATTATTCCGATTATTAATAAAGTTACCAAGAAGTGTGTAAAATCTAGTATCAGTATCGAGGGGTTAAAAGGGAGGTCTATAAACAACAACGAAATTAAAGCTAATACTACGCGCCCTAACTTCAACGCATATTGCATTAATTGCTGCCGGAAAATCTATCTTAACCTCGATAGCCTTAAGGGAATTACGAATGTACAACAAAACACCGCCACCAATCCTATGTAACCTATCATTAGTAAAAAGTTAAAAACCCTCTGTATGAAGTTCCCCCAACAAGTCCCAAAATAAGTTATCGTCTTAAATTCGTTCAATTTATTTCTAATACTACGCGCGTTACAATAAAAGACGTTTAAATTATTTTTTACCACGGATCGGCGTTTTAAACTATTTTTCATGTCGGGCCGGCGTTTCCCGGACCCACAACTTTTAAAGAAGGCTTCGACCTATACAGCTTTCGAACGTTCTCATCGATTAACCTACCTAGCCTAGCATTCCATATTTTATTGAAATGCACCCCCATCTTTTATAAAAAGGCTAGGATCACTAAATTCTGACAACAGCCTTACGAAGGGTACATTTTCCTGAGCACAAATCTCCAGTTTAGTGTTCAAAAATATTGTTTTTGACGTAATCCTAAGACCTAAACCGTGCCTAGGAGTTTCGAACAAAATCAACTTAACATCTAATGTACACATATGGAATTTTCAAACCAAAGTATTTCCCTGAGCATATAATTGTCTACATTGCCTTAGGATATCACAGCCATCTGGAAGACTATCAGTTAGTATATCGCTGAGATACTTAGTCTGAGTCACTTCTGACAGCACCATATCATTCAATTGAAATTCAGGAAATTTTATATACTTGTGGAACTTGGGCCTCATAATCATAACATGATCTTTAGTAGGATTATATTTTATGTCATCCTTCCTATACCTTTCACACACCTTCAAAAGTGTGCTGAGCCCTTTTACAGATGAAGAAATAAGAACTAGATATTTGCATATATCAGATGATTAACAATCATTGTACCAATATGGCAGCCTATTATACAGGTGTTCAGCACAACAGGTAGATTATCCTATTAACATTGAATAAGTAGGGGGATAATATACCTCCCTGCCTGACACCATTGGTCACAGAGAATGTAAGATGGGGTGGGGTTAATTCAGAGCCTATGAAAAAACTATATAGGGCTATGGGTTGATTGCCTGATACCCTCATCCGTTGGAAATTTCCAGCAGATTTCAATGGAGAGTTAAACGACAAAAGCCCTATGTTTTTTCGTTAGTTATGAATATGTAGGTCTTTAAAGGACCTCTTTATATTTAATTGATTACGATAATTTTAGCATCGGAATTTTAGCTGCCTATATGTGAATGAAAAGAAATTGTCCCACCTTATTTTTTTGCTGGGTCCTTAGTTTGCTTCGATGTAGGGCGTTACGATCTTTTTTGGTGTAGGGCCGCCACGATGGAGTTACGCGATGAATTAACTTGATGTAATTAATATAGGCAGTCACAATATAAACACTTGAAGGTATAGGCCTATCCTATCTGTATTAAGTTTATTATAAGGAATTCACTCAGAACTTTAGGGAAGACAAAAGCACATCTTCCCTGTTTAAAGCGTTCGCTGTACATTAAACAAGCTCTGAGAGCCGTTCCTTCACATTGTATTTTCATTATTTGCTGCTCTGGCAAAATTTTGTTTGGTCTACTTCTCTTTGGTAGACTAAACAATAAATTAGGTTTTCTTGTTGCTATGTGAGGCTCGATGCATACATACAGGTCCTTTGTACTGTAGTGCCTTGCACCACAGGATTATATTTATTAATGAAAATTGCCACAAATTGGCACAAGTGAAATATTTTAAATCTAAATAAATAAATATAAATTAAATGTCCAGTGATTAATGTTAATTCTTAAGCATTCAGTGAATAGTAATTTAATTAAAAATTAAAGTGCAATTATTAAAGAAGTTCAAAGCAAATATAAAAATATATTGGTTAATATTCGTTTTTTGACCCAGTCACACCCAGCTATAACAGCAATATATATTGAATAACCAATCGAAGCTGAATAAGAAAATATATATATTATCTTGTGCAAATTTGTATAAAATGTACTTTTTAAAAAAAATATCTTCTTTCTAATATGTATGTACGGTATATAAATTTCAGTTGGTTTGTTTATTTGGGCTACCTTTTTTGGAGATTTTTCTTGGCTTTTTTTGGCTACTTCTTTCTGTTTCTGGTCAGTGTGGTGGTTTTTGTTCTACTGGTATGATGTGTGAATCTTGTGAAGTTGATTTCCAGGACCTAATCCGCCTTGTTGGCCACGATGAAAATAAAAGTTTAAACATTTTTTCCAATCACGGCATAATTCCGACATCTGTGATTTGCCCCAAATGTAATATTGCCTGTATTTTAAGACAAGACTCGAAGGTGTTTAGGTGCTGTAAAAAAAATGGAAGGATGTGAAATCGTGGGTTTTACGTGCTGGGAATAGACATCCTCATTACTGGCAGAACATCCTGACGATTCTACAGTTCTGCATCACTTCCTTACTGCAATTGCAGAACTATATCCTCCAAAATAAGGTGACTGGCTAGGCTAAGTTAGGTTAGGTTAGGTTGTGTTTAGCACGAATGCAAACTTTTCTGGTTGATTTTGAGGTGTTTTGCACGAATCTGCCATCCATTTCCTGTGCAAATGCGTAGTTTTCGAGATGATGATATCTCGAAAACTACGCATTTGCACAAGAAATGGATGGCAGATTCGTGCAGAGCACCTCCAAATTGACCAGAAACATTTGCTCTCATTATAAAAAGAGAGTGGGTCAAAAAACGAATAATTACCAATATATTTTGTGCTTTTTAAATAATGTAAATTTTGGGGGCATGGTGTGACTAGACGTGAGTTTTCTTTTAAGGATTATTTTGGCTTGGTAAAATTGTGAAGTAAAAACAAACTTATTTGCAACAACAACACAAGGGACGCCAAGTTTTCCACATTTTATATACAATTTAAAAGGAAAAAAAAAAAAAAAAATTGTAAGGGTCTAATTTATTATAGACCTTTACGTGGATAATTAATTGAATGCCAGGGTCACCAGCGCCCAAATACTAGATTGGCATCCAGCACTGCGGCGCAAAAATAATTTTAATAACAAAGGAAGGATGGATTATAAAAATTTGTCAACATGAATTTTGTATTTTATTGAAGATAATTAATAAACTATGTGCAACAATTATTTGTAAATGCAGAGAGGATTTTTACCTATAACAAGTTTGACTGATATATAAATGCGGAATTAAATAATGGCACTGTTTAGCTAATATATAACAATCTGCAACTAATACTGATACTAATAGCTGTAACTAAATAATAATAATAATATGTAACAGATACTAAACTAATAATAATAATATGTAACATACTAAACTAATATGTAACACGTAACTAATAGCCACAATGACAACCTTGTCACAAAGAATGTTATGAGTGCCAGTTACAAAAAGTTACGTAAATTTTTTTTTTTATGATGTAGCCCAATATTAGCAGAAAAATAGTCTGCGTATAGGCTGTTTGCAGAATATAGGTAAATTGCACAAAAAAATGAGAAAATGCTGATTTTATAAAAAAGGCGAAATAAAAGGAATATATTTTGCAACAGAATACACTTCCAGTACAGATGAGTACTTAGTACTAGTGAATTTGGTAATTATATAGAAAATGGCGCAACCCGAAGTATGATGTAAAAAACATTTTATTAGGTCAATTTCGATGTGCTGAAGCCAAATCTGTTAACCATTTGGTGTGCAAATGCTTCAAATTAGAGTAAATGTTATTTATATTTTACTCTTATTTTGAAGCATTTGCCTAAAAAATGGCTAACAAGCACATGAAAACTAACCTAACCTAACCTAACCTAACCTAAGAGTAAAATAACCACACGTTGGGCACGACAACTCAGAAAGCAAAACACCATGTTTTTGGAAAAATAGAATTGCTTCTTCATCATTTTCGTAATACTACAATAGCTTCAATGTATCTAACAGAACACCCTTCACACTCCATTGCTATACAAACATTAAAAGGGTTATAAAATTGCTTCTGTTAAGAACTACTTTGACTCGCGGAGCAAAATTATTGGAACCAAAACATAAATGATGGGCAAATGAATGAACTTCAAAAATTATAGAATTGCTTCTTCAGCATTTTCGTAATACTTTACAATAGCTTAAATGTATCTAACAGAACACCCTTCACACTCCATTGCTATACAAACATTAAAAGGGCGCATTTTAAAAGGGTTATAAAATTGCTTCTGTTAAGAACTACTTTGACTCGCAGAGCAAAATTATTGGAACCAAAACATAAATGATGGGCAAATGAATGAACTTCAAAAATTTGTAATTTTATTTATAATCTGTAAAAATGTAATTTGCACACCAAATGGTTAACAGATTTGGCTTCAGCACATCGAAATTGACCTAATAAAATGTTTTTTACATCATACTTCGGGTTGCGCCATTTTCTATATAATAACCGTGAATTTAACAAAATTATAGATGCAGACTGAAGATGTTGACAAAAATTGAAAAACAAATTTTTAGAAATTTTTTGCAGAAATTACGGTGTTTGGTCACTCCGGGGTCACCAATTGTAAGGGTCTAATTTATTATAGACCTTTACATGGACAATTAATTATTTATGTAAAGGTCTATAATAATAAATTAGACCCTTACAGTACGTATGGCAATTATTTCATTCCCAATAGGCTATGTCGCCAATCCCGAGGCAATTTTTTATAGATATTTAATTCAATTAATTAATAATTTATATTTAATTATGAAATAAAGGTACCACATATGATACCATGTTGTGAGCGCGTATAGTTTTTCCATAGAGCCAATCATTGTCTGGTAATTATACCAGAATATTAATGTACGGACCAAGTAACCAGGTACATTATGATTTACAAGTTTTATGAATAATTTGTCATGATTAACACGATCAAATGTCTTACAGGCATCCAGGAAGCATAAAAATACATTTGCATCTAGAGTTTGGTATTTACAGACCATTTCCTTCAAGGCATACACAGTGGCGGTTCCTCATATGGGCAATATGGGCAGCCGCACAGGGTGGCATTTGTGGAGGGGCGGCATGAGTGCCTGCAAAAAAAATAAAAATAAGAATAAATAAATAAAGAAATAAATAAAAATATAAAATAAAATAAATAATAAAAGATCAATAAATATATTTTTATTAATAAAAAACCATCTATTGCATTTTCCATAAACCTTCCCATAAAAGACCTAAACAATGCAAAATGCTTCCAGATTAATATTATTGGGAATAAAGGCCCATACTTTAACATATGTAATGTTATTTTTTTGGGTTTGGTTAAATAGTGAAATGTATATTATTTATTACAGAACGAATCTTCACACTAAGCCACTAAGGTCTGTCAAATAACCGCAAATGGATAAGAAGAGGTCAAAGCTATCAGGTGCTCAGTTTAGAAAAAAGAGGAAAGAAGAAGAGGAGAAACGAGCAAAAGATAAAGGTATAGAGCTATGTCATCTACTCTTCACTGCTATATTGCACTGCTATTTTGTGATATAGCTTTCTGAGTCATTTGAAGTGTACTATTATGTATATAATTAGCCATTAACCAAGGAGGTTGTATTATTCATTTGTTTCCTATTCTAAAAGTTTAATAAATTGTGCTTAATAACATGTTAAATTAATTGTACTAGCCTATTCATGCATTGGTCTGTTATGTTCTATTTTACTATTTGCAGGGGCACTTTTGAAATATTTTGGAACACCCTCTGCCACTAGCCAGGATGAGAAGCCGTCTACTTCTGCCATTATTGAGGCTGAGGAGCCATCTACCTCCTCAGCCTCACATATGTCTCCACAAATGCAGTCTGATCCTGAGGATGAAGACCCATTTGCTTCTACTTCTCCCCGGCAGGACTCTTCAGGTGAGTTTGTGTGCACATATGTCTGAGTGTGTGTGCGTGTGTGTGTATGTGTATGTGTGTGCATCCCTGCAAAGCATTTTGCAAACAGTTATAAATTATAATGTTATTATCACTGGGTCTGGGTTACTGGGTATGTGTGGTGTTTCACCACCATAATTCCATAACCACCACCACCATAACAAAGTGCTGTGAATAATGTGTTATCTAACTTAGGTGTGTATACTAATGAGTAATGCTCTTGTTCTTTCTATTAGAAATGCCTGGAGCAGAATCGCCTCCTGAGGATGAGTCTCTGTCCACCGACCCTGCTAACTGGCCTTCAGTTCTGACTGAGAGAATTTGGACACAACTGGTTTCCAGAAAACCAAGTCAAGTACCATCTGACTTTGTATTCCCTAGAAACGACAGTGACGGAAGAAGTTTCCACCATCAATACTTCAGGAAGTCATTGGTTAGTGGGGAAAATATAACCAGAAGTTGGTTGGTCTATTCCTTAAAAAACAACAGCCTTTTCTGTTTCTGTTGTACATTATTTTCCAAGAGGAAAATAAATTTAACAAGTTTGGGACTCTCGGACTGGAAGCATGCAAGCTCATTGCTCACATCACATGACAACAGTTCAGAACACCTAAATTCTATGAAAATCTGGAAAGAACTGGCAGTGAGGATGAGAAAGGGGGAGACCATTGACAAGCAGGAGATGGCACTTCTGGAGGCTGAGAAGTTGAGATGGAGAGTGGTGCTGACACGTCTCACTGCTATTGTGCATTCTCTGGCAGTTAGGAATTTGGCACTAAGGGGACATACAGAAAAATTGTTCTCACCATCAAATGGCAATTTTCTGAAAGAAGTTGAACTGATGGCACAATTTGATCCTATAATGCAAGAGCACATTAACCGTGTCCAAAAAGGGACCTCCAGTCACACCAGCTACCTCGGCCACCACATACAAAATGAACTCATTGATTTGTCGAGCAGCAAGACCATTTCAGCAATGGTGAGCGACATCAAACAATCAAAGTTTTTTTCAATAATTCTAGATTGCACTCCAGATATCAGCCACACTGAACAGTTGTCAGTTGTGATTCGGGTTGTGTCACTGGAGGGGAAGCCCCATATAAAGGAACATTTCATGGGGTTTTTTGAGGCAGAGGAGTCCACTGGTCAACATTTGGCATCTCTGATTCTGAAGAGACTGGAGGAGCTAAAAGTTCCTTTCATGGACTGTAGAGGACAATCATATGACAACGGGGCCAACATGAGGGGAAAAAACAAGGGTGTTCAATCCAGGCTCCTAGAAATTAATCCCAGAGCTCTGTTTGTTCCATGTGGGGCTCATTCTCTGAATTTGCTTGTGGCCAATGCTGCTAAGGGATCTATTGATGCCACAAGTTACTTTGGCATCTTGCAGAAGCTTTACAACTTGTTTTCAGCCTCCACACAACGATGGGCCATTTTGAAAAAACATGTGAACATCACATTGAAGATGTGGTCTGATACAAGGTGGGAAAGCAAGATCAAGAGTGTGGAGCCCCTGAGATATCAGGCAGCTGCAGTGAGAGATGCACTGATCGAGGTGAGGGACCACACCAAAGACTCTGTAATAAAGGTCGAGGCTCAATCTCTGTCAGAGGAGGTTGGGTCATACCGCTTCGCCATTTGTTCAGTGGTGTGGCATGACCTGTTGTGCCAAATTCAGCATGTGAGCAAGCAGATGCAGTCTCCTAGCATGCACGTTGATGTTGCAGTAAATCTCCTAAAAAAAACAGAGAGAGGTCTCCGCAATTACAGGGCAACAGGTTTTGTGGCTGCACAAATGGCAGCCACAGATATCTGTGAACAAATGAATTTGGAGGCTGTGTTAAAACAAAAATGGCTGAGGTCCACAAAGCGGCACTTCTCCTATGAAGCATCTGATGAGCCCTTGATTGATGCTTTGAAGAAGCTGGAGGTGACATTTTTCAATGCAGTGGTTGATGCTGCAACATCAGCCATTCAGGAAAGATTTTCCACGTTGGAAATTGTGGGAGAGAAGTTTGGAGTGCTGACACTTCCAAAATCTCACATTTGAGGAGCTGACAGAACAATGTGTGAACCTTAGTACTACACTACACTTTAAGGGACAATCTGACTTGGATGGCAGAGAGCTTGCACAGGAGCTGAAGAACTTGCCTGACTTGCCATCAAAGACCATATCCTTGCTTGAACTGCTGACATTTATCCATGAAAGGGAGCTCTCTGAAATATATCCAAATTTGTGGACTGCTCTCAGAATTGGTCTTACTCTTCCAGTCACTGTTGCTGAAGCAGAGAGGAGCTTTTCAAAGCTGAAGCTCATCAAATCCTACCTGAGGTCAACTATGTCACAGGAACGCCTTACTGGTCTGGCCATCATCAGTATAAATCATACAATTGCTGAGCAGATTTCATATGATGATTTAATTCATGACTTTGCATCAAGGAAGGTAAGAAGAGTCAGGCTTTAGATGGCAGTTGTGCTGTGGTGCAATTTATTTTGTTTCTTGTTCAAAGTGTAGCATAATAATTACCCTCTCTTAAGTGTCTTATTCTATTTATGTGATAGAGCATTTGTACAATTTAGAAATTTGATTCTCTAGTTTATTTATGGCAGTTGTGCAATTTAATTTGTATTTTTCCTGTTCATAGTATCATAATTACATTCTCTTAAGTGAGTTATTCTATTTACGTGATGAAGGATTTGTAAAATTCAGAAATTTGAGTCTTTGTTTTGGTTCTGAAGTTCCAACAATTAGTCCAATAAAAAGTTATTTTGTGAAAGAGTTATGTCTGTCCTTTATTTTGGGAGGATTCGAATGTGTGTGTGTTGGCGAACAGGGGTGGGGGGGGGCGCTGAAGGTGAGGTTCGCCCAGGGCGTCATGTAAGCTAGGACTGCCACTGCATACACAAACGTGTTTCTTTTTGAAACCAAATTGATTATCACTAGTATACTGTACAAGTAACATTTAAGTCTATTAATGAGTATATATTCAAACACCTTAAACATAATACTGGCCAAGGCTATTGGACTATAGTTATCTATACTGTTGATTTTACCCTTTTTATCTTTTAGTACTGGCGCCAAAACAAAGGATAATATTGTATCTGGCAAAACACCATATATGAGTAAACCTGTAAAGCACAAAGCTAACAGAGGCACTGATCTGTCACTACTAAATTTCAGATGCTCATCAGAAATACCATCTATTGATCGTATTTCTGTTACAATGTAAACATTTTATGGCTTGTTTAGTCTCAAATACACTAACTCTTATATCTGGACTATAGGTAGCATCACAATTAATATTATTGTTCTTATGTATAGAGTTGAATAACTCACTGAAGTGTTCCTTCCATTATAGGTTGAGAGTGGTTACCCTTCTTTGGGACAAGCTGAATGAAAGCAAACTTGCAGCAGGAAGGAAACGCACCAGATGAAAAGCAAAGATGAAAGAGTTTGCCTGGCAGGGTGTCAGCACTGAAATACAGTTCTTAACCCTTTAACACCGGGTATGGATGTGATTGATACCCCCCCTGTGCCCAATAAAACAGAAAAAAAGCATTCAAGAATAATTTTGTAGTGATTTTATGAGTCATTTTAAACCTCAAACAAAAGTGGGAAAGATAAAGCATTCATAGATGCTGACCGTCATTTGCGGAAAAACCTAAACATCAATTGATGTTGACTGGTGTTTAAGGGTTAAGAACAACAGGAGGAACACCATCAGGACCGTACACCTTCCTAGAGTTGAGCCCAGATAGAGCAGAAAGAACATTTTTAAGAGAGATTCTAATTTCAGACCTAATGAAGTCAGAGAGAGGAGATGGAGGAACAGCACCTGAATCGTCCATGGTTGAGTTGGAAGCGAAAGTTTGAGTGAAGAGTTCAGGTTTGTCAAGAGAAGAGATGGCAATTGAGCTGTCAGAATGGAAAAGAGGAGGAGAAGAAGAGGAAGTAAAGCTGTTGAAGAGGTTCTTGGCTAGATGCCAGAAAGAGCGAGAAGAATTAGAATTGGATAGGTTTTCACATTTTTGTTTGTTGAAGGAATTTTTGGCGAGTCGAAGAATGGATTTTGCACAATTCCAAGCAGAAATATAAGCTGAGTGAGAGTCAGGAGTTGGATGGGGATGGTACCTTCGAAAGACTCCTCTTTGTTGCGGATAGCATTGGAAGAAGTAAAGTTAAGCCAAGGTTTTTTTCATTAGCAGTAGGAATAGAATATAGAATGTACGCTTTCATGCCCCAGAGAATTACCTCTGTGATGCACAGTGGCGGTCCTGGGCATAGGCGATATAGGCGGCCGCCTATGGCGCCAATTGGTGGCGGGGTTGACATAGCACGCCCATTTTTTTTTTTCTCAAACGGGCCCCAGTCCAGGGCTCAAGAAATTTACCAACTCACAGTCGCACCAACCCCGGTTGGGAGATAGATATTTATTCTTGGTAATAGGTATCGATTTTGCTTGTAAAAATTAATTTATGAAATTAAATTAAAACTCATTTCATTAAAATAAACAAGCACTGAAATAGGTATAAGTTAAAACTGTTTATAATTATTAAAATCAACATTAACCATGCAGTTTCCAAGCAGATTTCTTATGATGACATCATTGATGAATTTGCATCAAGGAAGACCAGGAGGATCAGGTTTTAATAGGAAAACAACTAGACCTAAAACTTCGAAACCAAATTTAAAATTCAGTTATTTGCTAGCTGGCAATCTTATTCCTTTATTAAGCTCCATTGTGTGATTTATTAGTGTTTTTTATTTATCTATTTTGTGTGCAATATACATTGGAATATTTATTTTGTTTGCAATATATTTGGGAATCTTTATTGAGTGTTCAATTATTATTCATGCAAGACTTCTTTGTAGTTTTTGTGTGATGCATTGGTGTGACTAAAAGTCTGCAGATCGACACACCAAAAAGACACCTTAATAATAAAAACTAATATTGATTTGGCAGCACCGGTTTTGAAGGATTAGGGCGGATATGCAGCGATGATGTTTTGGGATGATCATTAGCATTGCAATTATGGTTGTACTATTGTGAACTACTAGCCTATCTAGATATACTGATATAGCTATTGACTAACTAATAGACTGACAACTGCTAGACTAACGACTATTACTGGCTATCTAGAATATTGTCTGGAACTGTTGTTCTATACTTGGTGAGTCTATAATTATTTCGTTGTGTAACTTAATTCTGGTTATTGTACTGTATCTGTGTACAGTGTGTGAACCATAGCCTTATCTACCGGTCATTGCATTGGCAAAGAGGGTTTTCTTTTTTGTTTTTTGGTTGCATTTTTGTCTTTTTTCCACTTGGGGGAAGTGGCTAGTAAAGTGCAAATTGCTAACCTACAGTTCAAGGGTTCTTGTATTGAGCCTTGTTTGTGTTTAGGCTATTTTGATTATGCCTGTTATTGGTCAAATAGACTCCTATTCGGAGGACGAGGAAGATTTTGACACGTACACAGATAGTGTTGTTGTTGTTTTTTGCAGCGAATTCTATACCAGATGATAAAAGGCTACCATCTTTCTTAACTCTAGTAGGCCCTAAAACATATAGTCTAATTAAAGATCTGGTAGCTCCTAAGAGTACAGCAGAGTGTAGCTATACAGATTTAGTTACAGTTCTAAAAGATCACTATAAGCCTCAAGTGGTAGTGATTTTTGAGAGATTTCGGTTCTATTCTCGAAATCAGGCTGTAGGTGAATCAATTGCTGACTTTGTAGCTAGCCTAAGGAAACTGGCTAGTACTTGTGAGTTTGGTCCTAACCTAACAGAAATGCTACGGGATAGATTTGTCATGGGTTTGAGAGAGGAGGCCACTCAGCGAGAACTATTGACAATTAAAAACCTAAATTTTGATGCTGCAGTAGTACAAGCCACAACTAGGGAAACTGCTGCTAAGGATGCAAAGGCATTTGGTGATGTGAATTTGATCAGGCCTAAATCTAATTAACCTAAATAGTAGGTCTACAGGAACTAAGGCTAAGGATATAATCCAAAGGTTAGCCAAAGAAACTTTCTAAAAGCAGATAGTTCAAAAAATTGGCCTAAGCAAAGTGCTAAACCTAAAAAACCTTGTACTGGCTGTGGCAAACAGCATTGGAAGGTAGACTGCCCTTTCAAGGAGGCAGTATGTTATAAATGTAACAAGGTTAGACATATAGCAAAGGTTTGTTTTTCTAAAATGCATAAACCTCCTTTATCAGCCAACAGTCTAAAGAGTCACAGATCGGCTCTGAATATATTTTCAGTCAGGATGGCACTACAAATGCTGGTCCTTATATTATAGATGCTACTATAAATAAAGTCAAACTTCCAATGGAACTGGATACAGGTGCAGCTAAAACTATGATATAATTTCTAAGGATTTTGTATAAAAATTCCAAAACTCCATACCACTATATCATTCTAAGGCTACTCTGAGAAAATATGGAAATATTGAGATGCCAATAGCAGGAGAGGCTAAAGTTCAAGTTACAATAAATGATATAAAGTATCACAAACAGTTGACACTTTTAGTGATTGATGAACCAGGTCCTACTCTTTTAGGTAGAGATTGGATTCATGCTCTAAACTTGCCTATTCATAACAGATGCTGCTGAAGAGTTCTGTAATGAAATGGATATCAGTATAGACCGCAGAATCAGGAGAAGAATGCCTGGAGAGCAAGCTCGTGATGCTGGATTGACTGTGCAAGAGGATGTACGCAGATAATTTTTTGAAATCATGGATCGTTTATTAGCAGAAATTGAAAAACGCACAGTTTGTCTTAAAAACATGAATGATCGCTTTGAATTTCTGTCTCCTTCGTACCTTTTGAATCAGTCCAAAGATGAAGAAATTAATACCAAGGTCAATAATTTTTCTTCCATCTACAATGACATTAATCCAGGAAGTCTACTGGAAGAAATAAAGCGTTTGCGCAGATATTTGCTCAGTTTCAAAAGCATAAGTGTCGACGATGATCCAAAGAACTGGGATATGTTAAAACTACTTCAGTGGATCATTAAATGGGATCTAGTGGAATCTTTGCCTCATATAACAATTTCCCTCCGGATCTGTCTAACTACATGCATGTCTGTGGCAAGTTGCGAACGAAGTTTCTCAAACTGAAACTTATAAAAACTTACCTCAGGTCAACTATAAGTCAATCTAGACTGAGAATTTGGCGATTATTTCAATTGAACGCGAAGTTGCAGAGACAATGGACATAGAAAAATCATTCATGAATTTTCTGTTATGAAAGTCCGAAAATTTAACTAGGCATTATACATTATATAGTTATTGTTAAAATTATGTAGTGTATTATGTACGGTACATTATGTAGTATTGTTAAAATTGAAGTTGCTTTATTTAAGTTTTTCTTCTAATAAAAGTTTTTAGAAGTGTATTTTTGTAAAGGAATTGTTTTTAAAATTGAAAATTGTTGCAGGGGGTGGGGCGGCATTGGCATTTTCGCCCTGAGTGGCAAAAAGTATTGGTATGCCTCTGCTTTCTAGTTGTGCTAAAGAATCTATAGTTGAGACACCTTTCCTAAAACCATGTTGACTACTGGAGAGATGATTATTCTCCTCCAAATATAACTGAAGTCTAAGATTGACCATTTTTCTAATATCTTACATATACAACTAGTTAAAGCAGTGGGTCTGTAGGATGAAAGAGCAGTAGCTATCTTGCCTGGTTTCAAAATTGGTAATAAAAGTGAAGTTTTCCACAGGTCTGAGAATGAGTGATTTATCCAAATTTGGTTGTAGAACTGCAAGATTTTCTTCAACTTGGTATCAGGCAGACTTTGAATAAAGGAATATGGGACTTCATCAATACCAGGAGCAGAGTCCTTCAGTGGTGGCTTTTCAGAGGAGGCATGGGAGACTGGGCCTCCTCTGTTTTTATCACTAAAAACTATGAAAGAGGATTTTATTTCATAGTATTAATTCTATACAATCGTAACATGCAGAAAGTAGTGCATCTAACACTTTGTAATCTATTTTATTTATATAGCATATATTATAGACAATTTTATGCCTCCCTAATCTCGCTCACCACAAGCCGCCACTGGAGTCCTTAGCATGTAGCAGCACATATTTGAGTTCAGCAAGGGAAAATAACCTGTTGTATTCATGAATATTCAATGTAGAAAAATCAATAGCTATTAATTCTACCTCTGCCATATGAGTAGCAAAGGGTTCTTTGTAAGTAGTAATACTGTTCACAGTAGCAAAACGTTACACTAGTAAATCGTATACTTCTCTAGGGAGGTAATCATATTACCATCATCCAACATAGTTATGCTCTTAAAAGATGATGATGACTTAAAAGCTTTCAGCTTTCTCCACACATGTGAGATGGAACTATTAATTGTCAAAGAAGACAAACTTTTGCCAAGAAGCACATTTTTGCTGCTTTACTACAAACCTAACCTGGGCTCTTGCCCTCTTATATGCAATAAAATTCACTTGCAGTGGGTATTTTTTAAAAATCCATAATGCCTTTTTTTTTTTATATACATTTGGCAACAGCTGTGACACAGGTGGCATTCCACCATGGGTTGGAGTAAACTGGCTTTCTAATGTGTGGAATATGTTTTATAGGTATGTTCTTTTGTGCAGCCAGAACTAGAGGTTGATACAGGTTTGTGACAAGCAGAGTTAACATTAATGGGTACCATTAAGGAAGGTTTGTTAACATCCTTGGCATAGTTTGCCCAACTGGCTTGCTGTATATCCCATCTGGAGGTACGGTACTTTTAATTGGAGAATGGCAAGACAATGACTGAGGAACAGCTATGTTAAGGTCTGTAACCATAATGGGAAAGTGGTCACTATCCATAAGACAGGGGTGTGTCTGCCATTCAAAATTATTGTAAATATTAAATATACATATTGAAAGATCAATATGGGAACACTGACCACTGGAATGAGTCTCGTGGCTGAGATGAAATGAGGGAAGAAATTCTTAGTTTTGAAACATTGAATAGTATCAAGTTGACATTACTCAAATTGAGTTTTATCATTTAAAATGGTGCATGCACAAACTTTTCTAAGCTCATAATAATAGAACAATGATGGGGCAACATTTTTTATATTTACAACTTTTTCTGAAATTCAGTATCCAAGAGGTCAAAATATGACCTTCATAAATCATTTCAATGTAATTTGTTTTTTTCAACCTACATCAAAATAGATGGAATTTTTAGAATCTACAGATCATGCTGATTCCAAATATATATACATATATAGGTCCAGGACCAATAGGAAGCCAGCTATGGCAATTTGAATATAGCAAGGTCAACCAGTGACCTCAAAATTACCTTAACCATAACTCATGACCTATTGGTCAGATTGAGCTAATTTTTGAAAATTCTTGTTCTTTATCCCCTCTTGTCCACTTTTGATTATCAATGCAGGATTCATAGTGACCTGGGAAGTTAGGGAAAGTCAAGGAATTGAAAAATTGTCAGGGAAAATAGTTTTATGATGAAATTTCAGGAAAAACAGTAAGAAATTGGATGGTGGTCAGGGAATTAACATGGCTGTAAAGAACCATAGGTTACAGCAAACTGTTTAGATAATTTTCTTTACCAAAGATTGTGAAGTAGTAAGTTTTATGATAGAAGTCTGTGGAATCATCAACAGTCTGTAAGGAAATGACACTTCGTAATAAAAGGAAAACACTTGGCAAGATTTGCTATGAACCCTGCAGTTATATTGGCTAATTTCCACTATATTGGTATATCACTTTGTTTTGAAGGATAAACTATAGACCTTTGTAGGTGAGGTTTTGGCTATAACATGAAAAAGCCTTTTGTTTTATGTCTCAGTGTTGTAAACTTTACTGTTATTTTTATAATAGATCTGGTACTAAGTTAGCCTTGCATAGAACTTTGTTTTCACATGTGTTGAAATCATTGCTAAGTTAGTTATGCAGTTATACTCCCTTGAGAGAAATTAAGAAACTATAAAAACAAAGTATAAACTTTGTGATTTGAGAATAATGAAATTATTTTGGAAATAAACAAATAATTTTATTAATACAGGCCTAGGCCCCAATAATTATAATGACATTTATTCAGTATTGGTGAAGACCTCTACTGTAGCTTATGGAGTATTTTATTATTTTCAGAGGAATATTTCATGTCTTTCAGAATAATGAACCATTAACTAAAGAAAACGACTTTTGTTGAAGTTAATTTTTTCATCATTCATTTGATATTATAAATTTCAAAATGGAAAAAGGTGATAGAGAATGTGATCAGAAAGAAGAAAATTGTACTATTAAAGATAAAGTTGATACTAAAGATGATAATGATTTCACTGAAGCAGATTATTGCAAAGAACACAATTGGCCATAGAAACATCTATGATAAATGGGAGGTAAAGAATAGATCCAAACAATTGGTTTTCTTGTTATATATTTTTAGTAAATTGCCATTCATGACATGAAAAAGAAAATGTAATAATTTTTTTGAAGTAATTCTTTTGATGATGTGAGATTACTGACAAAGATTGGTAATTTATTTGTTAACAACTACATTCATCAAAGAATTAAGCTGTTGAACTAATTTTTAAAGCTTTAATAGATATAAGGCACTTTTCTTAAATTTAAAAATAAAATGAAATAGGACATTAATTATTGAATATGATGAAAAGAAAAACTACTTTCAGAGTCACCAGATCAAAGATGAATGGATGAAAGATATTTCTTTTGGAGAAGAAACCAACTTCACTGATTTTGAACTCAATATTAAGGTAAATATATGGATGCTATGTGAGTATACTTATGCTAAAATAAGCCATTATGATACTTATCTACTTGGTTCTTGTATGTGTTTGCTGAGTCAAAACAGTAGTTATTTTCTACCATAGTATTAATGGGCACCTTATATTGTTGTCTGTCCCGTCTCTGACTGTGTGAACAATAATAATAATAATAAAATTGTACAAAATGTCACACTCAAGTCAGATAATTAACATAAAACTATTTATAGTGCTTCCAAAGTAGCCTACATAACTTAAGCTAAGGATATGCATGATTTACAATCTACCAACTCACTCATTCATGAAAGCATCCAAATATTTCTTAAAACTAAGCACTACTATCTATCACATCATATGGCATGTCATTCCAAAAATCTACTACTCTATGACTGAAAAAGTATTTTTGTTGATCTAATCTCCAAGTCTATTTTCCAATTTACTTATTATGCCCATGCGTTATTTCATCAGCCTCAAATAAGAAAAAGTTACTTGCATCTAAATTGTCCATACTTGAAAAATTCTGAACATCTGTATCATATCTCCCAACAAACAATCTCTTAAAACTAAATATACCCAGTTCCTTTAATCTTTCTCTGTAAACCAGTCTTCTTAGATTAGGGATAAGCTTGGTTTCCTAACATTGTACACCTTCAAGCATATCAATATGATGTCTAAGGTGAGGGGACCAAGCTTGAATGCAGTATTCAAAGTGAGGCTCAACATAAGAATTGTGTAATTTACAGATGACCTCCCTATCTCTACTCTTGTAACTAACATTCCTCTTAATAATACCTGCCATTTTATTTGCCTTATTTCTAGCTTCCAAGCACTGCTTAGAAAATTTTAGATCACTACTAACTATAATGCTAAGACCTTTTTTCTCTCTAACATCCTCCAACCATTTTCCTTGCATCTCATAACTAAAGTTGTCATTATTTTTATCAAAATTAGTGACTTTGCATTTTTGAACATTGAATTCTATCTGCCATTTACTAGTCCAGGCAACTAATGTATGAAGCTCTCTTTGTAGCTTATAAGACTTTTCTATACCTAACTATTTGTAACTTGGGCAACTACTTTTGTATCATCTGCAAATTTAGAAACTTTCCTTCCTACTCCCCCCTCTAAATGATTTAGATATAAAAATAAAGAGTAATGTACTTAACACTGATGCTTGTGGTACTCCACTTTTCACTTTCTGCCACCCAGATTCATGACCATTTACAATTATTCTCTGTTCTCTGTCTTCTAACCATTTTTCCACCCAATTTATAACTAACCCTGATAATCCATGAGCTTTAATTTATATAGAAGTCTCCTATGTTGAAACCTTGTCAAATACCTTACTAAAATCCAAGTAAATAACATCTCTATCATTTCTGTTATCTTCCTCTTCAGTTACAAACTTAAGAAAGTCTAAGAGATTAGACAAAGAAGACCTTCTTGATCTAAATCCATGTTATTAAAAACTTGAAATAAGATTAAAAATTTCCAAATGATCTTGAAATTTATTATTTATAATATCTTTCTACCACTGATGTTAAATTAACAGACCTATAATTTCCTACATCCTTTTTACTACCCATTTTGTAAATGGATTCTACATTTACCTTTTTCCATTCATTTGATACCTCTGCATAATTAATAGACCTGGCAAACAAGATAGTGCCTCAGATAAACTATCCTCCCTTTCTGAGAATCCTAGCACCTTGGTGGTGTAGTGGTTAGCATCGCTGACTATAAATCCATCAACCCCAGGTTTGAGAACCAGTGATGGCAGCCAGTGTGCAGCAAAACCCAGCTGTTCATCCTTCCACACAATAAAGTGGTTGGTAGATAAATGGTACCCAGGGTAGCCTAGTAGTTAAGACACTGGGCTGCTGGGGGGGCATTGTTCAGATTCCATGTTAAACTGTCAGTCTAAGGTGGAGTGAAAAGCTTGACCTTTATCAGAATGAACAATTCAGGCGGAAGCTAACCAAAGGTTATTATTAGGTCTAGTAGCTTTATTTGACTTTGTTTGAATCACTTGTCTGACATCATCCTTCCTTACATGGATCTTATCAAGAATGTGAAGTTTACAGAATTTAAAGCATTAAAATCAAAGTTATTCAAATTTTTTTCAGTAAAAACAGAGTAAAATAATCACTAAAAATATCAACAATATCATGATCATTTTCAAATATCCTGTCATGATATTTAGCTTATTTCATAACTCCCTATAGTTACCCAAGTCCACAAGGCTATTACTGCTTTTAAATTCCCTGAATGACCTTTTTATTTTTAATCATTCGGCTATTTCCCTATTCCACCACAAACACGCTTCCTAATCTCTTATTTCCTAACAGTTCTGAAAAGAATACATCTGCATCTTCTAAAGTTTCTTTCAATCTAGACCATATCTCGATAGCATTTTTATTTGGCAAATTTATTATCTTGCACTACTGAGCCTAACAACTCCATAAATTTATTATAGTTGCCTTTTGAGAAGCAAGGAACTAGATGGTCTTTCTTGACAAGATTCCTATTTAATTCTATCTTAAAATGTATGATCAAATGGTCACTATTCCCAAATAACTCTCCCACTGCAAGTTCCCAAGTAACTGCATAATCATTGGATATAATCAAATCTAAGATTCCTTGATCCTAAGTTGGTTTGTCTACAAATTGTGTTAGAATGTTAACATTACAGCACTGAATGATGGAGTTACCTTTTTTATTATTTATTTCTAAAAGGTTCCAGTCTATACAAGGCAGAGTTGGCAAAAACCCAGCAAAAACCCTGATACAACCCTGATACAAAGCAGGTTGAAATCTCCCATAATTAATGTCCTAGCACTTCAATTTATTATTTCCTGAATCATACTGTCATGAACTTCCTGTGTTTGGTTTGAAAGTCTGTAAAATGCATCTATTTGAATATACTGTATGCTTGATACACAAATATCAACCCAAATTGATTCTACCCTATTGTCTTATTTAATACTATCATTCTGAACTAAAGTTAAATCATTCTTAATGTATAAGACCAAGCCACCCTACTGCCTATCCATTATCTGATAAATATATATTGTATAACTATTTAACTCACTCTGCTCTAGTGTCATTGAATACCTCCTCACTAATGCAGACTATATCCAGATTTTTACTAATCATATAACTAAATAATTATTTTTTCTTATTCCTAAGACTATGTACATTTGTATAATAACACTTCAACCCCTCAGTTTTAACTGATTCCCTACCTTTGGCTAAATAGTTGACATGCCTATTCCTGACATAATCTGTATTTAAGACTCTAACAGTGTTTACTTTACCAATACCCTGATGCTTTATGCCCTCTGTTGATCTAAAATTATCTTTCAAAACCCCAAAGAACTCGCATTTTCCTCCAGAAGCCTCCCATACAAAGCAGTTCCTCTTCCACTAAGATGTAATCCATCCTTACTGTAAAGCTTACTGTAAAATCATTTTTAATGTATAAGACCAAACCACCTCCTGCCTGTCCGTCTCTGATATATATACATTATATAACTATTTAATTCATACTCTGCTCCAGTATCATTGATACTGCATCACAAATCCAAGTCTCACTAATATAGACACTATCTAGATTTTCACTAATCATACAATTAAATAATTTATGCACATATAAAAAAAAACTTCAACCCTTCAGTTTTAACTGGTTCACTACTTTTGGCTACTTTGATGCTTTATGCCCTCTGTTGATCTAAAGTTATTTTTCAAAACCCCAAAAGACTCGCACTATTCTCTAAATGTCTCCCATACAAAGCAGTTCTCTTTCTACTAAGATGTAATCCATCCTTCCTGTAATGCTCCCTCCTTTCATAAAAATTCAAAAGTGGATCTAGGCATTTCAGTAAGGGGGGGGCAATGGAAAAGGGTATCCCCTAAAATAAAAAGGGCGCACTACTAAAAATTGTTTCTTAAAACAGATCATCAATGAGTGAGTGCAAAATCATTTGTATTGTTTTATTTAGATCAGTCTCATTCAAATATGATACAAAATAAAAATCTAATTTGGATGCAACAATTATCAGAAAATTTTTCAAACTATCCGGTTCCATAGCCAGGACTCCCCAAGGTGGGGATTGAAATTGTAGGAAGGCAGAACTTTTAGTGCAATGACCTAGTCACTGCAGAGGGGTTTTAGAGAAGTTTGTGAAGTTTCAAAAGAAAAAAAAAAAAAAAAATACAAGTGTTTATTTATGAAATGATGTTATATATTTTTACTATATAACAAGTTATAACTATGGTTACAAAAATGGACATTTCCTATCAAGGGGGGTTGAATGCAGGGGTAGGGTGTGTCAAATTTTTCAACTTTCAAATTCCAAATATGAGGGGTGCTAAAAAGTTGCAGCATGACTTAGGAATTCTAAAGATATTTTTGTTAATTTAATATAATTTAGTTTTGCTTGGTAAGAAGCTACATAAAAATAGTGACTTTTTTGACTTTTTTGTGGACTTACATAATAATTATATATGCTGTATATATAATGCACTGCTGTTTTTGCTTATTTCACAGGTTGAAACATATTCATCAGTGTGCTGAAGATTACTTGTCCATCAGTGCTACCATCCTAACCAGTGGGAATTGACCTACAATGGCTTCTAAAAGGAGGACAAGACTGGGGACATTCACACATATGAGCAACCTAATTGGAACTGGTAGAGAGTTGTTGCCCTCTGAACTCTCAACTCTGAGAGACATTCTGAAATATGGGCTACTGCTAAGAGAACAAAGTGGTGAGGATGTGAGAAACTACCCAGCAGCCAGTCTTGCAAAGGACATTTACCCTAAAGTGCTTGAAAAGTGGGAATGAGCAAACAGTTCTTTTGTAGCCCCCGTTGTAAATTCACGAGTCACAATCTTAAACAAGATCTAAGAGAGCTGGGAGCAGGCCAAAAACATATCTCTTGGGAGAGGAAAGCTACATGTCAAAGAGGCTTTCATTGCAAAACTTGACAAGCTTTTTGACATCCTCAGTTGCAAGTGTAAAATTGTTCTCTGCTCTGAATTTGGCTGCCTTGCAGATGCTGGTTGCAAAAACGAAACACATTAACTGTACATGCCCTAGGGAGATGAAGATCCCTGTGAAGGAACTTGCTTTCATTAAAGGTCAGAGAGACAAGTCTGGTTCTATTGGACCACATCAGATTGGCTTGCCAGATCAACCTGAGCACAACAGACAAGTCAAAAAGCAGAAGCGGCAAGAAGACGAAAGAAGAAGGCTTGCTGAATATAAGCAGACAAGTAAGCAGGATGTTTCAATGCCATCAAATGAAATAATTTTCTCTGATGATGAAAATGAAGAACAAATAGCTGATGCTCAAGATGGAAAAGATGGAAGTTATGAGTGACATTAGAAATATACCAACACGTCTTCAACTTCCAATAATAAAAAGCCAGAGTACAACACATTAGAAATACCTAATGTTGCTATGCATAGCATCAGATATGGTGTTGGCCTGCGTGCCACAGCTGCCATCACCACTGCTGCCTTTATGGATGCTGGCTTGATCACTGAAGAAGACAAGAGACTTGTAGTTGATCACAATAAAGTCAAGAGGGCCCAAGAAAAAGTTATGAGATCCCTGGATCAGGAATTTGATGATCTTTGTAAGAAGGGTGAAATTGACTGCATCTTCTTTGACGGCTGTCAAGATACAACTAAAGTTATGCTGAAAGCAGACAATTCAGATCGTCAGTTCCCCAGCATCATCAAAGAAGAGCATTATTCTGTGTGCAGTGAGCCAGGTGGAAGATATCTCTACCACTTCACTCCTGAGAAAGGCTCAATGAGAAAAAAACCTGCTGAAGTTATTGCTGATAATCTTGTAGATTTCATGAAGAAGAAGGGCACTGATAAAAGCCTGCAGGCCATTGGAGGAATGGAGGTGATTCTACAAATGTTAACACTGGCTGGGAGGGTGGTTCCATGCATTGGGTAGAGGTCAAGCTTTGCTGTAAGCTGATCTGGTTGGTTTGTGCCCGCCACACTAACGAGTTACCCCTGCGACACTTGATCACAGCACTGGATGGGAAGACCTTGTCTAACAACAAGTGGACAGGTAACATTGGCAAGATGCTAGACACTGCAACCGAACTTGAAATTGATCCTTCATTCACCAAACTCTCAATTGGAGAGCCTCTTACTTCACTGAGTGACAATGTCGTAAAGGATCTCTCTACTGATCAAGCGTACGGGTATAGGATCACACAGGCCACAAGGACAGGAGAACTTCCCACAGATCTGGCCCTTCTTGAAATTGGTCCAGTGAGCCATTCAAGGTGGTTGACAACAGCAAACAGGCTTTGTCGCATATGGGTTTCAAAACATGGCCTTAAAGGCAAAACCCTCAACAACTTAAGACTGATAGTGGAATACATTGTTGGTGTGTACTACCCCTGTTGGTTCAACATCAAAGTAAAACACTCTTGGGTGGAAGGCCCACGCCACATCTTGTTTCAGCCGCGGCTAGTTAGGCTGCAAAAGAAGGCTGTAGTGGATGCTGTTTTGCCAACCATCAAGCGCTCAGCATGGTATGCATTCAGCGAAATGATAATCCAGACACACTTGTGCTCAGATGACAGTGAGGAGAGGGGAGCTGGTGTCCAAAAGATTGTTGACATGAGGGGTGGAGATGATGACACACTTGGAGATCTTTCTGTACATCCCAGGAAGACACCTTCCATCAACCCCAGTGCTTCTTCCGTGTTGGAGCTGACAGACTGGTCTGACGGGGTATTTGAACCTCCTTTGACATGTAAACTGACTACAGTAGAAGTAAAGAAGTTCTTTGACAAGCCTATGCAAGTTCCACAGTGGCCCTGTCATGCTCAGTCAATAGAGAGGTGTGTGAAACAAGTCAGAGAGGCAGCAGGCAGGGTGTATACACATGAGAAATGTGAGGGCTATATCAGAGGCCAAGAAGCAAGTCGGCGGCTGATGTCCAAGAACGAATCAAAGCAAGACTTGATGAAACTTGTTGTTTAAATATTTTTTTTTACTGATGTCATTACTTTCTAATGTTGTTTTATGATTACAAGGATATGTTTTATGATTACTAGGATATGTTTTATGCAGAGAAACTAAAATTTTTATAGCATTACCTGACATTTTGAGAAGCTAAAATTAATAAATGTTGTTTTCCGAGAGCAATTTATGTACTTTTTAATCAAACGTAGATTTACCAAGCTAAGTGTTGAGCAATCACAAAAATAATAGCAGATTTGAATTCTTCACATCCAAAAACATATTTTTAAAACCCCTCAGTGAAGGAATTGGCAAAAATTAATTTTCACCTCCCAAATTGACACACCCTAATGCAGGGGGGTCATTTGACCCCTCCTGGCTGTGGGCCTGCTATCAGAATAAGATGAAGATAAAAATAGTGATATGGCTGCATCAGTACTAAGGGCACCTAGGAAAACCACTGCCACTGCAAATTTGGAAGTACACTGTATGAGTATACAGATAAAGACTCAAAATAGAATTTGAATAAAATAAAATAACCATGATTTTTTTACAAAAATATAATTTGTTTTCAGAGGCATACACATCATTCAAATAGAGCACTTGCAAGAAATTAAGGGGGGTCTGGATGTCCCTCATCTTAGATCTGCCCTTGAAATTATCCTGTAAATTTATGAACTCAACCATTGCACTACAAAGCATCTTAATTTTATCATCCTATATACTATTGAGCTATAAAGTGTGTGTGTGTGTGTGTGAGTGTGTGTGTGCTTTTTTCAGAACTGTGCACAGCCTAAATGGCATATTGGAAAATTCTGCAATCTGTCAAGTTTCCCGGTCCTAGGTCACCAGTTACTGGGTCTGAAGGCCCCAGCACTGCGATAAAACTACAGAAAAGAACGCAGCTGTGAAAATCTTGAGCTTCACATTTATACTGTGATATATATACTGCTACTTTGTGCCATTCATCGGACCTAACTTTAATTGGGCCTGCATCCCTGTCATTAACACTCAGGGCTGGGCTTAGGCTCAACCTCAATACATCTTGCATTAGTATTTCCTGTTTTTGACTCAGTTTCTGGCCTATGCATTATGGAGCACCGACAATTCAGCCCAGGACAATTCAGCGCCGACAATTCAGCACTGACAATTCAGCGCAAGACAATTCAGTGCCGACAATTCAGCGCAAGTCAGTACAGTTAAAAGTTTAGTTAAAAATAATAAAAATAAATCGCAATAAATAAAAAAAGAGAAAAATTTGTATATTTATATATATGCTAAATTGGGTCTGTATCGAAGGAGTGACATTTCAAAGGAGTGACATTTCAAAGGAGTGACATTTCAAAGGAGTGACATTTCAAAGGAGTGACATTTCAAAGGAGTGACATTTCAAAGGAGTGACATTTCAAAGGAGTGACATTTCAAAGGAGTGACATTTCAAAGGAGTGACATTTCAAAGGAGTGACATTTCAAAGGAGTGACATTTCAAAGGAGTGACATTTCAAAGGAGTGACATTTCAAAGGAGTGACATTTCAAAGGAGTGACATTTCAAAGGAGTGACATTTCAAAGGAGTGACATTTCAAAGGAGTGACATTTCAAAGGAGTGACATTTCAAAGGAGTGACATTTCAAAGGAGTGACATTTCAAAGGAGTGACATTTCAAAGGAGTGACATTTCAAAGGAGTGACATTTCAAAGGAGTGACATTTCAAAGGAGTGACATTTCAAAGGAGTGACATTTCAAAGGAGTGACATTTCAAAGGAGTGACATTTCAAAGGAGTGACATTTCAAAGGAGTGACATTTCAAAGGAGTGACATTTCAAAGGAGTGACATTTCAAAGGAGTGACATTTCAAAGGAGTGACATTTCAAAGGAGTGACATTTCAAAGGAGTGACATTTCAAAGGAGTGACATTTCAAAGGAGTGACATTTCAAAGGAGTGACATTTCAAAGGAGTGACATTTCAAAGGAGTGACATTTCAAAGGAGTGACATTTCAAAGGAGTGACATTTCAAAGGAGTGACATTTCAAAGGAGTGACATTTCAAAGGAGTGACATTTCAAAGGAGTGACATTTCAAAGGAGTGACATTTCAAAGGAGTGACATTTCAAAGGAGTGACATTTCAAAGGAGTGACATTTCAAAGGAGTGACATTTCAAAGGAGTGACATTTCAAAGGAGTGACATTTCAAAGGAGTGACATTTCAAAGGAGTGACATTTCAAAGGAGTGACATTTCAAAGGAGTGACATTTCAAAGGAGTGACATTTCAAAGGAGTGACATTTCAAAGGAGTGACATTTCAAAGGAGTGACATTTCAAAGGAGTGACATTTCAAAGGAGTGACATTTCAAAGGAGTGACATTTCAAAGGAGTGACATTTCAAAGGAGTGACATTTCAAAGGAGTGACATTTCAAAGGAGTGACATTTCAAAGGAGTGACATTTCAAAGGAGTGACATTTCAAAGGAGTGACATTTCAAAGGAGTGACATTTCAAAGGAGTGACATTTCAAAGGAGTGACATAAATACCGTAATGAAGGAGTGACATAACGAAGGAGTGACAAATCGGAGATAAAATTCAAAGGAGTATAATTATTAAAATTTTATTTAAAAAAACAAAATTTGTTAGAATTGTTAAAATTAAGATTTTATTTCAAAAACTAGAACCCTAACCTAACCTAACAGTTGCAAGCCTCTCTTCCCTCTGGATTTGTTCTTTCTTCTTCTTTGTTGGTATTTTTGCGCTGATTGTCTTTGCGCTGAATTGTCGGGTCACGATGCATTACATTGTTTCACTTAGAAAACATGAAGCCACTAGGGGCCCATGGAAGTTATCTAAGTCATGAGCTATATTTTATAATGAAATTATGCAAAATGCCAATCCCCAAGTCAAACTAATTAACCCTTTAACACCAGGTATGGATGTGATCAATAACTCTACTGTGTGCAGAAAAAAAAAAGAATTTAAGAATAATTTTTTAGTGATTGAATCATTTTATGAGTCATTTTAAACATCAAACAAAGGCAGGAAAGGTAAAGCATCCATAGATGTTGACTATCATTTGTGATAAAACGTAAAACATCAATAGATGTTGACTGGTGTTCTCCAAGAGAATATCAATAGATGTTGACTGGTGTTCTCCAAGAGAATATCAATAAATGTTGACGTGTTCTCCAAGAGAATATCAATAGATGTTGACTGGTGTTCTCCAAGAGAATATCAATAGATGTTGACTGGTGTTCTCCAAGAGAATATCAATAGATGTTGACTGGTGTTCTCCAAGAGAATATCAATAGATGTTGACTGGCATTTAAGGGTTAAGATATAACTATTTAGGCTACCAAAGTAGCCTACATTACTTCAGCTAAGAATATACACTATTTTGTTCATGACAAGTTTCGGTTCAACAAAGTTTGTGCACATTGGCTACCAAAAATGTTAACTGATAATCACAAAACTCAGAGAATGGCCTACAGTCTTTCCTTTCTTCAGTGGTATTCAGCGAAAGATTTGCATTTCCTTGAGCATATATTGACAGATGATGAGACCTGGGTACACCATCACACACCAGTGTCTAAATGGGGATCCATGGAATGGAAACATCCATGGTCACCACAAACCAAAACATTCAAGATTGCACCATCAGCTGGTAAGGTGATGGCAATGATTTTTTGGGACCATCAAGGCATTTTGCATGTTGAATGCCACTTCTTATTGTGAAACTTTACAGTGACTCCAAATGAATATCAGAAGAAAATGTCCTGGGTTGCTTACTGCAGGTGTTGGTGTTCTTGTAATAAAACAGTTTCTTTAAAACACCTTGTAAACTTACTTTTTTAACAATACTCGTATATCTAAATCATATAGAGAAGGGATTAAGTAGTAAAATTTCTAAATTTGCAGATACAAAAGTAGTTGCCCCAGTTACAAATATAGAAAACCCTTATAAACTGCTAATTGATCTTGATAGATTAGTTGTCTGGGATAGAAAATGGCAGATGGAATTCAATGTTCAAAAGTGCAGTGTCATCCATTTTGGTAGAAATATTAACTTTAGTTATGAGATGCAGGGAAACTGATTGGAGAATATTAGAGAGGAAAAAGATCTTGGCATTATAGTTAGTACAGTAGTGATCTAAAATTTTCTAAGCAGTGCCTAGAACCTAGAAATAAAGCAAATAAAATGTTAGTTATTTTTAAGAGGAATGTTAGTTACAAGAATAAGGAAGTCATCTGTAGATTATATTAGTCTTAAGTTGAAATAGGGGCGCGATGCCAGTAAGTGTTATCTTGTAAAAATGCATTTGCGTTACTCACCTACTGGATACTCTGTTAGTGGGGTCACGGCAGCTGCTGCTGGTTGCTGAGATGGGAGATTGAGCTGCCAGTGAGATCCACCCAGAGGGCCTTCAATTGAATAAAAATAACTCCTTTGACTTCAGCACCACCCGCACTGCTAAGAATGAGAGAAATGAGGTGAGCAAGTTCCCTTTTAGTATGGTTGAGATTATGTCAGATAGGCAGCTACTACCAATTTGAAACTGGGTTCTTACCTTTAAGATCTCTGGGGCATAGCCAGTCTGCCTCTTTTAAAGACTTACTCTTCGGCTTATGATGGGAGGATTTAAGAAAAGTAAAGCAAAGCGTCCTTTGCTTAATTTAATCAACAAAACAACAACAACAACACTTACAAGGTTAATTGCATCAGCAGGCAAGTTTTTACAGGTAACTAAAGAAAATATGAACACTTTTATTGATCATACACCAATGTGTATTCAGAACCAACTAAGCACTTCGGCAAAAAAAAATATTACTACAAAACAAAAGAAACAAACATCATTAGTCCCATACCACACATAAAAATGTCAACATAAAATAAAACCATTAAATTATTGGCCATCACCAGCCCATTACCACACAAAGGAGACAAGACTTGCAGAAAAAAAGGAACTTACATAACTAATGCAAAAAAACAAAGAATATTAGTCACTAGGGCAAGGTCAATGAGTGTTACCCAAATTGTATAAACCTGGTAAGTCCCAGATGTGTCATTTTAAACTCCATTTCATCTCACAATCATTAAAGGTATTCTTGGCTCAATCAGTGCAAACAAAAGCAATGTTTATAACAAAAAAAATATGTGAATACTGGCTTCAGCATTTGTGCAGGTATTGGGGAAGAAAAAGCTTCGTCCAAATTCACTTCAATAAGCAAATGTCCCAGCCAAAAACAAATCCCTGATAAAGAGAAAAAAAAAACATTTAGAGATTATCCCCCCAGCACTGTCATCAGTGGACCCACAGGAATCCATGAGTGCAATGATGCTAGAAAAGGGAGCAAAATTAACAATGATGATAACACTGCCCAACACCAATTTTGCTGATTTAATTCTAACACCTGTTTTTAGGTAACTTTGGTGTGCTGATTTAAAAAATCACCTTAGTTTTTGCCTATCACATCAGGTTTTTGAGCAATCAAATACGGATATTTTGGAGATATCGCATTTTGGCAGGGTTATGCCAATTTTTTTTCTTTTCAAAAAATAAGTTTTTACATACTCAGAATCAGCATGGAAAAGTAAACAATTGTGCAGGGAGTGAACTTTAATATACAATGGTAATATTGACACATAAAGTGATTAAAAGTGTTTAAATAAGCGGAACCGGCTGCTCTCACTCTGCCAATGGGAAATCTCTCTCAGATCATGACGTCGCACACACACCTGGGGAAATCAAAGATACCCAAGATTTTAATATGTTGTACATGACCTTTAGATTTAATGCACAGATTTGCGTATTCCACAGATAAAATTTTAACAGCAAAACAGCTGTTAACAGGTCTCAAAAATCATCAATTTTGATAAGCGCCCTTCATGGATCACCCAAAATAGGCATATTGCATTGCACGAAAACCTGATGTGATGGACAAAATCTAAGGTGATTTTTTAAATCAGCACGTCAATATTATCTAGAAACAGGTCTTAGAATTAAATCAGCAGCAAAAATTTTATTTTTTTGTTGGGCAGTGTAATTAAGGTTCTAAAATTTTGGGATATGTATTTCCATTAATATGTTGCTCATAAAGCAGTTAAAGGTACAGTTTAGTTCACAGCCTGAGGAAGCTCAACATCCATTGTGATGCATGTTCAGTGGTGGTCCTAGCTTACATGACGCCCTGGGCAAACCTCACCTTCAGCCCCCCCCCCCCCTGTTCGCCAACACACACACATTCGAATCCCCCCAAAATAAAGGACAGACATAACTTTTTATTGGACTAATTGTTGGAACTTCAGAACCAAAACAAAGACTCAAATTTCTGAATTTTACAAATCCTTCATCACGTAAATAGAATAACTCACTTAAGAGAATGTAATTATGATACTATGAACAGGAAAAATACAAATTAAATTGCACAACTGCCATAAATAAACTAGAGAATCAAATTTCTAAATTGTACAAATGCTCTATCACAAATATTTTATTTTTTTTTATTTTTATTATTTCTTTATTTATTTATTCTTATTTTTATTTTTATTTTTTTTGCAGGCGCTCATGCCGCCCCTCCACAAATGCCGCCCTGTGCGGCTGCCCATATTGCCCATATGAGGAACCGCCACTGTGCATGTTGATAACTGAAGTTAGGTTTTTCAACAAGGTCTTTTATAAAGGAAATCAGGCATTCAAAAATAATTATGATATTTACATGATAATTTTAAGTGATCCAAATATGTGAGACATGGTTCTTATAGCTAATGGTTAAGCAATACAAAACACCAATGGTAAAAATAAGACTATAGGATCACCTACCACACCATCAAGGAGAAGTGAGATGCTTTTCCATCTCATGAAATGGGCATATGATTGCCTCAAGCTTCTGTCTCTATACTGAGAGAATTTCAAAGCTGTTATAATCAGGCATATGATTGCCTCAAGGTGCTTATTATTCTCTATATTGAGAGAATTTCAAATCTGTTATAATCAATTAAAAAGAGAAGAAAAACACTCTTAGTAACTCTGAAGGCCTGGCTTTCTAAGAAAGCTCTGGCTCAATGGGGATTACTGAAACCTCCCAGGCCCTACTGAGGGGTTTGGGAGCTCTCAGGAATCCTTCCCAATAGTGGAGTTCCTACCAACTTGGGGTGTTAACCATACCATCTCCATGTTAGACCTCATTTAGAGTACAGGTATGCCTTGATTTATGCCGGGGTTAGGTTCCAGCAGATTGCCATCAAAAAGTGAAGCAGCGTAAATTGAAGCTAAAAAATAATGGGCTTCTACCTAAATAAATAGGATAGGTTCCAGGATTCTCCAAAAGTGACCCCATATTTTCCATAAAATGAAAATTATTAATGGGTTATATGCTTAAAACTAGTAAAAGAATGCTTAATATTAATAAAATAATTGAATTAATGATAAATTACTACTTACTTTGGTAATTAAAGCAATTAAAAACAAAATTATTTGATCTTGTTTGACAGTGGCGAGATGGAGATGATTTATTGAGAGGAAGAAGATCCCGGAGGGAGATCCTCTTTTTCTTTTGCTGAGGAACTGCAGAATTGAGCAGTTCATCAACATCTTCATCATCCACATCATCTAGACCTACTTCATTCGCTATCTTAGTGACGTCTTTTGTCACAGTTTCAACACTCAAATCCACCAAAATCAGCAATGCAATCAGGCCACAGCTTATGCCAGACACCATTTAGACATGATTTCGAAACTTCATTCCAAGTTGTGGCTATGTTGGGAATGCCTTTTAAAATATCATATGACTTCCAGTAGTCCCGCACAGTTACATCATCATATTTTGCGTAGTTTATGGCTTTTTACCATTTTTAATTTTACATTTAAGCTTTTACTTTAAGCGGCATAAAAGTGAAGCGACATAATTTAAAGCGGCATAAAACGAGGTTTACCTGTACTGCATTCAAGCTTGGTCCCCTCACCTTAAGAATGATATTAATAGGCAACCAAGCTTATCTCTAACCTAAGAAAATTGGAATATAAGGAAAAATTAAAGGAACTGTGTTGTGTTTAGTTTTGAAAGACGCTGCTTGAGGGGAGATATGATGCAGATGTTCAAAATGTTTTCAGGTTTGAACAATTTAGATCTAACTTTTTCTCATTAGAGGCTGATGGAATAACTTAAGGGGATTTTTTAATTGACTTGCTGTATTGAGATGGTGTGGTTAACACCACAAGTTGATGGGAACTCCACTATTGGGAAGGATTCCTGAGAGCTCCCAAACCCCTCAGTAGGGCCTGGGAGGTTTCAGTAATCCCCATTGGGCCAGAGCTTTCTTAGAAAGCCAGGCCTTCAGAGTTACTAAGAGTGTTTTTCTTCTTTTTTTAATTGATTATAACAGATTTGAAATTCTCTCAATATAGAAAATAATAAGCACCTTGAGGCAATCATATGCCTGATTATAACAGCTTTGAAATTCTCTCAGTATAGAGACAGAAGCTTGAGGCAATCATATGCCCATTTCAAGAGATGGGAAAGCATCTCACATCTCCTTGATGGTGTGGTAGGTGATCCTATAGTCTTGTTTTTACCATTGGTGTTTTGTATTGCTTAACCATTAGCTATAAGAACCATGTCTCACAATTTGGATCACTTAAAATTATCATGTAAATATCAATCATTTTTGAATGCCTGATTTCCTTTATAAAAGACCTTGTTGAAAAACCTAACTTCAGTTATCAACATGCATCACAATGGATGTTGAGCTTTCTCAGGCTGTGAACTAAATTGTACCTTTAACTGCTTTATGAGCAACATATTAATGCAAATACATATCCCAAAATTTTAGAACCTTAATTATCATCATTGTTAATTTTGCTCCCTTTTCTGGCATCATTGCACTCATGGATTCCTGTGGGTCCGCTGATGACAGTGCTGGGGGGATAATCTCTAAATGTTGTTGGTTTTTTTTCTCTTTATCAGGGATTTGTTTTTGGCTGGGACATTTGCTTATTGAAGTGAATTTGGACAAAGCTTTTTCTTCCCCAATACCTGCACAAATGCTGAAGCCAGTATTCACATATTTTTTGTTATAAACATTGCTTTTGTTTGCACTGATTGAGCCAAGAATACCTTTAATGATTGTGATATGAAGTGGAGTTTAAAATGACACATCTGGGACTTATCAGGTTTATACAATTTGGGTAAACACTCATTGACCTTGCCCTAGTGATTAATATTCTGGTTTTTTTTTATATTATCAGGTCATTCCATAAGTAATGTCGTTTTTTTCCTTTATTTCCAAATGAAAATAAAACTGCATCAAAATAAATTTTAATAAATTTTATATTTTCTTTCACTTTCTGTGACTCTCTGTCACCTCTCTACAAGCATTTCAATTCCATATTGATAAAATTTCTTCAGTTTAGAAGCAAAAAACTTGGAGAGGGCAATGTTGATAGCCTCGAAACTTTCAAGTTTTTTCCCATCAGGGTAGTTATGAAGACTTCTGAATAGGTGGTAATCTGATGGTGCAAGGTCTGGTGAATATGGAAGATGTGGAATTTTTTCCCAACCAAGCTGTTCAGTTTTGGCAGTGGTGATTTGAGCAGTATGAGGATGCGCGCTGTCCTGTTGAAACACACCACCCTTGCGATTGGCCAAAGAAGGACATTATGTTTGCAATGCAACGCTCCGTCTTTGAAGTTGCTGACAGTAGACTTCAGCTGTAATGGTTTGATTGGGCTGCAACAGTTCAAAATAAACCACTCCTTGAATATCCCACTAAACGCACAGCAAAACCTTCCTGGGGTGCAGATGTCCTCTTGGCTGTGATGTAGCAGATTCCCCAGCACTAACCCACTGCTGATGATGCTTAACATTGTGATGAAGCACCCAATTTTCATCCCCAGTAATGAGTCAATTCAGAAACAGTGCTTGAAGTTGCCAAAAATGCAATGAAGAGCAAATGTTCACGCGATCTCTACAGTTGTCTGGTGACAACATATGGGGAACCCACTTCCCAAGTTTCGACACTTTTCCCAGTCGTTGCAGGTGGCGATGAACTGTGGAACCAGTCGAATTTAGTCGCTGGGCAAGTTCTTGAACAGTTACAGCAGGATTTTCTTCAAGTGTAGCTATCAGAAGGTCATCATTGAACTCAACAGGTTGGCCCGAGCGAGCTTCATCAGTTAAGCTATAGCCACCAGACCTAAACTTCTGGAACCATCTTTGACATTTCCTTACATTTAAAGCTTCCTCCCCATAAATATCCTGAATATTTTTTGCAGCTGCAGTTGCATTATTTCCTTTTCTAAACTCATAAAGCATTATATGCCTGGTGTGTTCCTCTGACACTTCCAACTTGTCCATAAGGGTGAAATAAACGAAGATTAACACGATGAAACTTCACTTAGAGTGAGAAGTAACATGTCTAAACACATAAAAATTTGAGTTTTCCACAAAATATACAAAGAAACGTGTGCAAACACAACGTGAGTTTAGCAATGCAAAAAAAATGACATTACTTATGGGATGACCTGATAGTTATGTAAGTTCCTTTTTTTTCCTGTAAGTCTTGTCTCCTTTGTGTGGTAATGGGCTGGTGATGGCCAATAATTTAATGATTTTATTTCATGTTGACATTTTTTGTGAGTGGTATGGGACTAATGATGATTGTTTTTTTTGTTTTGTAGTAATATTTTTTTTTGCCCAAGTGCTTAGTTGGGTCTGAATACACATTGGTGTATGATCAATATAAATTGTTCATATTTTCTTTAGTTACCTGTTAAAACTTGCCTGCTGATGCAGTTAACCTTGTTATTTTTGTTTCATTGATTAAATTAGGCAAAGGACGCTTTACTTTTCTTAAATCCTCCCACCATAAGCTGAGGAGTAAGTCTTTAAAAGAGGCAGACTGGCTATGCCCCAGAGATCTTAAAGGTGAGAACCCAGTTTCAAGTTGGTAGAAGCCATCTATCTGACATAATCTCAACCACACTAAAATTGGGAACTTGCTTACCTCATTCCTCCCATTCTTAGCAGTGTGTGTGGTGCTGAAGTCAAAGGATTTATTTTTACTCAATTGAAGGCCCTCTGGGTGGTCCTCACTGGCAGCTCAATCTCCCATCTCAGCAACCAGCAGCAGCTGCTGTGACCCCACCAACAGAGTATCCAGTAGGTGAGTAATGCAAACGCATTCTTACATGAACCACTTGCTGGCATCGTGCCCCCATTTCAATATGATCTGGTAAATAGTAGCTCTTGAGTTAGTTTTAAGAAAAGTTTGGATGTTTTCATGAATGGAAGAGGTAGTTTGTAAATTGTAAATAGTGTATATTCTTAAGTCATATAGGCTATTTTGGTAGTAGTAAATAGTTGTATGTTAATTAACTGACTCAAGATTAACATTTTCCAAAATTTTATTATAAAATATAGCTCATGACTTAGATAACCTTGATAGGCCTGAGTGGCTTCATGTTTTCCAAATGAAATGTAATGTTATACTGATTCAGAAACTCCTGGAAATCCTCTAAATAAAACTTATGGCCATTGTCTGTCAACAATTGCCCTGAAATCTGCAACATTTTAAGAAAGACATCCTCCTTTTACATATGAATGATGGTACTGAATATTTTGTCTTTCACTGGCTATGCAACTGCTCATTCACTGTTATTGTCCACCAACACCAAACATCCAATAAACCCTGTTGAGACCACGGAAATATCTTGATATCAGCTGCCATCAATCAGGGTTGGCAAAAACCTGGGTTTTTGCTAGGTTTTTGGGTTTTTGGGTTTTTGATGGGTTGAAATTTTTTTAGAAAGGTTTGATAATTATATAGTATCTAATACAGCAATACCTTGCACAGTGCGGTTAATTGGTTCTGGAATTTTTCGAATAAAAGTCGAAAGTTCATAGAATGAAATAGTACTGAAAAGAAATTAGAAAACAATAGGAAAATTGCGCGCTAAATTTTAAAAAATTGACGAAAATACAAACCATGCTACATCAAAACCTGTGCTAATCAAAACCGCGCTGTTCAAGGTATTACTGTATATCTATTGTTTTATTAATTTATTTATCTAATCTACAATATATATTAAAAAGACATCTTTATTTCACAGAAAGTTCAGATATGAGAGATGATAATGACCTATTAGAGTTTTCTCCATTTTAATTTTAGATCTTTCCTTTATTTCTTAACAGCAGATTTCAGCTTTATTTAGACCTAACTCAAATTTAAATTTTTAAGATGTTGAACTCAGAGTTATAGAGGTGGAAGATCTAAAGCTAGCGAATGGGATGAGGTGACTTAATTAAGTGATCAGCCTACTAGACAGGGTTGGTACCCAAAAACCTACCCAAAAACCTACCCAAAAACCCAACCTAAAAACCCACATCAATTTACTTCTCAAACTTATTTTTAACTTGGCATTTTTTATAATATGGTTATGCAGTCTTGTATATTAACAACTATAAACTATAATTAATGTAATAAAGCCAATATAAACTAAAATTTCCAGAAACTATTTATTTGACATGTTTCATTATGAACCTTGTATCTAGTACTGTATCAAATTTATCTATCTTCTAATTGGCTACCTATATCTAATAATAAATCATGTTTCTTTTCAGCTTTATAATTTAAATAATTTAAGTGGTACCTAATATTGATTATTGATCAGTATGTTCAGCATCTTTTGACCTTAGGTGGTGGTAGATTCAAACCAACATTTCTGCCTTTTCTTTCCCTAACCTATTTCGCATTTTACTCCATACCAAGCCAAATGTTGAAAAAAAATCTTTCCTATGATCCAGAACTGGCTGCACAACTATGAATAGATCTCATAAATTTAGCAAAACCTAATGGTAACCTGGTCTCTCTTTTTTCTTTCATTTCAACAATTTTCCACCAATTACTAGCTGATGTAGAGCTCACTATACTATCTTTGAATAAATAAAGAGGAAAAATGAGTGCGTCTTTTAAGCAGAATGCATAATATCCTGCCATGTATTCTGAATTTATTTCAATCAGCCATTCTTCAGCTTTTTCCTCTTGAACGCTATTCAGTTTTTGTCCTGAAAAATAATAGAACTGTGTGGAAACAAAAATAAAGCTAATAATATAGATTATATAATTTATGTTATGGTATCTAATTTATGCTAATTGTTATCTAATATGGCAATGCCAGATGATTTGATTCAGATTAGAGAAAACTCTTCTGCCCATACAGTTGAGTTACCTATGTTTTATATATTGACAGTAGTTAAGCATTTAGGTCCTATTTACCTTCATGCTTTGGGTCATATTTGCCAAAAGATGACATGGCTCCATAGCTTTCTTAAATCTCTTAATAATATCTTTGTATGGAGCTAATTTTTCATCTCGGATTAAATTGAGCCAAATTTCAACAGCATCAGATAATGTTGTATTATCAGCCTGCAACTGTAACAAAAAAAAAAAAAAAAAAACTATAAAGTTATATATGGCTGAATGAAAACATCTGTAAACATTTAGAATTATGCATTGTTAGAATTTATTTTTTGGTGTTACAAGTTACAACACATAAAATGAAGTGTATTTTAATTATTTATTAGTAATGCTTTAGTACAGGATTCTATAAATAAAATGTGCACTATAAGTCTATAAAATATCTTTAAATTAATATTGGTATTTAAAGTTAAGTAATTTTAACTGCACAATATAAACACACCTTATCTAGAGCATTTCCAACAAGTAAGAGTTGTGACTGTAAATTGAGTGCCTCTCTCTCTATAGATAAGTTATCTATCAATTTTCCGATGTGATCAATGTCTTCAATATGCTCTCCTCTTATTTATTTCTATATATAGAGTGTAATTTGACAAATAGGTTTTTATGCATTCTAACTGAGAATTCCATCTGGTTTCATTCGGTAGTTGCGGCATCATACCTCCTTTCTCCATTAACCAACCCTAAAATATAATTTTATTAAAAATATTGCTGGATTTGACAGCATAAATAAATAGCCTATGCAACTTATTAATGAGTCGTGAATTAGGATTCACACTGGTGACAGTGCTAATGCATAAAAGTAAAGCTGACAGTAGCTAATTTATTGGATTTGTTTTTAGCTTACATGAGGTTGGTGATGGTTTTGGAAATATTTGTTAATTTCTACAACAATGCTTGAGAACTGATTTTGGGGAGACATCTTTTTCTACCAAGTTTAGATGGTGTGCTGAACAGCCATAAGTAATAAGACTGTAGTTGTCCTCCTCCCAAGAATTTCTCTCATTCTTATCATGTTTTCATTATCAGTGCATATAGCAAATACCTGAAAATAAAATGTCATAACTCATAAGGAACTGAGCATTTGAGTATACCAAGGCGGAGAATTACATTCAGTTTATAACTAAAATAAAATGTACCTACAAAATAGTTATACTTACATCAATGCCATATATTTCTTTAGTTTTTGTTATTGCTTCTCTAGCTAACTGTGCACAATATTCTGCTCTCTATTTTTGTACTTCCAGCATCTACTGCTGAAATCAGATATGGCTTTTTTCCATTATGAATACTGTGCACAATAATAGGATCATTACCTACTGAACTCCAGCCATCTTGTATAAGGGTAATGGTACAATCATGAAGATTAAGGTCATTCTTCATTTCATGATTACTTCATCATTAACTTTTATTAACAGATCAGATGTCAACCTTTTCCTGTTTGGTGGTTCATATCCTGATCTTAGACCTTTGATTAATTTTATAAATTCTTTATTTTCTAAAATGTTGAAGGGTATATTAGCTGAAAAAAAGAACCTTACAACTCGTAAATCTAATTCTTCCTTTTGGTCCACAGTCGTTCTTACCACAAATGGTGTAATTGATCTTTGCCTTTTATGCTTTATTGGTGTTGAATGACAGAATGTGGATGATGAAGAACCTGCACTGATGTCACTCATTTCAGGCACATTTTCACTTATAATCTTTGGATCATCTTTGCCAGAAGCCAAAGTTGGAGGAAGTGAATCATTTTCAACTGATGCTCCAAATTCAAGTCTCAGCATACCTCTTGCCTCATTTTCAAAACATTCCACTTTTCTTTTACTGCATTTCTCTAGATGATGTTTCACTCTCTCAATTTTTTGAGTGATACTTTCTTTGCAATAATTGCATAGTACTCTAGTAGGCTGATCACTTAATAAAGTCATCTCGTCCCATTCGCTAGCTTTAGATCTTCCACCTCTATAACTCTGAGTTTGGCATCTTAAAAATTTAAATTTGAGTTAGCTCTAAATAAAGCTGAAATCTGCTGTTAAGAAATAAAGGAAAGATCTAAAATTAAAATGGAGAAAATTCTAATGTCATTATTATCTGTCATATCTGAACTTTCTGTGAAATAAAGATGTCTTTTTAATATATATTGTAGATTAGATAAATAAATTAATAAAATAATAGATATATTAGGCACTACATAATTATCGAAACTTTCTAAAAAAAATTTCAACTCGGCAAAAACCTAGTTGGGTTTGGTTTTTTGTGAAAAACCTGGGTTTTTCCTAACCCTGCTACTAGAGTAATACGCAATTATTGCAAAGAAAGTCTCACTTGAAAAATTGAGAGAGTGAAACATCATCTAGAGAAATGCAGTAAAAGAAAAGTGGAATGTTTTGAAAATGAGGCAAGAGGTATGCTGAGACTTGAATTTGGAGCATCAGTTGAAAATGATTCACTTCCTCCAACTTTGGCTTCTGGCAAAGATGATCCAAAGATTATAAGTGAAAATGTGCCTGAAATGAGTGACATCAGTGCAGGTTCTTCATCATCCACATTCTGTCATTCAACACCAATAAAGCATAAAAGGCAAAGATCAATTACACCATTTGTGGTAAGAACGACTGTGGACCAAAAGGAAGAATTAGATTTACGAGTTGTAAGGTTCTTTTTTTCAGCTAATATACCCTTCAACATTTTAGAAAATAAAGAATTTATAAAATTAATCAAAGGTCTAAGATCAGGATATGAACCACCAAACAGGAAAAGGTTGACATCTGATCTGTTAATAAAAGTTAATGATGAAGTAATTCATGAAATGAAGAATGACCTTAATCTTCATGATTGTACCATTACCCTTATACAAGATGGCTGGAGTTCAGTAGGTAATGATCCTATTATTGTGCACAGTATTCATAATGGAAAAAAGCCATATCTTATTTCAGCAGTAGATGCTGGAAGTACAAAAAAGACAGCAGAATATTGTGCACAGTTAGCTAGAGAAGCAATAACAAAAACTAAAGAAATATATGGCATTCATGCAAGTATAACTATTTTGTAGGTACATTTTATTTTAGTTATAAACTGAATATAATTCTCCGCCTTGGTATACTCAAATGCTCAGTTCCTTATGAGTTATGACTAGAGCCCTGATGTTCAGACAAACTGCCATAAAGTGCCTTTTCCGCCTATTTATAAGGTAACTGCCTTTATCATGGTAAAGGCCATTTTTGTCATATTTTTCATTAATTAAAAAAGGATTTTAAAATATGATGTTATCATTAGCCTAAATACAATTGAAATTACGATAACTCTTAATGCGACTAGCTTAAGGGTTATTTGTTCTACATTTGTGAATTTATTTCCTAACTGGCAACCGTAGTTTCATCGTAGAACTCTGCACAACACATGGTCATTCATTTTCTGCTGTACGCACGTGTAAAGTCAGTGCCTCGAAAAGTGTAAAATTAAACATAAAATTTGAAAAAAATGCTTGTCATTCATTGCAATCAATAAAACCTTTTTTTTTCCATGCAATTTTTCTTTCTTTGTATTTCATGTGTTGATATGTTTTGTTTGAATTGTAAGAAATTAAATGCCTTTTTGTTGCCTTTTTCTGTATTTTATTTTGCCTTTTTGCCTGCCTATTTTGTAGTTTATTAGTGCCTAAACATCCAGGCCCTAGTTATGACATTTTATTTTCAGGTATTTGCTATATGCACTGATAATGAAAACAAAATGATAAGAATGAGAGAAATTCTTAAGGAGGACAACTACAGTCTTATTACTTATAGCTGTTCAACACACCATCTAAACTTGGTAGAAAAAGATGTCTCCCCCAAAATCAGTTCTCAAGCATATAGAAATTAACAAATATTTCCAAAACCATCACCAACCTCATGTAAGCTAAAAACAAATCCAATAAATTAGCTACTGTCAGCTTTACTTTTATGCATTAGCACTGTCACCAGTGTGAATCCTAATTCACGACTCATTAATAAGTTGCATAGGCTATTTATTTATGCTGTCAAATCCAGCAATATTTGTAATAAAAATTTATATTTTAGGGTTGGTTAATGGAGAAAGGAGGTATGATGCTGCAACTACCGAATGAAACCAGATGGAATTCTCAGTTAGAATGCATAAAAACCTATTTGTCAAATTACTCTCTATATATAGAAATAAGAGGAGAGCATATTGAAGACATTGATCACAACATCTGAAAATTGATAGATAACTTATCTATAGAGAGAGAGGCACTCAATTTACAGTCACAACTCTTACTTGTTGGAAATGCTCTAGATAAGGTGTGTTTATATTATGCAGTTAAAATTACTTAACTTTAAATACCAATATTAATTTAAAGATATTTTATAGACTTATAGTGCACATTTTATTTATAGAATCCTGTACTAAAGCATTACTAATAAATAATTAAAATACACTTCATTTTATGTGTGTTGTAACTTGTAACACCAAAAAATAAATTCTAACATGCATAATTCTAAATGTTTACAGATGTTTTCATTCAGCCATATATAACTTTATAGTTTTTATTTTTTTTGTTACAGTTGCAGGCTGATAATACAATATTATCTGATGCTGTTGAAATTTGGCTCAATTTAATCCAAGATGAAAAATTAGCTCCATACAAAGAAGATATTATTAAGAGATTTAAGAAAGCTATGGAGCCATGTCATCTTTTGGCAAATATGACCCAAAGCATGAAGGTAAATAGAACCTAAATGCTTAACTACTGTCAATATATAAAACATAGGTAACTCAACTGTATGGGCAGAAGAGTTTTCTCTAATCTGAATCAAATCATCTGGCATTGCCATATTAGATAACAATTAGCATAAATTAGATACCATAACATAAATTATATAATCTATATTATTAGCTTTATTTTTGTTTCCACACAGTTCTATTATTTTTCAGGACAAAAACTGAATAGCGTTCAAGAGGAAAAAGCTGAAGAATGGCTGATTGAAATAAATTCAGAATACATGGCAGGATATTATGCATTCCGCTTAAAAGACGCACTCATTTTTCCTCTTTATTTATTCAAAGATAGTATAGTGAGCTCTACATCAGCTAGTAATTGGTGGAAAATTGTTGAAATGAAAGAAAAAAGAGAGACCAGGTTACCATTAGGTTTTGCTAAATTTATGAGATCTATTCATAGTTGTGCAGCCAGTTCTGGATCATAGGAAAGATTTTTTTCAACGTTTGGCTTGGTATGGAGTAAAATGCGAAATAGGTTAGGGAAAGAAAAGGCAGAAATGTTGGTTTGAATCTACCACCACCTAAGGTCAAAAGATGCTGAACATACTGATCAATAATCAATATTAGGTACCACTTAAATTATTTAAATTATAAAGCTGAAAAGAAATATGATTTATTTTTAGATATAGGTAAGCCAATTAGAAGGTAGGTAAATTAGATACAGTATTAGATATAAGGTTCATAATGAAACATGTCAAATAAATAGTTTCTGGAAATTTTAGTTTATATTGCCTTATTACATTAATTATAGTTTATAGTTGTTAATATACAAGACTGCATAACCATATTATAAAAAATGCCAAGTTAAAAATAAGTTTGAGAAGTAAATTGATGTGGGTTTTTAGGTTGGGTTCTTGAGTACCAACCCTGCCATCAATTCAAAAAACTGTTGAGTCTTTATCTTCCATGTTAGATGTATGTGGTTGTGGTGTCCAATCTTATATAACTGGCATACCTCACAGGTGCTACAAACATCATTTACAACATTATATAATTTTAGGAACTTATTCCATTCTATATACACCATCTCGCATTGAAAAGTCAATGTCATGTTGACCAAAAACTTGTCATTTTGGTGGACTATAATTCCATCACTCACAAATCCTTCCAATGCTGGCAGAACTTGTTGAGTGCTCATTTATTTCTTGGAAACTCTTGTGACTGGGATAGCAGTCCATATACTTGTCTCAATAGCTGATCACATCTTTGCATCAACATTACCAAATCTTTATCTATGCATAATTTTCTGTCCTATGATTGACATTGTCCCTCTGTATATCATCTTTGATTGACAAAACAATTTACACTATTAGGATCCTCATATTCCCATTCAGCTAGATCAAACTTCAGTTTCTATAGCTGCAAGATCCAAATACTAAGACCCTCAACTGAAAATAGTAGGGCAAGTTTATTTCTGGTACAGTCACAAATGGTAGTTGCATTTCTCCCTACTTACCAATCACATTTAACTTTGTGACTACTGAACTTACAATTGGCTTAGATCCCACTCCAGCAAGTATGACATTGCAAGGTTGAATTTCAAATTCTACTTTACAGTTGTCTCTTAACTTATCAGCCACTCATTTAGATTTGTTAATCCTTACTTTAACAAAGTCCAGGCAACTTGACCTACTAGGTTTCCACATGTGGGTAACTCAGACTCACTCACTAGTGATAGAGTCTACAACATTACCCTCATACTATTCAAGTCGGAAACAATCTCATAGTGAAATATCTTTATGAAGTTTTCTTCTGGTATAACTTCTTCATTCTTTTTATAAAATGAACAAAATACAGTAATCATTTTGATATATCAAATATTTACATGTAAAGTTCTTTAAAATAATTTTTTACATTATTTCAGAGATGTGAAAATTCCTGTCCAAAAGAAAGCCCTGACCTTTTTGAAGATTCAAATTCAGGTGAAATTTTAAGATCTCAGAATCAGAAACAAAATTCTGATGTGTCATTGAGTGAGCCTATTCTGTTCAGAAGAATTCAGTGTTCCAAATACCCAATGGTTAAGCTTAAAAAACTGAACATTAATGACCATAAAATGAGAACTGTTCAAAGATCTTTAAAGGAACAGGTGAGCTGAATGCTTTTTCTCAGTTTATTTGAAAAAAAAAGAAACCTACTGACAATACTAATTATAGTCATACAGTAAAACAGAGTGGAACTCAAAAAAATAAAAATGGTTTCTAAGTTTTTTTTTAAACTACTATGACTTTTGGGATTGAAAAGTTAATATAAAAACTCACTCTGGTTAGAAATGAAGTATTTGAATTTGCTTATTCATCCTTTGTTTCTTAGCAAGTAGTTTACATGCATTTTTTAAGAATAAAATTTTCTGATCCTTTCTGGATTTATTAATAAATTTCTGCCAGTATGCATTCCTTAACACCCAAAAATGTTGTGCGAAAATGAATTTGAGAATTAAGAGTAATTTCAATTATTTTTTCTTTATTACACCTTTGATTATAACAAATCATTTTCACATGATGAAACAAAGGTGAACACAATAGGAATGTAGCTATTGGGTATCTGACTCTGGCTCAAGCAAGCAGGAACTTTAGTGCATTTCTCAACTATCCAACTCTGGCATGATATTAAATGAAAATCATGCTCTAGCTGAAGTTTACCTCCTAAAGTTTTGGATTACATGATAAAGCAAAGATGAATACAGACCTGCTCCAAAGTTTTACCTAATAAATGAATTAAAATAGTAGACCTTATAAAATGAGTGAGATTGAAGTGGAATGAATTTTTTTGTACTGTCTTTTTCCTTCATTTTGTGTTTCAGTTTGGAGTTGAATCATGAAATAATTAACTTAGGATAAGCATAACTTAAAATTTAGGAGTTAAGAAGTGGGATTACAAATACATAACTCAAGAGCAAACATATGTTTCCATTTACACATCATGCAGGCTTTGACCAGATAATGTAGTTCTTATGAAAGCTATGTTATATTAAAAGTAAATTAGTACTTGATTTTCTTTTATATACATGAAGAATTATTAGTCCATTAAGGTTTTGTTTTTCACGTTTCTGTAAGCCTAGCTAAATGTAAGCCAACTCCAGAACAGATGAATAAGTTATTTTGGCAGACAGCTTTTAAAAGTACCAAAGCATTGATCATATGATGTTTCAAAATTAGTCTCGGCACTGATTTTATATTCCACTGATTAAGATGTGTCTCTGGGTCTTCCTTGGTAGGATAGTGGATCAAGTCCCATAAAAACTGTAGGTTTCTTTTGTTATAGGACCATAACAGTTACCGTACTATTAAGGTTCAACAATCATAATTATTATTATTCATAAGAGTTTGAATGAATGAAATTACTCTTAACCTAGCTTCTATGAACAAATGGAGTTTTTTAATGTTCTTAACCTCATTGGTGTTCCATGTGTTGGTCTCTCTTCACATAAAGATTAAGCTGGTGGCCTGGCTTGGTGGAGGAGCGAGTTGCTTTCTTGCATTCTCCACTGCACATAGCCAGGTACACCTGGCTCATCTTGTACCATCCTGAGCCAGGCAGCTAGTCGTCTTTTGAAGACTTCAACTTTTAACTCCTGTAACATTTCTGAGTTTCTTTAGAAGCTGGTTAAAAAGTTTTCACCCCCTGACAGACAAGCTTTTTTCCTTCAATGTTGAAGAGGTCCTTTGTTGGGCTTTTAATTTGGGAATACTCCACATGCTGCCTTTCCTATTTTCCAGCATTGTTTGGATGGCAATTGGGTTTAGTACCAGTTTTTCAATCATTTTCCATGTGTAGATTATGGTGTATCTCTCTTCTTTCCAGGGAGTACAGATTTAGTTCATGTAGTCCTTTCCCAGTAGTTGAGTTCTTCACAACCATCTGTGAAATGTCTGAGTTTCTTCTAGTTTATTAGTTTCTTCCTTTTTATATAGGAATGTCAAGACTGAGCAGTATTGAAGTTTTGGTATGATTAGTGTTTTCAGGAGGGGAATCATTACTGTATTGTCCCTTGTTTTGAATGTTCTTAGTATCTGTCCCACAACTCTTTTTGCTTTGTTTATCACTATCTGATTAAATGTGTGTTGAATTTTGCATCATCAGTCATTATTACTCCCAAATCAATTGCTTTTGTGCTTTTCTGAACTTCCTGTATATTTGGAGCATGATATGCAGTCTGTTTAAGTTCCTCATTTCTGCTATATCTCAACAGCTGAAATTTCTTGGTGTTAAATGTCATGGTGTTGTCTTCTGACCATTTGTATATTTTCTTTGTGTCCCTCTGCGAGTCTGCAAGGCCTCCTCCTCATTTGCATCACTGATTTTTCTGCTGATCTTTGTATCATCTGCAAAGGATGTTACTGTACTATTGCTGTACTCCACTCTCTGTGTCTGTTAGCATGATAATGATCAAGAGTCGGGCCACTACTGTACCTTGTGGTACTGAGCTGCCTACATCTGATTCTGATGATATACCTTGAATTTTGACAACCTGTAGACATTCTCTGAGGAAGTTGTAGATCCATTTTCCAACTTTGCCTGTTATTCTCATATGTTTCATTTTATGTGCTATTGTACCATGATCACCACATCTGTCAAAAGCTTTAGCAAAATCCATGTATATGACATTGTAGTTTTCATTGCCTTCCAGTGCATTTTGGATATTGTTATAGTGCTCTATAAGTTGTGAAGGCATGATCTTTCTGATCAGAATCCATGCTGATTTTTGTTGAATCTTTTGTGTGTCCATGAGATCATAAATTTTCTCTCTAACTATTCTTTCAAATACTTTGGTGAGATGGGAAGTCAATGACACTGGTCTATAGTTCTTTGAGATCTATCCCCTCCTTTATATATATAGGGACAATGTTTGCTCTTTTCAAGGTGTGCAGTATTTCCCCAGTGTCTAGGGATCTTCTCCATATCCAGTATAAAGGTGGAGCTATTTCATTTTTACAGTTTTTAATCAATAACATGTTTCATTTGTCTGGACCTGCAGTTGAATGTCATTTCATTTGTCTTATAGCTCTCACTATATCTTCTTTGGTAAAATCAAAGTCTGTTATACACTCTTGCAATTTTTCTTCAAAGAATGCATCTGTCAGGTATTAGGTATTACTTTATCATTTTTTGGAATACTGAAAACTGATTCATACTGGGCTCTCAATGTTTCAAATATTTCTTTTGGATTGTCCATTTGTTCATTATTTCCTTTTCTTCAGGGCCTGATAGTGGTGCACAGTTTTGTTTTCCTTTTCGCATAGCTGTAGAAGTATTTTGGATTTTCCTTTATTGCTTCTACCACCTTTTCCTTTTCCCTCTCTGTATGGCCCTTAATCAGGGTTTGTATTTCCCTATTGATACTCTCCAATTTTTCTTGTATTACTTTCCTGGCATAGCTATCTCCACAATTAGCCAGCTTCACTTTTACTTTTTCGTCTGCAGAATATTCTTCTCTTTTGCCTCCCTAGCCAGTTCCTCTTTCCTTTTGGCTGTGATTTTGGAGCATATTTTTCTAAAATTCTCTCTTCTTCCAAGGTTATTAGCATTTCTTCAGTTGTTTTATTTTCTAAGACTGTTCTCTACTCTATTTGGGCCATGTGTGATCTGATTGCTTCCCAATTTATAGTCTTGGAGTTTAAGTTAAAGGCCCCAAATTTGTTCCTTTCTTCAGTATGTGTATTGTCTTTTAATATTGTCACCATATTTGTTGATATCTTGATTAAGTTATGGTCTGAGATAATAGCTGGGGTTATTTTAATGTCAGCAATCAAGTTTGTGTTGTTCATGAATACCAGATCTAGGTAATTATTTTTCCTGGTATTTTCTGTTATTTCCTGTCATCATAAACTTGTTTGAGAGAGCCATCAACATTTTTGCTTGCTCCTGGTTTTCTCTTGTGCCCCCTTTGTCCTGGTATATATATATATATACTGTAAGATGGGGTAACTGGGCACTACTAGGTTTAAGGTAAATTTCATTATTATTTTTTCTATACAGTTTAGGTACCTATACATAGGTAGATACCTACAATTTATGGACAAAATTCGTACTGTTATATAACGAAATTTACCTTAAACTTAGTGGTGCCCAGTTACCCCATCTTACGGTATATATATATAAAATATTCCTCTTCACATTTTTGTATTTTATAAATGGGAAATTGAAGTCCCTGGAAGATGTTGATACCTTGGTTAACCTTGGTTTTCTTCTGCCTGAATTGTTCATTCTAATGAAAGTCAAGCTGGTCACTCCACCTTAGACCTACAGTTTAATGTGGAAACTGAACCATGCCCCACCAGCAGCCAGCCCAGTGTCTTAACTACTAGACTACCCAGGATACCCATTTATCTACCAACCATTTTTTTTATTGTGTGGAAGGATGAACAGCTGGGTTTTGCTGTGTGCCACCTGCTGTCACTGGGTCTTGATCCCAGGGCTGATGGACTCATAGTCAGCAATGCAAACCACTACACCACCTAGGTATGATAGTAGCATTTTTTCCCATATTTGCAGGTTCCATATTTTGCATAAATCCTGCAGATGTCCAGGTGATAGAATCTGCATCTGTCTCCAAATTTAAAATGACCATTAGGGTGTCCCAAACTCATAGGGGGCCAAAAAAATTTTCGGGATACAAATCCACTCATGTTGTGTTCTTTTGATGTTTCCCATTAGAAGTCTTCCTGTAAAATTTCAGAGAGATCGAAGGAAATTTAAAGGTCCCGAACTTTGAACACTTTATTTCTCCTCTTAACTGAAAGGCAAATTAACTGAAATATTTATCTCAAAAGTTCCATCACAAAGATGATTATACAAAATAAACATGTATTTTAATCTTAACACACAAACAACAATTTCAAGGCATCACATTTATGCATTTTAACTAAACACCTGTTTCATGAGATCCGTTTTTGTTCCCTTCCGGCTCACATTCCTTCGGTGTGAGTGGACAGTTTGAAGGAGGAACTGGAGGTCTTCTTCGTCACTGCACAGAGGTTTGCTTGTGTATTTCTCAATGAGGGCGATGCCTCGCTCTGCTGCATCATTGACCACCATCAGTTCTGCAGCTCGGCTCTTTGCCAGATGGTAGTTTTCGTCAGTAGGCCATGTTTCAGGGTCTTTGGTGAGGAACGTGGGCTCAACTTGGAGAAACTGGAAGAGTGTGGTGGATCGACTCGTCACCCACGGACTTAAACGGCCATCCACTTGCAGTCCCTTGCCTTGGACCCGTTTGAGTCCTTTCCCAGAACGCTTTTTCAGGTTAGCCATCATGTTACGCTTTTCATTGTCATCAACTCTGTCATCAAACAGTGCAAGCCAGATTAAGTCCTCCGAAATATACCACAGATGACGGAGCACAGCCCAGTAAGCTGTGTTTCCAACGTCCTTGTCAGGGTAACCTACAAGAAGATTGCACAGCCTAACGTCATTTTTGGGAGATTTGATGGTGATGGGAGCCTCGTGCCAGTGACGCACGTATACAAGGCTCACGAAGAGAGCCATACGGCGAACCCCTTGCAGTTCTTGGAGACGAAGTTCGGAGAACTGGGACTGCAGTAATGCTATTTTCAGACAGGAAATACCTTTGGCCATCCATCTGGCCTGATGGTAAGCCCCTGGAGGCCGAAGCTTGTAACGTCCTATGTCATCTCCGAGGTACAAGAGGCTCAGTCGAAGTTCTTCATAATCCTCTCGAGGATGATTACCACTTCTTAGGGCATCGCGGAGATAGTCTATTACCTCAAGTCGCATTTGTGAAAGGCAAGCATTGTCATTTATGAAGGCTTTAGCCACCTCGTCCTTGTCAAATGCATCCAACTGACAGTGGTTCATTGATGGCCAGGCCTCCTTGAATCTCCTGAAAAGTGGGATTTGAGGACTTGGTGGTGTTCCTAGGCACACGACGAAGACATCCTTGAGAATCACTTCGTGAACGTGATGATGGCAAGCAAACCATAAAAGAGATCTTCCCAATGCTGCTTCCAAACGCACACACGCACCTTGCACTATCCCTGTGTTTGATGCCGTTGTGTCAAACACCATGCCTATGATCTTGTCCTCAATTCCGACTAGGGTGAGCGCTTGATGGACTGCACTTGCCATTTGCTGTCCTGTGCCGTCTATTATTTTCGGTGCTCCTAATAGCTCTTCCACACCATCCCCAGTCACCACAACAGCAATCCGATCGACTGACTTACCCTCCTGTTCGATGTCAGTGAGTATCTTGTGTCCCAGTGGATCTGCAGTCGAGGTGGAAGCTGCTCGAGGTGGCCAATAACATTGTTCCCTATCATTGTACGGGCCTTTTGTCGGAAGCGGTGAACCGTGCTCTTTGATGGAACACTGTCAGTACCGAGAGCTAGGGATTTTGCAGTTGCAGCAAACGCTGATGTTGCCTGTCGAACAGAAAGGCCCTCGCGATCCCAAGTTGCTGCCAGGTCAAGATCACTCAGACTTTCTTTTAGTCTGTCATGTTTGGGAGCTTTCGAAGGTTTAATTCCACAAGTGACGGCTTCGTTTCCACTGTCAGCTGACGATGTGCTAGAACTGCTGTCGGTAGCCTCTTCTGTGACTCCTACAGCTAGAGCCTCCTCCGTTTGACGCCGGTGTGCCTGCTCAAGAGCTCTTTCCCTTTCCTGTCTTTTCATTGTGGCTGCATTATATTTTCTATCTTCACCTCCCATGTAACTCGTATGTCGATCTGCACTTTGGGAAATGAGGAATTCCTTGTCTTCAAGAGGGATATCTCCCCAATCCAGAACGTCTGAGCGGGCGACATAAAAAATATCCTCCATATCAGCCAAGAATACATCTCGCTGCATATTGTAAGTCATTCCAGTCTTGTTCTTGTTTTTATGCAAATTTTGATACCCCTGAACCAAAGCTTTCAGTTTAGTCGAGGCATGAACGGAGGTTGTTGCTAGATTTGAGTTGGCTCTCGCCCAGATTTCTAATACAGTCGATATTACAGCCTTGACACTGTTGGAATCTCTCTTCTTTTGGTCGCGGTGATGGTAGAAGAAAAGGAGCAACACGCCCATATTACTTAGTAATCGAGATTCAGCCAGCTCTGCTATTGGAGACCTCTCAAGAAGCCACAACTTGATATTTGATCTTGTCAATGCCATAATGATCAATTATGAAAACCAAAAAAAAGTCATCAAACGTCGGGACCTCTAAATATCATCTGATCGAGTTGAAAATCACACAGCCAATGCTTTAGCCCAAACCACATCCGGGCATGACACGAGTGGTCAGGTCGTCTTAAGAAAAAAAATTGGGACACACTAATGACCATTGTTGTAGAAGAAGTTGCATATTGGGGGATGTTCATATATACATTGTCCTCTCTTATATCTGCAATTATCTTTTACATAATATCTGCAAATAATTCCTTCCCCATATTTACACTTGTCTTTTCCTATTTGTGCTAGTTGTGTTAATATCCTTCATTGCCTTTATACTATCTGTTGTGTTTATGCTATCTGTTGCCTGTATGTTTTTAACCTTGTTTTGCTGTAGGGATTAAACCCATATTTATTTATATCCAGTGAAGCATTCCCTACTCACTTATTAACCATTTTTAAAATCAAAATTAAACTGTAAACTTAATCTGAAATATTTGTGAAAACTATAATAAAAATTCATTTGTTAAAATGGATTAAATTAGTAGAAATTAGAAAAAATACATTGAATATAAATGCAAAAAACTACTTTTTTCTATGTGAAGGTCAAAATATGAAAATAAAAACCCACTCTAATAGACAGAGTTTATTTCCACAACAGTTTCAATGCCTACTGGCATCCTCCTCGGGTGGATACAGAAAAACAAATGAACCAAAACAAGAGAGAAATAAACTCTGTCTATTAGAGTGGGTCTTCATTTTCATACATTGAATATGTTGTTTGTATAGATATTGTGTGAATGAATGAATTTCTTTTGTGTGTGCCTGTGTGTGATTGAAGAAATGCCATAGGGGGACTGATGCAGAAGGAAAAATATAAAAATTGTATCATCAGGGAAAAAAAAAAGGAAGGAAAGGTGTTCCAATAATAAAATTAAAATAAAAATTATTAAAATTGTCGTAGCTTTAAAATACTGCTACAGTGTGATGGTATTTGATTTATTTCTACTTCACTTTTCTTCATTTCTTGTTTTCCTCTGTTCTTTATTCACACTTTCCTCATTTACTTTCTCCACATAGTCTCTCTCTGCTTTAAATACTGTAAAAGAGTTTTTTTCAGTCATGCAGTTTTCACAGAAAAACTATGTCCCATTAAGTTGCTTTGCATTCATTATGAGATTTTTTCATCTTCCCATTCTAGGCATCTGAAATCAAAAAGCAATTGACAGAGATTGCACCTTATCACCTTTGCCTCATCTGTTGCATTGTTACAGGCACCACAGAGTTCCAGGAATTTATTTATCATTACCATGTTACTGGTAGAGGGTAGCTGCTGGTGCACAAAATTGACTTAAAAGGGTATTATGGGAAGTATTGGGTGGGGGTTGACTCAAACTGAGTGAGGGAGTGTATGCTGTATACTTCTCACTGATTAGTGTTCATGACTGTGGCTGTAGGGGATAATTGGGGGATATTTGTAGGAATTTCTGCCTGACAATGGGCAGCTAATATCTTTCATAAAGTCAGAAAAATGCTGTATAGATTAATTTATTTCATTATTTACTTTTATTTTTACATATGCCATGATATTTACTTCTCAGAGAAACCACTGTGCACTATGAATTCACTCAAAATATTGGCACTGTTTAAAACTGATTAACTGCAGGATTTTTACTGTAATACTGCTTTTATTTGGACTTGAATCAAAATGTGTATAACACACACACACACACACACACACACACACACACAGGCCATAATAAAACTTGTTCCTACCTTAATTTCACAAAAATAAATAGTTCAACACCTGCTCTGTACCTCATCTCTGGGCCTGATATTAATAAATAAATTTTTATTTGCTGAGCATTTAGGTAATGCCCAAAGTTTCACTTCTGAGATGATGACGAATTAGTTTCGAGAATGCTTAACAATGTTAGAAACTAGGGAGTAGTAGGTGAATATATTTAGCCCTAACAGTGAATAATGACCCTAATACAGAAGCTAGTAGTTATCATTACCTCCAACCTTCATTAAAAATTCATTCTCTCTTTTTTGGGGGGATAAACAGGGCAAATCAAAATCACACACAGATAGAGATGCTTATTGAGCCATTGACATTGATATGAAGAGAAATATAGGTTGCCTACAAATCTTTATAGTACAAAAAGATGCCATTTATGGTGCAGAGAAAAGTTCCTAGAAAGGGGACAGCTATAAAACTAATACTATAAAACTAATAATCCACAAATTATCCAAGATTTTAATCTACAAATATTTTAAGGTAGAAAGCAGTTGTAAGAAGAGTGGTGTGGAAACACTAGAATGAAGTAACCTACAGATCTTTAAAAAATTTTCTTGCAGTATTTTGAAATAATGACAAGTTCACATCTTTTGTTGCAGGGAAAATATTAAGCATAATAATGTGGTTTTAGTTGAGCAATTGGCTTATGTATTCTAATTTTATGTAACCCATTTCCAGGGATCCAGACTAAAGCAGAACTCAAAAGCAAAATCAAAACTTCAAAAACCCAAGTTATTTCCCTCTTGTAAGCAAACAGAAAATACACTTTCTCGGATTGCAAAACCTTTCAAATGTGATATTTGTTCTTATACTGCAGCACAGAAAGGTAACCTTCAAACACATTTAAGAATTCATTATAGCGAAAAACCTTTTAAATGTGAGCTATGCTCCTATGCTGCAGCGCAGAAAGGTAACCTTCAAACACATTTAAGAATTCATTATAGAGAAAAACCCTTTAAATGTGAGCTATGCTCCTATTCTGCAGCACAGAAATGTACACTTAAGCGGCATTTAAGAGTTCATACTGGAGAAAAACCTTTTAAATGTGATATGTGTTCTTACACTGCAGCACAAAAATGTCACATTCAAACACATTTACAAATTCATAATAGAGAAAAACCTTTTAAATGTGGGCTATGCTTCTATGCTGCAGCACGGAAATGTTTACTTGAACAGCATTTAAGAGTTCATACTGGAGAAAAACCATTTAAATGTGATATTTGTTCTTACACTGCAGCACAAAAACGTAACCTTCTGAGACATTTAAACGTTCATAATACAGTAGAAAAACCTTTTAAATGTGGGCTATGCTCCTATGCTGCAGCACAGAAATATACACTTAAAATACATTTAAGAGTTCATACTGGAGTAAAACCTTTTAAATGTGATTGCTGTTCATTTGCTGCAGCGAGTATATGTAGACTTAAAGAGCATTTAAGAGTTCATAGTGGAGAAAAACCTTTTAAATGTGATATTTGTCCTTATACTTCAGCACAGAAAGGGACCCTTCAAATGCATTTAAAAATTCATACTGGAGAAAAACCTTTTAAATGTGATAATTGTCCTTACACTGCAGCACATAAAAGTAGCCTTCAGAGACATATAAAAAGACATAATAGAGAAAAACCTTTTAAATGTGAGCTATGCTCCTATGCTGCAGCACAGAAATGTACACTTAAAATACATTTAAGAGTTCATACTGGAGAAAAACCTTTTAAATGTGATATTTGTTCTTACATGCAGCACGCAAAAGTCATCTTCAAGAGCATTTAAGAGTTCATACTGGGAAAGAAGGACATCACAAGGGAATGGAGAGAGATCTTCCACTTTTGCCAATGTAAGAGAGAGACTCCAGCTACAAGATTGACCACTCAGAAGCACAACTTCAGAACCCAAAGGGCATTTAGTGACCAAGAAATAGAATACATGAATGATGAAATAGATAAACTTATTCATAATGAAACCAGCCCAATAATGAACCCTATCCCACTACTACAGTGCCTTGAAGCCACCCAAAATATTGATGATGATGCATCCGATAGTTCAGTGGGGACACAAAGCAGACAGCACAATAGCCAACATTCTGTAACTAATCCAATTCAGCATATAGGAATGGGTGATTCACCACCCAGTTTCCACCTAGTTTGCCTGGTTCCTCTGACTCATCATTGCCTTCCCCATTCAGATCAAGAACTCCTCCCCCATCACCACCACCACCACGATATGACAATATAGATTTACAGCAAATGGAAACAGAGGAGGAATTAGCAAATATAATTGAAAATGTTAAAGCCATGAATATGGAAAGCTGGCCCAACTGATCAAACTTAGTTGTTTAAACTTTCTATTTTTACTATTATGCAGACTAAATGTTGCAATTAATAGAACAGTTCCAGTCAACACAGACCTTACTGAACTTAACCAAGTAAATTATGCTGCTGGCTTATACATGCAACAGAAACTTGTCCCAAACTTTAGATCAAAGCCCCCCAGCCAAAGGTGTAAACCAAAACCCCCTCCTTGGAAAGTTAAATTAACTAAACAACTTACCAAGCCAGACGAGAATTGAACCAATTAAAGCAATATTTCCAAGCATCCACACAACAGGGAAAACTCAAAAAACAAATAGCGAAAATAAAGAGGAAGTATAACCTGAGAGAATCAATTACATGACAAGATGCTGGAATTGGAGGGAAAAATCCTAGCCATAGCCAATAGAATCAGGAATAAACAAAAGCAGATTGACATGAAAAACTATAGTAAGCAATTTTCATCAAACCCTAGAGGCTTCTACCAAAATCTCATTAGGGAAAGAATAATAGTCCATGAATCACCAGGTCAAACCCAGTTGGAGGCATACTGGAAACCCTTCTTTGAAACCCCTGAACAGCATAATCAGGATGCTGACTGGATAGAGACCATCAGGGTGGCAAATGAGGGTAAACCAGAAATGGAGGAGTTATTTATAATGGAAGACAAGATAAGAAGGAAACTGGCAAAATTATCCAACTTTAAAAAACCTGGTCTAGACAGGCTCCTGAATTTCTGGCTGAAACAGGTCACAGCATTACACCACCACTATACTGCTCTGCTGCTTTTCACAGAATTTTGCAGGGAGTAGAAGAAACACCAGAATGGCTTACAAGTGGAGACACAATCCTCATCCCTAAGACCTGTGAGACAAATCTCCCAAATAAATACCACCCAATCTGCTGTCTCACCACCACCTATAAACTTTTTACAGGCCTAATTGCAGACAGTATATATGAACACAGATGCTGGAGACTATCTGGAAAGAGAACAGAAAGGATGTAGAAGAAACTGCTTAGGCACAAAGGATCAGCTGCTCATCAACAAAACTATTCTTGAAGACTAAGAAGAGAGGCAGAAACCTTAGTATGGCATGGATAGACTATCAGAAGGCATTTGATAGTGTCCCACCCTCCTGGATTTTGGAATGCCTTAAACTGTACAAAATCCACCCTACCATTATTAGCACTCTAACAAACCAGATTACAAAATGGCAAACAAACATCAATCTTACCCATAAAAATGGGAAAATATCCACTCCCTATGTCAAGATTATGAGGGGTATATTCCAGAGTACAGCTTATCACCCTTGCTATTCTGCCTCACCCTGGACCCCCTTAACAAACTACTTAGCAATAATAACAAGGGCTATAACCTCAGTCAAACTAGACGAAGAAATCCAGATATTGTTCTGAACCATCTCCTGTTTATGGATGATTTGAAGCTGTATGCAGACTCTGACCAAAACCTGGAATGCCTATTAAGGATCGTCCATACTTTCTCCGGTGATATCAAAATGAAGTTTGGATTGAACAAGTGTGCTAAGTGTACACTTAGAGGGGGCAGGAAAATACAAACCCATAACATCAATTTAGGAAGAGACACTGAGATTAAAGACTTGGAAGAGGATAGTTCCTACAAATACCTTAGGATAGAAGAAAGTGGAAATATAGAACACCAGCAAATGCGAGAGAAAATCAGTGGAGAGTATGTATGAAGACTGAAAAAGATTTGCAAGACCCAACTTAGATCAAAGAACAAAATAATAGCTATAAACCAACTCGCCATCCCTGTTATCAGTTACAGTATAGGGATCATAGACTGGCCACAATCAGAACTAAATAAACTAGATGTTAAGACCAGAAAAATCCTCACTCTAAATAGAACAACATACCAGAACCAGTGTCTTCCCGGATTGTACCTACCAAGGAAACTGGGAGGATTGGGATTGACTGAGGTCAACCAGCTGCACTGATCATTGACCATCAGCATTGGGCAGTATTTGAAAAGTTTTAGTAGTCCTACAATAGCTCTAGTCCGTGAACACCATAACACAAGGGTAACGCAACATACTTCCATAACCAAACTGGCTGAGCACTTTGGAGGCAATAATATGACAGAAGAAGTAGAAGCTGAAATAATACCAGCCACCTTAATAGCTAGGAAAAGTCGCAAAAGATTTGTTTAGGAACAAGCCAAGCATGCAGAAGAATGGGAATACCAAAGAGCTGGAAAATATTAACAAGAATTACAGAAGGATTATATCAACTAAAGAAGGATCATTGGAATGGTTAAGGAGAGGAGTTCTGCAATATGACAGAGAGCAACTAATAATGGGTGCCCAAGATCTTGCACTCCTAACAAATGCACTCAAAAAAATGGCTGGAATAGTAATAATGATAGGTGTAGATTCTGTCATGTTGAGGTGGAAAGTGTTGGCCATCTAATATCAGGCTGTCGGGTGCTCATGGCAGATGGGTACTATACAGCCAGAAACATAAAATTTGCAAATATATCCACTGGAAGATCATGACAGCATTATAATTGGAATGCAGTAAAAATGTATGGGACCATACACCTGCACCAGTCACTGGAAATAACCATTATACTATATACTATGACACAGTAATTCCAACTGCCACTTTTATAGACAACTTGGCAAGAAAATTGGACATAGTAGTGTGGGACAAGAGGGAAAGAGTTGCCTTATTTATTGAGGTCAGTGTCCCAAATGACTATGGCCTCAACAGAGCAGAAAGGGAAAAAATTATAAAATATCAGTCACCTATGTATGACATAAAGAGAAACTAGGAATTGAAAGAAGCTGCCATTCTTCCCATCATAGTTGGTGCAACAGGTATGATGAAGAACAACTTAACAACTTGACTGAATTTAATCCCAGGATAGTGCCAGGCAATAGAAATCTAAATTGGGGCATTAAAAGGAACAGTCACCCTCCTTAAATGAACTCTAGGCAAAGTCCAGACATAGCTGAAGTGTTTGGCTTTGTATGGAAGCCCCACTCACAGCTATAAAAAGTACAAAAGAGTATAAAACAATAAGAGAAAACCTTTTAATTGTGGGATGTGCTCCTATGCTGCAGCACATAAATGTAGACTTAAAGATCATTTAAGTGTTCATACTGGATGGGGGAGGTGATACCTATTAGGCATATTCCTCATTTGTCCAGTCCCACCATCAAGGGGTTTAGCAATAGGCTATGATGAACACAAATGTGTAACCCAAGCTAAACTTGCCTAAAACAAAAAGAAATATGGAAAAGTCTACTAAGGAAAACCCATACCCTCCAGGACATTACCCAAGATAAAGGGTCACCTCAACCTGCTTATGCACCAGTGTGGGTGAGGAGAGCAATGGTGCAACTTCTCTCAAACCCAGAGAAAAAGAAACTTCACCAAAGGGATCATTGCAGGGAACCCCACCAGGCCAAGATAATGTCCCTGGACCCCAGCAGTATCAACAAAGAATGGCCTAAAAAAGAAACCTACATAGGTATGATTAGGTAAAGTGGACCATTGAAGAAAAGAAGATAATTTTGCACTGCTCCAGATACTTAGTTTGAGAAATGGAACAGGCAGGAGGATATAATCCTAGCAGAACAGATCAGGAAATCCAACCTACCTGAAGAAAAGAAACACACCTTTGTCAAGAAGTTACAATCACTAGCCTCATAAGCGCATAGGTACTTTATAGATGATGAAATTATTAACATCAAGCAAAGCAACTTTAAGGAAGCAAATGAAGACTACATTGCCAGAGAATAAGAAAGAGGTGAAAAAGGAAAAGATTAAGGACAAGAGAAGAGAAATGGACACTGATATGGGCTACAAAATATGCCAGACAGAAACATAAGAGCAGGGTTGTGGAGTCGGTCCAAAATTTTCCGACTCCGACTCCACACATTGTAAAAATTCGACTCCGACTCCAACTCCACACATTGTAAAAAATCTAAAAATCCGACTCCGACTCCTCACATTTTAAATATACGACTCCGACTCCTCTAGTGTTTCACTCTATAATTATCATAATAATAAGACATTTCATCACCACCACACTAAGTGTGAAATTTTATATTTTATATTTTATATTTAAATAAATATTAATTGTATATTCTGAAAATGTAAAAAAAAAATATTAAAAAAACTTAATCTAGGGGCTATCAATGAATAAGGTTTATTGACCAAAAAAACTAAATAACCTAAATGTTAGTATTTAGGATTTAGAAATTAAGGGTGACACAGGACAGAAATTGGAGTCGGAAGTTTTTTACCGACTCCGACTCCGCCCTGAAACGTGCGACTCCACGACTCCGACTCCACAACCCTGCATAAGAGACAGAAGGACATCACAAGGGAATGGAGAGAGAGATCTTCTACTTTTACCTATATAAGAGAGAGAGAGTCCAGCTGCAAGATTGACTTCTCAAAAGTACAACTTTATAGCCCAGAAAGTATTTAATGAACAAGAAATAGAATACATGAATGATGAAATAGATAAGTTTATCTGTAATGAAACCAGCCCAATAATGAACCCTATTCCACTTTTCCAATGCCTTGACACAACACAAAATGCTAGAGATGATTCATCTGATAGCCCATTGGTTACCCAAACTAGACAGAATACCAACCAGCATTCTCTAACCAACCCAAACCACCAGATAGAAATGGGTGGCTCATCACCCAGTTCACTTGGATCCTCTGACTCACCATTACCTTCTGCATCAGGAACCTCTCCCCCTTCACCACCACCACAGCATGAAGATATATATTTCCAGCAAATGCAACAGAAGGAGTTAGCAAATCTAATTGAAATAGTTAAAGCCATGATTATGGAAAACTGGCCCCAATTGATGAAACAGTAAAAATAGACCGTTTAAACAACTGTTTTACAGAGTTAATGTAGCAATTAATAGATTAGTCCCAGCCAACACAGATCTCATTGAACTTAATCAAATAAATTATGCTGCTGGCCTATATATGCAAAAGAAACTTGTCTCCCCCCCCCCCCCCCCCCCCCCCCCCCCCCCCCATCAAAACTGCAAGTGGTGTAAACCAAAACCTCCTCCCTGGAAAGTTTAATTAACTAAACTTAGGCAAGCCAAGTGTGAATTGAACCAAATAAAACAATATTTTCAAGCATCCCCACAACAAGGAAAACTCAAAAAAACAAATAGGGAAAGTAAATAGCAAGTATAACTTAAGAGACAGTCAACTACATGACAAGGCACTGGTATTGGAAGGAAAAATCTCAGCCATAGCCAGTAGAATCAGAAACAAACAAAAGCAGATAAACCTGAAAAAAAAAAAGACCATTCTCATCCAACCCTAGAGGCTTTTACCAAAATCTCATAAGAGAAAGAATAGTAGTCCATGACACACCAGATCAGATCCAGTTGGGGTCATACTCAAAGCCCCTCTTTGAAACCCCAGAACAGCATAACCAGGATGCTGACTGGATAGAGACCATCAGGGCAGTAAGTGAAAGTAAACTGGAAATGGAGGAGTCATTCATAATGGAAGATAAGGTAAGAAAGAAAATGGCAAAATTCTCCAATTTCAAAATACATGGCATAGATAAGCTTCCAAATTTCTAGCTGAAACAGATCACAGCATTACACCATCATTACACTGCTGCCTTTCACAGAATTTTGCAGGGAGAAGAAGAAACACCAGAATGGCTTACAAGTGGAGATACAACCCTCATCCTTAAGACTTGTGAGACAAATCTCTCAAATAAATACCACCCAATTAGCTGCCTCACTACCACCTATAAACTATTTACTGGCTTGATTGCAGACAGTATATATGAACACCTAGATGCTGGAGACCAGGGGCACCCACAGGCAGACACACACATGCATGTGTATCCACCATATTTTAATTTCTAGAAAAGATGGAGACCAAATTAAAATTTCTTAAAAAACCTGTGGGATAGGAGCACAGATGGCCTAGTTATTTTACTTATTTATTGCGCTGCATCCCTGAGAATCTCGACCCCAAAAAATCATGCATCCAATTTTTTAAAGGCTGCAGGTGCCCCTGCTGGAGACTATCTGGAGAAAGAGCAAAAAGAATGTAGGAGGAATTGCTTTGGAACAAAGGATCAGCTGCTCATCAACAAAACTATCCTTGAAGACTGTAAGAAAAGAGGCAGAAACCTAAATATAGCATGGATAGACTATCAAAAGGCATATGATAGTGTCCCACACTCCTGCATTTTGGAATGCCTCAAGCATCTAGAAAATGAGACCTTGTGAACATTGAAGCTATACAAAGGTCTTTTATGTCTAAGATGGAGGAAATGGAAGGTGAAGACTACTGGTCGTAACTACAATCCCTGGAACTCTACTCTCTCAAAAGAAGGTGCAAGTGGTACACAATAATATATATATGGAAAATAATGAGGGCTCTGTCCCTAACCTTAGAAATGAAATAGAAACAAACTGGAATGAGAGAAGAGACAGATTTTGTACAGTCCCAGCTGCAGTGGGACAAGGGGCCATGAAAATGAGGATGGAAAACACCTTCAGAATATGAGGCCCAGAGCTTTTCAATGTCCTACCAAAAGAAGTGAGGAATCTCCAGCACACTGACCTGAATAACCTAAGAACCAGCTGGATAGATTCCTGTCCAAAGTCCCTGACCAGCCATGCGTGGCTGGCTATGAGGGCAGGAGGAGATCAGATAGCAATTCCCTCCTTCAACAAATCATGCAAATAAGGCAGGATGCTGCACAAGGGTTGGCCACAGGTCAATCCTGAACCATCATTCAAACTCGCCTAAAGTATACCTAAAGTATAAGTAAGTTGTACAAAATCTCTCCTACTATTAGAACTTTAACATAGCAGATTACAAAATGAAGAATGAACATCAATCTTACTCATGAAAATGGAAAAATATCCATCCCCCATGTGAAAATTATGAGTGGTATATTCCAGGGAGACAGCTTGTCACCCTTGCTATTCTCTCTCACCCTGGACCCCCTAAGCAAACTACTCAGCAATAGCAACAAGGGCTACAACCTCAGTCAAATTAGGTGAAGAAATCCAGACAGTGTTCTGAAGCATCTAATGTTTATGGATGATTTGAAGCTGTGTGCAGGCTCTGACCAAAACCTAGAATACCTAGTATGGATTGTACATGCTTTCTCTGGTGACATAAAAATGAAGTTTGGATTGGACAAGTGTGCTAAGTGTACATTTAAGGGAGGTAAGAAAATACAAGCCCATAACATCAATTTAGGAAGAGGTACTGAGATTAAGGACTTGGAAGAGGATAGTTCCTATAAATATCTTGGAATAGAAGAAAGTGGTAATAGAGAACATTGGCAAATGTGAGAGAAAATTAATGGAGAGTATGTGTGAAGACTGAAAAACATCTGCAAGATCCAACTTGTATCAAAGAACAAAATAATGGCTATAAATCAACCCTCCATTCCTGTTATTAGTTATAGTATAGGGATAATAGACTAGGTGTAATAAGAACTGAACAAACTAGATGTTAAGACTAGGAAAATTCTCTCTAAATAGAGTAACATACAGTAACCAGTGTCTTCCCAGATTATACTACCAAGGAAACTGGGAGGGATGGGATTGAGTAAGGTTAACCAGCTGCACTGATCATCAACCATCAGCATTGGGCACTTTCTGAGGAGCTCAACTAACCCATCACTAGCTCTCGTTCATGAACACCACATCCCAAGAAACTCAACAAACTTCCATAACCAAACTGGCCCAGCACTTTGGAGGGGATAGTATGACAGTGTGGGGGATTTGTAAAGTCTCCATATGTTTTTTGGGTCAGCCTTTCCATCTCAACCAGATACTTTCATTTTAGGGATATTCTTATGGTTAATGCTAATTAGGTACGGAAGGGCAAGTGCTATTATTATTTTTATTTTGTTAATTGTCTTTATTTAAATACCAGTATGTATTAGATTAGGCAAAAAATGTAGGGTTAGATGGGTAATTACTAAGTATTTTGTATTTTGAGATTTCAGTGGGTTTCAAAGGTTTTTGTGTATTGGCCAGATAGTTAATTTATTATAAAGAAGGATCGATAGACAAACGAGTAGTGGTGGGAAGGAAGATTTTTCAGAGGCCAAAGTAAAGCTATATTACGGAAAGATCCAATATTTACTCTGAGCTTCAATACCCTATGACTATGTTGGGCTAAAAATAGTCTTGGGGACAGGATCCCTTCTCCCCATTATCCACCAGAATGTCTACTTGGCCATGATCCCTCTCTCTCTCTCTCTGATTTCATAGGGGAATAAAAGTTTATTCTTTCCCCTGTCCTGGAATGAAGGTAAGTAAAATGTAGTTTGTCCATTAAGTCTGAACTTAAGAAATTAAAGAAGAAACTGTAAGAATAAAGGTGTATTATAATCAGTGAAATTATTATTATTTCCTGAACCCAGTAACAGTAGTTACAAGAATTAAGAAATTACTTAAGTAGAAAAAAGAGAAAACCAAACCCAAGAAGAAATTGAATTTGTCTATTTTTAACTAGTTATTATCCATCGAGAGAAGAATATTGATAAAACAACTAAAATGAACGTAAACTGAATATAAACCCATTGTACTGTAAGTTACACACCATCCACCTTGAAAACTAGAGAACATCAGTTATGTTAATTTGATAAATAGCTTAAGACTGTAACTCCATTAACCTTAGGATTTGAAGAATGATTAAAAACATTTATTTATAAATAAAAAAAAATAAATAGTTGATAAGTACTTGGTTTTATAATATAAACAAATGGGCTTAACCCCTTGATGACAGGAAGCCATTATATTGGCGTGAGGCTTTCAGTGCTCATATGACGGGCATGCCACCCGTCATTAAGGGGTTAAGGTTTTTTATTAGATATAGTTTTCTAGTGATAGGCTGAGGACAGGAAAAGATTACTTTTTGTCATGGTTAATTGGAAAAGTTTGGGAGTTTGGGAACAGGATCAACATGTCCCCAATTTTTATATATTAAAATACCATAATAGAAACAAAGTAAAAATAATTAAAAATCCAGAAAATTGACTGTTTGGCAAGTTGCCTTTTTATAACACCTTTGTTTTTTATCAGATATCCCTGAGATTGTGGCTGGTTTGGTTGACCTAGACGTGTCCTGTTGTCCCTGCAAGGATTCAAACCTGAAGGCCTGGCACCTATCTTGTTATTTGGGTTGTCCTGAGAAAAAATATGGCTATCGTGGTGGCCCAGAAATCCACCATATACGAAGTTGGCACCCGAACAGGGACCAATGCAATTTTGAGGTGGGTCACACTTGCCAGGGTTTGATGAGTGTGAGTGCAAGTGATTCAGTTTAGTAGTAGTGATAGTATAGTATAGATTTACTGTAGTGTAGATTTTTTTTTATATACAGTAGTAGTAGAAAGTATTATAGTTTATATAGAGCAATTGAGGGAGGGAAGTTGACAAAATGCTGACCAAGGAGGAAATGGCAGAGAGGATGAAGGAGTTGGAGGAGGCTTTAAAGGGGGCAGAAGAGGATAAGAAAAGAATGCGAGAAAGGTGTGTAATGTTAGAGAAAGAGAAAGCAGAGTTAGAGGGATTAGTGTGAGGATTGCAAGAGAAAATGGCTGAGTAAGAGAGAGAAATGAAGAAGAATAGGAAGGAGATGGAGGAGATAATGGATAATTGTATGAGAGATGTGGAGGAGAAAATGAACGCAGTCTTTGATAAGGTTAATGGGTTGGAAACAGTAGTAGGAGCCAGAGTGAATGGTCAGAGTAAGATAGTAGTGGAGGGAAGGGAAAGTGGCATGAGGGAAGAGGGTAGGAAGGGAACTAGTGAAGGGGAATTAATTGAGGGAAGAGGGAGGGGGAAGGTGGTGCATTCCACTTCCCAGAATGAAAAGGGGAGGGATGGAGAAAGGAAAGGAAGGAGCACCTCTCGATAAGGGAAAAAGGCTGATGCTGGTGAAGGTGAGTGGAAGACAGCTGGGTTGCGAAGGAGGTCTCAAAGGGTTGGGGGTAGGGGCTCTCATAGGGTCCAATGGTGTGTTAGTGGGGATGACTCACTGTATAGTAGTGTGGAAGATAGTGTGGGTGAGGAAAGTGAGAGTGAGTCAGAGGGTGTTACAGATACAGATGAGAGGGTAAGAGTGCATAAGGGCATATTGATTAGGGAAATCCCTGAAGTTGCAAAATTTAATGTTTATAGTGGTAGGGATGTGCACGAGTTTCTGGGAATATGAGCGATACTGTAAGAGTAAGTTCCTGGAGACTCCAGAATATTGGGTGAAAGAGTTAGGCGACTGTTTAGAAGGGAGAATGCTTGAATTTTATAATGTGATTGTAAATTCTGGAGTCCCCATTAAGTATGATGTGTTGAAGGATCATTTAATTGAGCAAGTGGTACAAATCCATGGGGGTGTCAGGTATAAAAAGAAGGATGATTTTGAAAGGGCAAGAATGAATAAAAATGAGTGTGGATATGTACGGTATACTTATAGGTTGGAAATGCTTGCAAGAAAGAAGTTATGTGAATAAGAGGTTGGTGTGGAAGTTGCTTGAAACAGTTCCAGAGCAGGCAAGAGAGTACTTGAATGTGAAGAGGAAGAAATGTATGAGAGTGAGGGGATGTAGGTTGCGATGGAATGAAATTTTGGAATTGCTGGAAGATCGTGCATATGAACCAGTATGGGAAAGATTTTGAGAAACTGAGGTTCTAATGGGAACGTATGAGGGAGGAGGCTGCCCTGGTGTACTGGTCCTATGCAGATGTAATAAGAGACACAAGAGGAAGGGGGCAAGGACAACAGCAACCACTGTTGCAGTCCTGCCCCCAGAACCCTCTTGAGGTCCTTTCAAACTTTGTGCAAGAATTTACAAGGATGTATGGGACAGGTTGGGCACTGGTGGGGCTTAGTCCCTCACCTGGTTCAGGAGCACCTGGGGCAAGTAAGGGGGCAAGGGCTGCATGGACAGCCCACAGGGAATGTACAACAGAGGGGGGGGGGGTCCAATGAATGGTGGGAATATGACCAATGTAAGGAGTTGTCAGTATTGTGGGAAAGGTGGTCATGATATAGATAGGTGTTGGAGATGGATGGGAGTGTGTTTTGCATGTGGACACAGTAGCATATCAAGGGAGGGGCGAGAGGGGCGACCGCCCTGAGCGGCACTTCCCGAGGGGTGGCAAATTACTGTCAGGCGGGTGCAGTATGCAAAATTTTGGGTTTTTATGTTTTAAAATGCAACCCTCCAAAATTGGCATTTTTTCCCCAAGCGGCAAAAAGTATTGGTACGCCTCTGTGTGGACAAGTGGGCCATATGGCATTTGCATGCAGAGCACCTGGGTGTGAATGTAGGGTCTGTGGGAACTTTGGGCATATAGCCTGGTTCTGCCAGATCAGAGCACAGGGTAATGCACCTGTGGGAGGGACCCCTGTAGGAGGGCAAATCCATCAGGGTGAGGCTGGACAAAATCCCCAGCCACAATGGCAAGGGCCACAATCAGCTGTGCCTGATGGGACAAGTCCAGCCACAGAACTCAATATGGGAAATGCCTGAGGCAGGGGCCCCGCAAAAGGGTTGGGGTCCCTGGGAGTGAGAATGTGTATGGAAAAGTGTGGGAGGCATTAGCAGGTTGGGCACAGATGAATGAGGGGAGAACTGAATGTATGATTGTTCCATTAGAATGGGGTGAATGGAGAGTAAGAGGTTTAATTGACACTGGATGTTCACCAAATTTAATTAGTAGGAAAGTGGCGGAGAGATGGTGCATGAAGGGTAGTATAAATGAGGTGAATTGGGGAGTGTCTGGGAAAGTATGGGGCATTGGGAACATTCCAGGGAAAGTAGTGGGAGAGGTACGCATGAATGTAAGAATGATGGGGTATAAAATGAGGGAGTGTGTGTTTTATGTTATGAATAAAGAGTGATAGATATGAAGTGATTTTGGGGCATGATTTCTTGAAGACAAATGGTTTGGTATTTCATCCTGCTAAGTGAATGATTGAGTGGGTAAATGAGAATGGTAAGTGTGAAATGTACTTGGGAAAAGATGAGACAGAGTGGAAGAACATGATAAAGGGGTATGAGGTAAGAGCTGCAGAAAGTGTGAATATAAGTGATAGGACCCCAGTATTGGTGCGTGTTAAGTGGCCAGTAAATGAAGTGAGAGAAAATGGGGAACGAATGATTTATATTGATGGGACAAAAGCTGCTTATCAGGTGAGAAGGGTTGCACATGTGTTTGATGGTATTTTGAATGAAAGTATTCCATGGATATGTGTGCAAGGGACAGACAGTGAGAATAAGTTGAAAAAAAGAATAAATGAAGGGGATTTGTTCAGTTTTGTGTATACAGTGGTGAAAGAGGAATGTGTGAATGAAGTGCAAGGGATACAGGAGGAGTGCGGGGAGAGAGTATCTGCAGATGATTGGATGGAAGGAAGGATAAAGCAGGAGGTGAAATTGGGTGAGAATCTGAGTGAGGAAGAGAAAAACGTAGTGTGGCAAATGATTGCAAGTCAGAAAAGTGTATTGGCTCTGGGGGATGATCATCTCGGAATGACTAAGCTCCCTCCTTTCAGGATCGAGCTCACTGATGAGACACCAATCTACCAGAGACCAAGGTGATTTTCCCCACCAGTTATGGATGAAATTGGGTGTCAGTGTGAAGAATTGGAGAGGATGGGTGTGATAGAAGCCAGTAACAGTCCATAGAACAGTAGGGTAGTACCTGTGCAGAAACCTGATGGGAAAATCTGGCTATGTGTAGATTATAGGATGGTCAATGAAAGGACAGTGAAAGACAGGTTTCCAATGTGTTTAGTCAGTGAAGTGTGTATTCATTGCATGGAAAGAAAGTCTTTAGTAAGTTGGATTTGAGGGGGTATGATCAGATGCCAATTGAGCCTTCTTCCAGACCAATTACAGCCTTTTCCACTGCCAGGAATCACTGTGTGTTCCATAGTTTACCATTTGGTCTTACAGCCGCTCCTGCAGCCTTTCAGCAGGTGATGAACCATGTTCTTGCAAGGTTTGATAGAAAAAGTGTTATTTGTTTTATCAATGATATTCTCATTATGAGTGAAAGTGTACAGGAACAATTGGAATTAATGGAAGAGGTCCTAAAAGTATTGAATAAAGTGGGGCTATGTATCAAACTGAGTAAATGTGAATGGTTTAGAACAAGTGTGGCATTTCTAGGACATCAGGTGAGTGAAAATGGTATAAGCAAAATTCAGGAATATATGCAAAAAGTCAGGGACTTCCCGAAGCCAAGAACTGTCCGTGAGTTGAAATCTTTTCTGGAGCTCATAGAGTTCCAGAGAAAATTCATACTGGGTTGTTCTGGCATCTCGAAACCCCTGACCGAAGTAACAGGGCTAAAAGGTAGAGTGGTATTAGTGTGGACTGAGAGTATGGATACAGCATTTGAGAGACTGAAAGAGGTAGCTGCAAATGACATAGAATTGGCATATCCTGATATGAGTGATGGTGCAAGTATGCTTGAGCTATACACAGATGCAAGTGGATATTGTATGGGAGGGTGCTTGTGTCAAATGCAGGGTGAGGAAGGACAGAAAGAAAGGTGAGTGATTGGGTATGTGTCAAAAGTGTTTAGTAAAGCAGAAAGGAAATATAGTACAATTGAGAGAGTTAGTGGCATTGAGATTTTGTGTGAAAGCTTTTAAACCATTTTTGTATGGAGTGAAATTTGTATTGCGTACAGATCATCAGCCCCTTATGTATATGGAATGAATGAGAACTGTGGATGGGAGAATTGCGAGAACATTGCTTGAGTTGAGTGAATTTGATTATAAGATAGAATATGTGCCTGGGGAGAGGAATAGTATGGCTGATTTGATGTCAAGATTGCCTGGGGAGAGTGAAGGGAGTGAGAATGAGGTAATAAACCCGGAATATTTGCCAGTGGGAGTTGTGTGACTGCATGAAAGTATGTGATAGTCTGTTTGAAAGTGTGCAGTATGGGTTGAATGACTTGAAGTTAGATGGTATGAAAATGAGTGTACTGGCTAGTGTGAATGAATTATGGACTTTGATAATGAATGAAGTAATTAGGAAGCCTGAAAGGATTGGTGTATGCAAGGTCCATAACTACATGAAAGAGCTGAAGTCTATGTTGAGTCCAGGAGTCTTCCCTCTCTAGGAAGTGCTCATAGTCATCAGCTCTATTTTTGAAGTTCCTGTGTATGTTCATTATGGAAGTGATAAACTGGTGGTGTATCAGGGTAACAGGATTGTGGCAAATGAAAATGTCCTAATTTTGCATTTACAGTGTATTAGTGGTATATGTTATAATTGGCTGATAGAGAGGTGTACCTATGTAAGATGGGTAGGTGAAAGTAGTACAGATAAAATTTTAGAGGGTAAAGTTGCACAGCAAGAGTATGAGGGAGAGGAAGGGAGTGTGGATGTGAGCATGATGGAGGGTGTATGGCAACTTCATGACTGCTTGGATGAGGTAGAGGTGCATCCCTGGGTGGTACCTGTAAGGGTACCAGAAGGTGACCTCCAGCTCTACAATGGATTATTAGACACTGGTGTGCAAGTGAGTCTAGTAAATGAGTGAGTGGTTAAAGGAAATGGAAGAGAGGGGTGTGCCAGTGGCCCATGAGTGAATAAATGTGAGGATTCGGGGATTAGGGGGGGATGCAGTCACACTGCATGAAGATGTGCAGCTGAGTGTAGGGTTAGGCAGGGTTGTGGAGTCATGGAGTCGCACGTTTCAGGGCAGAGTCGGAGTCAGAGTCGAATTTTTACAATGTGTGGAGTTGGAGTCGGAGTTGGAAAATTTTGGACCGACTCCACAACCCTGGTTATAGCCACTAGGTTAAGAAAGGTTATTCAATTTTAAGTAGGACTACTACTGGTTAGACCTTAATTATGTTTAAGAGAATCTTTTTCATTTATATATATATATATATATATATAATATATATATATATATATATTATTGGAAAAAATAAAAATCCCTTAATATGATAATATCTACAAGTCAATATCCTTCTTAATATTTGAATGTTCCCTTATCCTAGAAAGTAACCTGACGATTCATGTGGTGGTGATGAAATGTCTTATTATTATGATAATTATAGAGTGAAACACTAGAGGAGTCGGAGTCGTATATTTAAAATGTGAGGAGTCGGAGTCGGATTTTTAGATTTTTTACAATGTGTGGAGTCGGAGTCGGAGTCGAATTTTTACAATGTGTGGAGTCGGAGTCGGAAAATTTTGGACCGACTCCACAACCCTGGTTATAGCCACTAGGTTAAGAAAGGTTATTCAATTTTAAGTAGGACTACTACTGGTTAGACCTTAATTATGTTTAAGAGAATCTTTTTCATTTATATATATATAATATATAATATATAATATATATATATAATATGAAAAGAAGGATCAACACAACGGCAAACATTTTCATTTATTTGTACATCAGACGTTTCGACAAATCTTTTGCATCATCAGTGAGTTAAGTCTTAAAACCTTAAAACAAAATTGAAAAGTGAAAGTTAAATCAATACAATATTAAGACCATTAAAATTAAAACCTTAAAGCAAAATGAAAATTGCATCAATACAAAATTAAAAACATTTAAATTTCATCACTATAAAAAACTAAAATTAAATTAAATTTCATCACTATAAAAACTAAAATTAAATTACCTCAATAGGTAAATACACAATGTTTACATCCACCTCCATACTTGGCAAAGTCTAAGGGAACACTAGGTGGTCAGAGGATTAGAAAGGGTATATCTGTGAAACACGGTTGGTTGTCAAAAGAGTCGTAATTTGTAGGATGAGCTATTATTATTAAGGGAGGGTTTGTTTCTATAGATGTACAAAGATTCTAAAATTCGGAGTTCTGTAAGGTTATTGGATCTAGTTAAAATTTCAAACTGAGTTTTGTGAAGGGGATGGTCGTTTTCATTACTGTGGTTTCTAATTGCGGATTGTGGAGGGCTACTGAGGGGACGGTTGGTACGGACTGACAAGCCCAAATGTTGAGAAAGGCGCACCTCCAGTTGGAGTTGAGTGCTGCCAATATACGCAGCCTTACAGCTGTCGCACGTGTATTTGTAAACAACATTGGGGCATACAGTTTTGGGGAATTCATGCCCCAATGTTGTTTACAAATACACGTGCGACAGCTGTAAGGCTGCGTATATTGGCAGCACTCAACTCCAACTGGAGGTGCGCCTTTCTCAACATTTGGGCTTGTCAGTCCGTACCAACCGTCCCCTCAGTAGCCCTCCACAATCCGCAATTAGAAACCACAGTAATGAAAACGACCATCCCTTCACAAAACTCAGTTTGAAATTTTAACTAGATCCAAAACCTTACAGAACTCCGAATTTTAGAATCTTTGTACATCTATAGAAACAAACCCTCCCTTAATAATAATAGCTCATCCTACAAATTACGACTCTTTGACAACCAACCGTGTTTCACAGATATACCCTTTCTAATCCTCTGACCACCTAGTGTTCCCTTAGACTTTGCCAAGTATGGAGGTGGATGTAAACATTGTGTATTTACCTATTGAGGTAATTTAATTTTAGTTTTATAGTGATGAAATTTAATTTAATTTTAGTTTTTATAGTGATGAAATTTAAATGTTTTTAATTTTGTATTGATGCAATTTTCATTTTGCTTTAAGGTTTTAATTTTAATGGTCTTAATATTGTATTGATGTAACTTTCACTTTTCAATTTTGTTTTAAGGTTTTAAGACTTAACTCACTGATGATGACAAAAGATTTGTCGAAACGTCTGATGTACAAATAAATGAAAATGTTTGCCGTTGTGTTGATCTTCTTTTCATCTGTAAGCTCCGGTTCCCTAAGGAGAAGTCAATAGCTTGATATATATATATATATATATTATTGGAAAAAATAAAATCCCTTAATATGATAATATCTACAAGTCAATATCCTTCTTAATATTTGAATGTTCCCTTATCCTAGAAAGTAACCTGACGATTCATGTGGTGGTGATGAAATGTCTTATTATTATGATAATTATAGAGTGAAACACTAGAGGAGTCAGAGTCGTATATTTAAAATGTGAGGAGTCGGAGTCGGATTTTTAGATTTTTTACAATGTGTGGAGTCGGAGTCGGAGTCGAATTTTTACAATGTGTGGAGTCGGAGTCGGAAAATTTTGGACCGACTCCACAACCCTGGTTATAGCCACTAGGTTAAGAAAGGTTATTCAATTTTAAGTAGGACTACTACTGGTTAGACCTTAATTATGTTTAAGAGAATCTTTTTCATTTATATATATATATATATATATATAATATATATATATATATATATTATTGGAAAAAATAAAAATCCCTTAATATGATAATATCTACAAGTCAATATCCTTCTTAATATTTGAATGTTCCCTTATCCTAGAAAGTAACCTGACGATTCATGTGGTGGTGATGAAATGTCTTATTATTATGATAATTATAGAGTGAAACACTAGAGGAGTCGGAGTCGTATATTTAAAATGTGAGGAGTCGGAGTCGGATTTTTAGATTTTTTACAATGTGTGGAGTCGGAGTCGAATTTTTACAATGTGTGGAGTCGGAGTCGGAAAATTTTGGACCGACTCCACAACCCTGGGGTTAGGAGCATGTAAGGAAGTGTGGATCTTCAAGTTCATTGTGCTGAAAGAGGAATCAATGCCATGCGATTTTTTGCTTGGTATTGATTTCTTAGGGGCAATGAATTTGAGTATAGATGTTGGTTGGGGCATTGTGTTAAAGGAGCAAGAACAAGTAGTGAATATGAGAATGTTTCCAAGTAGAGGTGTAGATGCGGTGCTTGTAGGCGCAATCAAATTGGAGGTGGAAGACCAATGCGAGGTATTGAGTGATGAGGATCTCCTTGACATGCAGGAGGCAGATGATGTAATAAGTGAATTGAAAGGTTATTTGTACAATGATATGGATGTAAGGTATTGGTCAGAGAGGGTGCAAGAGTATAAGAGATATGCAAGTAAGTTAGCTGTGTGGATGGGGATTTTACACTACCTTATGGTAAATAAAATTGGTGAAACTGAGAGTGTGCCAGTGATGACATTTGAGGGAACTGTGGAATTGAGTATCATTGTACATAAAGTGTATGGGGGGAAAAGTAAGTTATGGCAGTTGATGAAAGGTATGATATTCCACCCTCAGTTAGGGCTGGTAGTTTCAGATGTGGCAACCACATGTGAAATTTGCCAATGAAGAAAATACCAGTTCCAGTATAGTCCCCCCCCCCCCCCCCCCCCAGTGCGAATGGTTGAAGTGAGAGAGCCGTGGGATTTAGTTATGGTGGATGTGGTGAGTATGCCTAGAATGAGTGGGGGAAAGATTGAAATACTTGTGGCAGTGGATCATAAAAGTAAGTTTACATATATGGTACCACTTGAGAATAAAACTAGTGCACATGTAGCTCAAATGATGAGTGAAAGGATGTTACCAATGATGTTAGGAAGGCCGCAAAAGTGTTTGACTGACAATGGACCTGAGTTTAGAGGTGAATGTTTTGAGTGAAGGTTGCAATAGAATGGAATAAAACATGTAAAGATTACTCTGTATATGTCTTCATCAAATGGATTGGCTGAAAGGACTGTGGAAATGATTAGCAAGATCTTGCGAATGTGTTGTGAAGATGAGAGTGAATGGGATACTGAATTGGCTCGAGTTGCCTGGTGTTACAACTCCACATACCACTCAGCCATTCATGCATCCCCTAGGCAGTATGTATCTTCATATGGAAAGAGAGTGAATAAGGAAGTGCGTCTGAATGAAAAAGAGAGTGCAATGTGGCATGAAGGGGATAATAGATTTAGACCTTTTCAGGTAGGTGAATTTGTATTGAAAGAGGTGAGACCAGTGGATAGAAGGAATGAGAATAAGTTAGTTGTGAAGTATGATGGACCGTTTGTTGTGACTAAAGTATGGGAAAATGTTTACATATGTGATCGAAAGGGAAAAAGAGAGTGGCCAGGTTCAGGAAGTGCAAACACATCAGCATCAGTTGAGAAAATGTATGGAAAGAATAATGAGTGTGGAAATGTGACTGAGCAAAGTGTATTAGCATTGTTAGAAAGTGAGAGAGATGAATGGGAAATAGATAGGATAGTTGGGATGAGTGAAGATGAAAGGGGGAATAGGCGAATGAATTTGGTGGATTTTTGTGTAGAGGTGCAAAGGTTATTGGGGAAATAGAGGGTACAATTATGCATGAGGGTTTTGGGGAAGGGATTTCTGAGGAATGGAAGGTTAAATTGCGGGACAGGTGGCTAAGGAGTGTAAGGCGGGCAAGTGTGTACTTTAGTAGTAGTGATGTCAGTAGATATATAGAGCAGAGTAGTCTAGAGTAGAAGTAGAGTACTGTAAAGTTGAGTAGAAAGCATAGTGTGTGTGAGACTGGGTAAATGAAAGACCCTGGTAAGTATGACTGGATTGGTTTCTCAGGGCAATGCTGATGGGCCCTTGGCCATGTCGGATTTGAGTCTGGATGTGGGGGGGAGAGGAGCACTGGGATGGCCAGCTAATCACTGATTACCAGGGGTAGGAAATGTAAGTATTGTACATAGTTACCTATGTACAGTATGTATGTATGTATACATGTATATGTGTATGATTATTTAAGAATATATATATATGTGTATATGTATGTATATAGATATGTATATGCATGTGCATGCTCTAAAATCTGTAAATTTTTGTATATAGCCTAAATAAATTTTATTCTTGAATCTTCTAAAACTTAATATAGTATGATATTGTTAAATTATATACCAAAGTTAAATATAAAGGAATGAAAAATAATTTAAATTACTGCAGCTGATTTGTGATACTGTAAATTGGTATGTTTTTTTCTTAGTGTTAGAGAGTCGGTTGGGGAAAAAAAAAAAAATACCAGAGAGAGAATTTATCAAAATCAGACTGTCCTCAGCAGTAGGTTAAGATTTAATATGTATTAGTTAGGATATATTGTGTATATTTGTAAATATGTGTGGTTGTGTATATATATATATATATATATATATATATATATATATATATATATATATATATATTGATTAGGATTTGTAAGAGCATATACATAAGCTATTAGTACTAAAAAAAAAAATTTCATTTAGTAATATTTGTCTAAGTATTTATGGATGTTAATAGTTAAAGATTCAATCTAATTGTTATTGATTTATATAAAGTGTGTGTGTGTGAGGTGTAAATAAAATATATTAATTAAATCTGCATATTTTTCTTAAGATGCTTTGAAAAAAAAAAAAAATTATTTTGTTTTTTCAATGAATATGTTAAAATGTATATTATTATTATTATTATTATTATTATTATTATTATTATTATTATTATTATAAGTGTAATTTATTGAGATGTTTTAAAAAGTAGGTTGAAGAACTGTAAATTAGATAGGATTGAAGGAGAGAGAGAGAGATCTAACAGGCCGTTAGACAAGAAAAAAATGGAGAAAATAAAAGCAAAGTTAAACAAAGAAGGGGGTGTGAAGAGAAAGGTCTGGTTGAGTGGAGAGAGCTTGGAGGGTGGAGAGATGTGGGAGATTTGTAAAGTCTCCGTATGTTTTTTTTGGATTGGCCTTTCCATCTCAACCAGATACTTTCATTTTAGGTACGGTAGAGCAAGTGTTATTATTAGTATTATTATTATTTTATTAATTGTCTTTATTTAAATACCAGTATGTATTAGATTAGGCAAAAAATGTAGGGTTAGATAGGTAATTACTAAGTATTTTGTATTTTGGGATTTCAGTGGGTTTCAAAGGTTTTTGTGTATTGGCCAGATAGTTAATTTATTATAAAGAAGGATCGATAGACAAACGAGTAGTGGTGGGAAGGAAAGATTTTTCAGAGGCCAAAGTAAAGCTATATTACGGAATGATCCATTATTTACTCTGAGCTTCAATACCCTATGAATATGTTGGGCTAAAAATAGTCTTGGGGACAGGATCCCTTCTCCCCATTATCCACCAGAATGTCTACTTGGCCATGATCCCTCTCTCTGATTTCATAGGGGAATAAAAATTTATTCTTTCCCCTGTCCTGGAACGAAGATAAGTAAAATGTAGTTTGTCCATTAAGTCTGAACTTAAGAAATTAAAGAAGAAACTGTAAGAATAAAGGTGTATTATAATCAGCAAAATTATTATTATTTCCTGAACCCAGTAACAGTAGTTACAAGAATTAAGAAATTACTTTAAGTAGAAAAGAGAGAGAGAACCAAACCCAAGAAGAAATTGAATTTGTCTATTTTCAACTAGTTATTATCCATCGAGAGAAGAATATTGATAAAATAACTAAAATGAAAGTAAACTGAATATAAACCCATTATACTGTAAGTTACGCACCATCCACCTTGAAAGTAAGAGAACATCAGTTATGTTAATTTGATAAATAGCTTAAGATTGTAACTCCACCAACCTTAAGATTTGAAGAGTGATTACAAACGTTTATTTATGAATAAAAAAATAAATGGGTAATTCCAGGACAAATAGACAAATGAAAGTGCCAAATGTACACTCCACCATCTCCAAAATTCATGAAACTTGGTGTGAGGGTTGGTTTTGGTCCAAATTACAAAAATCTGAATTTTTTTGAAAATTGGTTGGTCAAATTTTATGGCTTGACCAAATTTTGGTCAAATGAAAAAACCAACAATTTTCAAACGTAAATATCTCAGCTGCTAATTGTGGTAGCGTAATAAGTCTTAAATGATAAAATATGTAAAATTAACTGTAGTTTCTAAATATGTATCATTTTTTTAGGGTAACAAAAATAAAATTATGATTTTTTTGGAATTTTTTTTTTTTTTTTTTTTTTTTGCGATTTGGCAGCAAAGATATCATTTTTTGAAAAAAAGACCAAGAATAAAAAATGTTTATTTGATGTATGTACACCATAATAAGTAATAAAAAGTCAACTTATAGTTTATTATAAGGCTCAAAACTGAGTTTGAAATTAAGTAATAAAATGTTTTTTCAGATGACGAAGATTTATTACAGACTTGTTGGTCCAAAAAAAGACAATTTTCAAATCATATAAAAAATACATGTAGATAAACCAAAGGAGAAAAAATCTTTTAAAATATATGTACAATGTACATTAGGGTGCATCAGCCTATAAGGTGTGAAATTTCGAACTTTGGATATTGATTCGGCCCTATGATATGGTTACAATCCCCAACAAACCTTCAGTGTCCACATTTCAAGCTGTTCTGACAATATTTAGTGGGTCCACCTCGAAGATGAAAATTTGACAATTGTGGAATTTTATGGTTTTACTAGAAAATCTTATGTGTAAGCGTTGTAGATTTTGTTTGAAAAAAAAATTGTAAATATAGTTAGTTTTAGGCAAGTTTTAGCCTCAATTCATGAAATTATCTGTCTTTTTAGACTTTTTTTTGTATTCTGAGAATCATGAAGTGAGTTACCAGGATGTGGGATGAGGACCCAACTTGCCAAGCATCCCACCGACCACCTCCACCTATTAAAAATGGTATTTCATGATAAAATACTTGTAAAAATTGATTTATTGCTTATTGATATCTTAATTCTTCTTCATTGTCCTTTTTTCTTTTAAAACAGATGATAAAGAAGCTTGTCTCTCAGATTAGGAGTGGCTTTTCTTTCAGCTTCTACAACTTGGAGAACATTTTGAAGATGTTCTTCAGTCCTTGCAGCCTCATAAAAGTCACCACATAGTTTTACTGCCCTCTCAGAGCCATCATTTATGACATTTATAGCCAAAAGTTTTTCTTTGGAAGATATAAATGATGCTGTTGTTTTCCACTCAACAATCTCAAACATTAAAAAAATCAGTCTAACTGTAGTGAAGAGAATATGAACCATGAGTTTTTGTCAACCAAGTCAGCTAGTGTGGTTTCCGATCGTAGATTGGTAGGGAAATTAGGCTTTCTAAAACTAGATCCATGTCTACCTTCTGGAACCACTGTCTCAATCTTGTGTGGTTTATAGGAAAGTAGATGGTTTGTTATAGCACGAAGTTCATTTTTTGGAACCAAATCGCTGAATAATACAAGAGGAATCATCTCTGATGAAAGTTACCAGAGATGACATTTCAAAGATGTTAGAGCACTTTTTGCTATTTGCTTGTTTACTTCTTATATCTAAGAAGCTTTTTGTAAAGCTGCAAATCGTGCCATGGTGCATCAAAAACTGAAGAGCAGGTCATCCACCATGGGTAGTAAATCAGTGAAATGAAGGTTGCAAAGTCTCTTAGTTTCAAAATTTGTTGCTTGTTTGTGATTGTTACTGAAGGTAGTTTTGAGATATTATCTTCTAGTAATGCAATTTTTAGAGCATATATTGCTTTACTCTTCCATCTGGCTCTATATATAGCACCAGGTCGCTGAAGGGTTATATCCTTATCACTAGGTCCTGCATTTAAGTAAAACACAACTAAATCAGAAAATTGTTTGTAGTCATATCGTGTATGTTGCTTTTCTATATTACTTATTTGAATTGCATAATCAGTCCATTCCTGAAGAATCTCCTGGACAGCTTTGGAGTACTGATTGAAGTCAATTTTTTTCAATTTTTCATCCTTGGAAATCCACTAAAACATTGCCAAGTCCTACCTGTGATTGTCCCATCAGAGTATGGTGGGGCAAAGGTACAGGGGCTTTCACAGCCTCTTTTGCCAGTACCTGGATGCACCTCACTCAGGAATGGAGCACTGCAGGAGGAATTCCCTCCTGTTCTGAATGGCCAAAGATCTGTGAGGGGCAGCCTATTTCTAGATCCATGAATGCAGAGCCTTCTGCCTCTAAGCCTCATCCTGGATTCTTGAATGCAGACCCTGCTACATTACAAGCTCAATACCATCTCACACAGGGTAACCCTCAAGGGGCCTTGGTGAATCAGGATGCTGGGAGTGCAATCATGGATCATGATGAGGATGCATTTTGAACAATGGTGGTAAGGAGGGGCTCAAAGCAAGCAACATTTCCAAGAACTGGAACCACTGCAGCTGCTAATCCTGGTAGTTCCTCAAGGGGGTCTGGTTCCATTCACACACAGGCTAGAGGGAGACAGCCTGTAGCAAAGCCTGGCAGAGAGTGGCAGGGTATTATAGGGGCTGCCAAAACAGATTGTATAAGGGCTGCTCTAGTGAAGACTGCCAATATCTTCACTTCAAGATTTAAACCTGATCTTATTGCTGAGAAGCTGCAGGCATTTGTGGAAGAAAAAGTGAACCTTCAGGTTACATGTAGGAAAATTGACTCCAGGCAGAATTTTAAGTCGCAGCAGTCTGTGATGATCGAGCAGAATGGGCATATGTAGTTGCATAAATTGCATATGTTACGTCATGATATTTTCATTAGTTTTAACAAAAATATCATTACTTAACCTAACCAATCATCAAGGGCATATAGTTGACCTAACCAGTCAATTTCTTTTATTAGGGAGTAGATAATGGAAAAGTACCTAATTTCTTACCTCCTTACTACCCTTTTTGTAAATGGGTACTACATTTTTTTTCCATTCATTTAGTACCTCTGCAGGTCCGGCGCCCTTAGCAGGACCAGCTGGCGCCCCCACCCGCCTCCCACTTCACGATTGGGTTTGCCCACAAAGTAATCAAGGTACCATATTGAAGAAACTATTTGCCTTACACTGATCTATTTTAATTTGCTAATACATACATTTATTATAAAATTATAAAATCATTTCACAGTTCAAGAAAGTGTCATGACCAATCAAAACAGCGAGTAAAGCAAGGCATATGTAGTAACAAATCAGAACGCTCAAAAGTGCTAAAATATGCGTGCAAAAAGGACATATCTACTGTTTTTTCCAGGCAAGAAGGGCATATGTCACATAAAAACAGTTATTCGCTTATTGACGACTCCCGGAACTCATATTAAGCCGTAAATAAGCTGAGTCGCTTATTGATGACTCCCGTCTGTGCGCGCAACATTTTTAAATCACTTATTTACAACTCCCATCCCTAAAGGGTTAAAGGTCGTGATAGTGAAAGTTCTATAATGACCCAATAAGATGAATAAGTTAATTATGTAAATATCAGTCAAGCTAAACTGGTGTACATAAGTCGTACAACCTTTCATCATTTGTCTATGCTTCTCATTCCTTCATTATTTTTTTCATGTTGTTCTTACATAATACTATCAGACGTGCACAGGGCAGGAGGCACTGGCGCCCCCCAGATCTTTGGCGCCCTTAGCATTTACTAACCTCGCCTAATGGAAGCGGTGGCCCTGCCTCTGCATAATTAACAGACCCAGCAAACAAAATAGTTAGTGCCTCATATAAGCTTTCCTCCCCTTCCCTGAGAATCCTAGCATATATATTATTAAGTCCAACAGCTTTATTTGACTTCAGTATATGCATCATCCTTCCTTATATGAATATGATCAAGAATGCCCAAATTTACAAAATCTAAAGAATTAAAGAAAGTTATTTAAATTTTCTTCAGTAAAACTAGAGCTAAAATAATAACTAAAAATACCATCATCATCATGATCTTTTTCAAATATCCTAACATCATGTTTTGTTGGGCCAATCCTATCATGCTTTTTATTATTATATTTATAAAAACTAAAGAATTTCTTCGGATCTTTATTGCTATTTCAAACTAGATTTATTTCACTATGTCTTTTGCTCTTTCTAATCAAACTATTTAGCTTATTTCTTAACTGCCTATAATTATCTAGGTCAACAAGGCTATTACTACTTTCAAATTTCCTGAGTGACTTTTTTTATTTTTAATCATTAGCTATTTCCTTATTCCACCACAAAGGTTTCCTAATCTTGTTATTCCTAACAGTTTTGAAAGGAATACTCCTACATTGTACATCCACAGTTTTGAAAGGAATACTCCTACATTGTACATCCTCTAAAATTTCTTTGAGAAATTGACATATGGGGTTCTTCCAGGTGCTGATTTCACTGGTTCAAATAAAAAAGTTCTATGACCCATAGTTTTTGAGATATGGGTCCCCAAAATCTTGGGGGCCCCACTTTACCACCTAACTTTAATGGGCAATAACTCCCAAACATCTTGTTGTAGACCTATAAAACTATACATTTTTAGAATCAGCATGAAGAGATCTATTAAATGATACCACATTCAAATGTGTAGAACAATAATGAAAATTTTACCCCCCTTTTCTATTTTTCTTTTAGACACCCACCCCCCTAGACAGTGAAATCCAAAAAAATTTTTTCATTTATTAAACTTCCATTAATTGTTAAAAGATACAAACAATAAAAAATGTGGGTATCAAGTTACAAGATATTTCAAAAATTATTGAAAAAATATGTACATTGACATTTGTACATTGTACATTGAAATTTTGACATTTTTACGCAGAATAAAATAGAGAACTACAAATGATATATTTACATCCTATGTATAACATATTCACACCAATTTATAGTGGACCTAGTTTTTGTCGTTTAAGGTGATAATGATTTGATTGTATGCTAATGATTAATTGATGCAATGACTGATTGCTTATTAATGAAAGGCTATTTGAGTAGGTCCACCATACTATTGGAAGTGACAGTTATGGCAGTGAGGGTCACCAGCTTGGTTTACACCCAAGCAAATTAATATTAAGGTTATAAAAAGTACCTATGGTTTTGTAGTTTAATTAAGAAAATAATTATATTAATTTTCACAGTGAAAATACAATGGAAAGACTGACTAGAAAGCTTAACAATTCTATAATGACCTTTGAAATACGCTCGTTTATGTGAGGCTTAATGATATGCAAAATGGGACACAACCTGAAATATGAAACTTAGTGAATACAAAAATAATGCATGTACGTAATAATACAACAAATAGGTTATGTAATACACTGACTAAGGAAGCTACAGTCTCTCTCTCAAATGTTTGTTAATTATGCTTATTTTTATTACAGATGTGCTTATTTTGAGTCAAATCATATCTTATTTTTGAGATTTACAATTGTGTATTTTTAGTAATGAAAAATGGTTAGATACTCTGATGATCCATTACAAAAACATAAGAAAAAGATACACAAAGATATAAGAACCATCATCCAATCACTTTATGATCGATGTAAATGGAAACTACAAAGGAATATTGTACTATGTAGCAACTGTAGAAAATTATTGACCCAGAGACCAGAGTTGCTATCAACGTCACAAAGTGAAGAGTCTGATCACAATCAGTCTTCTGAGAATGTTATTTCAGAAAGCGATGAGTATGATCCAAGTATATCAAGTAATGCCAAAGAAGAGGTTTCTCAAGTTCTAGAAAGTCTTGCTGTGACTCCAGTGAAGAAGCGTAAGTATTTAATGATAGGTAGTTTTCTATTTATAATTTTTTTATTTATATTATTTATTTATAATGCATTTACTTTCAAGACAGTTTTTCAGTAGTTACTGAAAAACTTAATGAAATTAATATGTTGACATATTAAATTTATTAAACGTATTAAACTTATGAAATTAATATGTTGATATATTAATTATTATTGTCCATATATATATATCAAATGGAGTCAAATATTTATTAATTCAAAAATTTCAGATGGTTTGGGTCCCTCAAGAAAAGAAGCAAAAGCTATTCAAACAATAGAAAAAGCACATTGTTCTTTAAAATGAAGCTAGAAACAAGTTTAGAAATTGAGATCCCAAGCCCATCAAAAGCTACAAAGTTGGATCATGAAACTCAAAGGTATGAATTTTCAAATGATATGCTATTATTAAGTAGGAATATACCTAAACTAAAACTGAAGCATAAAAACAAAATGTAGGTATTCACCTTTGATAGTAGAAACTAGAAGCACAACTCCCTAAAGATTGAAGATCAATGGGCCTATTAAATCATTTGGAATTCATTTGGTCACAAAATAATTTTTGGTTTAATTTGACTCTGTCTCAAAGAATGCTCATTTTGTTACACTTGAAATCAATATTATAATCCAAAAAATTTAATATGCACATGTAATATTTTGTTTATAGCTATTATACATTCATGAATTTGTTTCAGGTCAATGATTCATCTCATGAATGAACTGGTTGAAGCTTTCCATTCTACTGACAGTTATGAGAGGAAACTCAAAATATTGACATTATCTCCATTTACCATATCAAAAACTATAAATCTATTTCAGACAACTGAATATTTAGTTAAGAAAAGCAGAAATATAAAACAAAGACTTGGAATTATTCCTGAAATTGAACCCATGTCAAAAGGAAAAGTAATAACTAAAGGTACTAAGGATTCTGTTCAGAAATTTTTTGAATCAGATGAAATTAGTCATTTGTGCCCAGGTACAAAAGACTGCCTGAGTATCAGAAATGAAAGTGGGTATAAAGAATCTGCAGAAAAGACTGGTTTTAATGAATCTGAAAGAAGCTTTTAGTCTCTATAAAAAAATCTAGATAGTCCCCAAATTGGCTTCTCTTGTTTTGCCAGCCTTCGCCCCAGACATTGTGTTTTAGCTGGAGCTGCTGGTACCCATTCTGTGTGTGTATGTACATACCACCAGAATGCCAAAATACAATTCTCAGCTTTGGGTGTCAAAGGGTTGGAATACACAACTCTTATGGAGAAAGTGTGTGATGTCAAGAACAGGAATTGCATGATGCAAATATGTAATCTCTGTCCAAGAGAACAAGGTATTAAGAATTTTTTGCTCACTTTTCAAAGTGTTAATGATCCTGAATGTGAGGAAATAAAATATAAACAATGGGTTACTACAGATTGATGCAATATGGTTGTTAAAAAAAAAGTTGGGTAGAAATAACCACATATTTCCAAATAAAATATAAACAAAACAAATATTTACCACAAAATAAATATAGAATAAAAATAATAACCCTCATTTCTAACCAACCAACTAGTGAAGTTGGGTTTCCCTAATTAACAAAAAGAAGAAAGAAAAAGCTTCTGAGACAAAGAAAAATGGAGCTCTTTGTTAGACATCGAAAAATTTTGACTGCTGAATCAAGTGGGCTAGTTTTTCATAAAAAATTCTTGTAGTTCCCCAACTAACCGGGCAATTTAAAGTCAACCTTTAAACCTCAATATTAACCACTGCAATTAAACTAAAAACTAAAACCCTGTTTAATTAAATAGTGGCCTACCAGAACTAGGTGTAAGTAGCTTAATCAAAATACTTAACTAAGGTAAGAGATTAAAACTAGGTACCTAGAAGAAACTCGAACTGGGCTACAACAGCCCTAACTAAATAATTAAATAGCTGCAATAGCCCCTATTAAAACTTAAGGGCAATACAGCCCTAGCCTAACTTAAACTGCTAAACCTAGGTCTGGGAAATAGCTCCTATAAATAAACAACTTAGCAGTGTGCCAAATAGTGACTTAACCCTTTAATGCCCAGGGTGTGAAATTTTCATCTTTAACTTTGGAAGCAATTTTAGACCTTATTTATAAGGTTATAAGGATGATTTTTGCATCAACTGATTCCGCCTACTTTTTGACTTAATTTGGGTATGAAAGGGTTAACAAATAAAATTCAAAACCTGGAAACTAAATGAAAGTCAAGAAGTTGGTTACCCTTTTTTGTTTTATTTCTGATACAATAGTTTTAAATCCAGTGAATTAAATTCTTTACATAATCTGAAAATTTAATTATAGATATTGTTAATACCATTTATAATATTAAACCTAAAAATGTGTAATGAAACAAGCCACTCCAGAAAAAAAGTATGGAGACAGTATCATCATGGTTGGGAAGTGATGTGGAAGCGCTTGAAACTAGTAAATTGGTAAAAAAGAGGGGAGCAATCAGAGCCTCAGCTACTAAACTTTTAGGTACAATCAAAGAAAAATTGGATGATTGGACTGAGGAACAAAAAAATTCATATGCTCGGCTTTTGTCCCCACAACTGGACAAGTTTCAAAATTTAGATAAGGGAATCCTTAGTGTGTTTGTTTGTTCCGAAGGCTTCTCAGAGGCTAAACAAGAGAAACTAGATGAAAAAAACAGTTATTACCAAATGGAAATATATCAGATGGTACAAGCATTAACAACTAAAAAAGAAAATATTGCCGAAGCTACCAAAACCTCAGCTAATGTTAGTTTTGATCTTGAACAAAGTGAATTAACCACCTTAACCTGTTAACGGACACTAACGTAAATGTACGGAGAACGAATTCCGTCCTTTGAGGCCCGCGACGTAAATGTACGCTTGCTGACATAGTTGCTGCAAATAAATGTTTTGTGCCATTTATGTACGCTCTTTCATATTTTTATGCGAAAAGTGACTAGTTGGCAACTCTTTCTTGTGCTTTCCTGCGTTGCCCGATAATTTGCGCGATATAAGACAATGATATAGCGAATCCAATTAGTGTGCTTGAATGCCCCAAGTGACCATGAGTGAGCGCAAGCATTCAAAGATAGATAAGGAGCAAATTGCTGAAAGATTTAATGCTCAAAATAATGATAGTGAGTGATAATAGTGATGGATCAGTGACAGATATTTTTACGTCTTCTGAAGAGTCTCCTAGTGACTCGAGCTTTGAAAGCGAAAGTGAGGATGAGCAACAAGTCCCACCCTTACTGAATGATTGGGTTCAACATGGGGCACAACGTCTGCCTTTTGATTTCAAAGAAGTCCCGGGAATAAAATTTGTGCTTCTTGATAACAAGATCCATTACAGTTTTTTGAAAAGTTTTTTGATGAGGATTTGTGAGTGATAGTGCGCGAAACTAAGGTATGCAAACAATATTTAGAAATAATCCAGTTTTGCCTCCAATGCTCGCATGCGAAAATGCATGACACATGTCATGGCGGAAATAAAAGTGTTTATTGGACTGCTTATTTTGCAAGGTGTAGATTCGAAAAGTGAAATCGAATGTATTTACCAGTAGGAACAGTGTTCATAGCCAATTTTTTCGAAAGTCATGAGCGGTCGGTGATTTGATTATTGCAAAAGTGCATGCATTTTGGAACAATCTTTTTCATCACTGCTGTCAATAGCTGTAAATACAACTAACTTTAAGGGCGTAAATATATATATGATGAATAAAACACGAAGGAAAGGAAACACAAATGTGCTCACGCTTTCGTCTATGACATCCTCAGAACACTCGCATCCTCAGTGTTCCTGAGATGTCATTAGACGAAAGCGCTTCCCATTTTGTGTTTCCTTTCCTTCGTGGTTTTTTCATCATAAATATTTTTCACGTGTTACCTTCGTGAAATAGTTTTCATATATATATATTATTTTTTTTTTCGGAATATGTTTTATTTAGTTTAATTTACTTAAAATAAATTTTCATTACAATTTAGCCACATAAACGAAGTTGAGTCGAAAAATGGAAGCATTTGCGCGCAAGCTTTTACCGCGAAAAAAGGTGACCAGAGCGGGATAGCAAAGCCGCACTAAAGGTGTCCGTTAACAGTTTTACCTAAACAAAAATTCTCTCCAGACCACCAGAAAACCATGGCATTCTGGCCAAACTACAGCTACTCTGGTAGTTTCCACCAAAGACAATCCTCAAGAGAGCTCAACATACTGACCAGAGAGACTTTACTGCAAAGTGTGTAAGAAAAAACACACACAGCTCAAATGTGATTCTTTTCCCTGAAAGTTGGGATAACTGAAAACTTGCTAAATTAAATTATTACTAAATGCCCTCATCTAAACACTAAGCCAAGAATGCCCCATTTCTCTCTTACCCTGTTCTTTTGTAGGTTTCTTAACCATTTATCCTTCCTTGTACTAAAAAAAAGGAATCAGAAGAAAAGAAAACGCAAAACCAGTACTGAAGTAACTATCCAAAAAGAAAAACTCAAACAAGGGAAACAAGTTCTAACTTATTAAGTTTAAAAAACACTGATCAAGAAGTGCATTACTTCCTTCCATGTAGATGAGAATAAGAAACTCAGAAAAATTGATTAAATGCAGAGCGCTTTTGGATAACTGTAGTCCAGCCAACATATTACCAATGAACTTGTGAAAAAATTGAATCTTCCACTAACACTACGATGAATCCATAACCATAACAGGATTTAGCCAACAAAAACAACTGAATTATGAAGTAGCTATAATTAAATTGGAGGATTCTAGAACCCTGGAACTACCAAGAAATAAGCCATCATAATTGATGATATTAATATTAAATATAAAGTTCATGATTACTGAAACTTCAAACTTATTAAAATCCTTAAATATCAGCTTGCAGATCACTTTGAAGCTGATGAAGTTGCTGACTTCATATTAATTTTTGGGGCTGCAAGTGACCTAGGGTTGCCAGACATCCTTTATTTCGATCTGCTTGTTGAAATAAATACTTATCCTATAACATTAAAAATTTTTTGGGGAGCATAGATATATATACATATATATA